>JAMPIV010009271.1:0-55000 GCA_024509875.1 Oreohelix idahoensis
CTCGGCAGTTTGTCACACTTGCATGCTTGCCCAACAATCACTATTTTAGTTCTAATTTTATTGTACTCAGTTGATTCTGGCTCTATTAGTTTTCACAATTTGTATTTCTTAGTACCTCGTCTTTTAACTATTGTTTTTCTCATTGTCTACATCTTGTATTTTTCACACTTAAATGATTTTAACAATCAGCATGAATCAATTAATGGCTAAGGTACAAAAATCTAACAATTTCCTGAACCACATGAATGATTAATTTAGTAATACCGAGTTTCTCTGACCAGGAAACTTGGTCACATGCTAATTACAGGATCTACACTTTTACCTCAGTCATAAGTGACATTTGAATTAGAGGTAAGTGGAGACTCACTTTTTTCCCCCAAATAGAACATAGACGAAACAATGTCTACGGATGGACATAGATACCTTGTAATTAGAGATAGAACAAGCGCTCCAGACATGGTAC
This sequence comes from Oreohelix idahoensis, assembly GCA_024509875.1. Taxonomy (NCBI): domain Eukaryota; kingdom Metazoa; phylum Mollusca; class Gastropoda; order Stylommatophora; family Oreohelicidae; genus Oreohelix; species Oreohelix idahoensis. The sequence continues at coordinate 464 of JAMPIV010009271.1, forward strand.
AAGGCGATCCAGAAGATTTCAAGCCCAGAACTTGAAGAATATGTGATGCAAATCGTTTTTTATGTCAGGCGGCATCAGATTTTGATGACTTTGCGAGTTCTTGGCATTTTCGTTCTATCCCACATAAATATTGCCAACGGATTTGGCACAACTACTGCGTACAGGATCTGCGTTTGTTTTTGCGTTGAATTACACCCATGAACCACATGGTAAATGTAATGAAAAATATATTCCGCGCTATACGCAAAGACAATTTTCATAGGAGGAACAAATAACACACGACAAAACAGTGTCGTCAGGAAAAGATACAGTTGTTTTGGAGGATATTGCTGAGGAGAGGGCATTATATGTGATACAATCCAAACTTGAAAGTGAGCTGCGAAAAATGAAAGTGGAGCTTACCAATTCTAAGTCCTCACAAGAAGCTACCAAGGATAAAAGTAAAGCTTTGGAGTCTGAGGTTAAGGAACACACATTGAGAATTTCACAAGATAAATGCTGTAGACTGCCAAAGAAAACTTCATCATGAACAGTGTGGTTAAAATTCAAGAGCTTACCTCAGAAGTAGCTCGATTGCAACCACATATTTTGGTACAGCAAACAAAGAAATTAAAGAAATTGGCACGACAAAGGATAGCAAGGAAAGAAAAGGCTCGATGACGAAAAAGAGAGTAGAGGAATTATAAACTCATGGAGAAAAGATAAGTTGGCCCCCAACTGTGAGACATTACTCATCGAGAGAGAGGAGTAAAATTGTAAACCTACTAATACAGTAAAATTAGAGTCAGAGTGAAGAGATTTCAATCCAGAATTTAGAAAATGTTAAATTGAGAACATAGGGTTGGATGATTTACTCGATGTGTGTTACATAAAAATAATATTGTCAAATCTACTTTCCCGCCATAGTTTATAAAATGGAAATACTACTAACTGTACAACATGCCAGGTAGTCCCAAGTGTGATACAAACAGGTCTTACAACCTGCCAAAGTAAAGATATCATACAGAGGTAGTTACAACTTTCCTCGACAAATCACCCTGATGCCAGTGTATCTGGTCGAAACTATAACTGCTTCCTCTCGGGAGTTCGTCATGGCGACATGTCGATAACAGTAAAAACGGGGTGACAAACAGTTTATCGTATCATCCTAAAGCCCCCAAATAAAATTGTTTCCCATAATCAACAAAAATCATGTCACTTCATTTTCATGAGAAGCCTAAAAGTTTAAGAACATTCCAAACTTTGCGGGAATCTGAGACGTACAGGGACAGACAAGTTTGTTTCATTTGAGTGATAGTGGATGACCGATATCGTTTCACACTGGTTTTCTATTTATTTCGATGAGAATCGTTATATACAGCATGCTCAGGGGGACTTATACTTCCCAATAGTGTGAATGATGTTGTCAAAAGGTGACATAAAATTCATTGTAAGAGTTCGTGACATTATTCGGCGCGTTGATGATATTAATACATCATCATAAACGAATAATCACAAGTACAACAGTGATTTTTCCAACTATTTACGACATGCAAGAATCTACATTGTCCCGTACCAAATTCCTCTTCGCGGCTCCCTACGTAATAAAACATAATAATTTAAATGATACTAGTCGGGCTCAGTTGCGATCTGGCTGGCCGAGAATCATATTACATTGAATCGCACTGTTCTGGTGCGCAACATTCCATCGCATACAACTTAGGTAATGCACTTCGAAAATTTTTTCAGGACGTTGGTAATGTTGAATTTGTTCGCATGTTCGAACTTTGAAAATATCTTGTCAGCAGGCTTGCTTTTGTACGCTTTTAATAACTATTTTGACGCTCACAGAGCTGTTAAATTTAAACATCGTTCACTTTTTGCACACCATCTTTTAGACGTGCGACTGGTACAAAACTCTGCACCACGCACTTTATAGCTGCGTTTGCTGGTAGCGTTTTTTTCTGCATCTTTTTCCGATGTTTTGTACTGATCTTTTCTTCTATTACTGTCACTACTCAGTAATTAATCTCATTTATGTCTTGCATATTTGCATTTCTTTACTTTCAAATATCCTATCGGTTCCGCATTTCTTCACTTGTAGTATCTATATTTATTTATTTTTATTTAATGGGCCGGTTAACTCAGTATTTTCTTCGTAATACGCGATGTTCTGATAATGTGATGAACCAGTTGTCATTACACAAACTTATTTTATTTTTTCCTATTGGCTTCGATATCATTTTTTATATTTTATGTCTACTCTTTACATCATGCGTAACACTCAGGTTTTGCTCTTGTTTTATCTTGGGGACCAATTTTTTCTGCAAGCACATTATTCCAACCAACGCGACTTCCATTTCACGCTGGTAATTTTGTTTCTACCTATATCGGTAATACATTCATTACTGTTTTGACTGCTGTCACAGAGAAACTACCTTTTCCGTGTCTCCCATTAAAAAGGATCAACGGGCATGGAACAGTAGTCCCAAGGAAGTACCAGACAGATGCCCACATGCGGTAAGATTTATTTAAAATTATTGCGTTAAAATTATCATACATTTTACCAAAAGGAAACGTTCGTTTCTTTATTCACAGGCACGTATTTATGATTGGGACTCGGAGTTGTGCATCTACGTGCATAACTTTTATCGTCAATGGATTGTAAAAACTACACGACTTAAGGCTATGACTAAACATCACATTGTTAACCCCTTATTTGGTCGTTACGCTTACTGCCTGAGACTTTTTTGGGTCATTTCGTACACATACGTTTTGCGGACGATTATTGGACTTAGTGTGCATACCTCACGAATTTCATTCCTGCACGAGTCCCTTTATCATCGTCTGTAATTTGGTGTTTTCGCTACTCAGGCCATCCGCGCAATACTGACACCCTCAATGGATGAATTTTTTCTCTCGAAACCACCTTGACTCTACCGAGCCTCTGCTCCCCTCAAGTTGTGACGCCACTACGTGACCAAGTCAGCACTATGAATGAATGTGCTTACGAACTATGCCGACACGTACTACTATGGGTTTTCCGTTAATAACCTAACCTTTGAATATATCATTACATTCTTCGCACCATTTTTAAATGCATTATTTTGGTGCTTTTCCAATTCAAATAACTAGGAGTAATTGTGTTTGGTGAGCAAAACTAACTGTGGTGTTGTTGTAAGTTTACTTCTATTCCACTGGAAACATAAAATTGACATAAATCGAACTTATTAGATACATTAAATTATTACAGGACATTTAATCTTTCATAGAGTTTCATGATATTTTAAATTCACTTCGATACGAGCTGAAGATAATCTTCATTGCTTACGTGATGTGATTTCTGGACATTTTAATTAATTTAAGTTAATTTTCATTACAGATTACTTGGTAAACATGATTAAATTTCCATAACTTTAGGTGACATCTATGACATTCATATTAACTTAATTATTTCAGTACTCGAAAATACGACTATTCCATAACACCCTAATTATTTTATAACCGCGCATTATCCGCGCTTAATAATTTTTGGCACATAGACATTAATTCATGTGACCATTGTAAGCGTACTTGCTGTGTGGCTAATCTTGCCTACACATCCTTTGGAGTGTGTTATTTTCTTCGAGGATGTTGTGTTTTCGATTGATTTTATTTAATTATTTCTTCCTCTTACAGATATTCGCATTACATACACACTACTTAATTTAATTGCGTTATCACTGATTGAGATTTTCTCTTTTATCATCCTATCATTTGAATTACTGTCTCCATTTATCACCATTTTCTTTCCATTCTTCTCTACTTTATTTCAGTATCTCATTTCATTTGCGACTTCTTAACCTTGTTGTTGTTTTGTACCATTTTGATACATTATGTGTCATGTCTTTTGTTTGAGTTTTGAATTTGGAATCTATTTTCTTTTTATCCAAACTTTACCTCACATATTATAATTCACAACATACCTTCACATTTAAATGCTATTCATTAATTGTGAAAATGAACTTGAATCGATGTCGTGGGTATAAGTTAAATAAAAAAAAAAGCTTCGCTTTTTTTTTGTCTCATGGTGGAAGGTATCTGTTGCGATTTCTTTTTGCGCGCGTAATTTTAAATGTTTAGCACAGCTAAGAATATATATATTATTTAGCTACGCGCGATTTGACACGAGGTTGAACACAGAAGCGCAACGGGTGCGCTCAGGGGGAATAAGATGGACGTTATGAAAGGGGGATGCCTAATGCCTATGGCCTGAGACGGTTGTCTCTAGACGGAGCCGATTTGTAAGTCTTGCCGGATTGAGGGAAGCAGTCATGTAGAGATTATAAACCTCCTGATAGGGAGTATCTATGTTAGCCAGTGCAGGGCTCGTTGCATATTCTTAATATGCTAATTTCGTCATTTTTATTATAATCTGGCTGTATTTCAACACATATGCCATGTTGTGTTGTTAGTGGGATCCAGATCCTGACCGAATATTATCGGGATTATTCTTCGTACATATTTGAGGGTTATTCAATAAAACCCTTGGCGTTGTAGGCAAGCTCCGTATTGAAAGGCATGATAGAATTATTGGCCGTGAAGTTCAGCGCCGTCCTTGAGAGGTCGGCCGTTATATAGATTTCAATCAAGTTCACGATTTAAAATGCAATGAATTGTGATGCCCCGATGCTATAACCTATACTATTGATGTTGATGCTGTAGTGGATTTTGATGGTATTGTATGGTGGTGTTATCACCTAGTGTGATGCGTGAGGTCAGCTGTGAAGGCTCCTGAGATAATTGTAACTGTGAATATACAGAAGGCCCTTTCGTGCTACCACTTTATGACCTCACACATATCTTTTTTTACTAATGAATGTGGCTACGTTAAAATCTAGGGTACTGAATGCAATGTGTTGTATGGACATATACACACACCCACAGATATTAATTAAGTCTAATACTATCAATAAAATTTATAACACAATGAACTAAATTCAGCTGGTTAAATTTAGAATAGAAAATCTTTTTTTAAATTTATTTGTTCTGAACCAAGGTTTTATTTTGGCCAGAACTTATGCAAAGATTTTGAAATTTATGAATGAATGGCATGAATAAATGGCATGTTAAATGAAAGATGTTTACATATGCAATCTTCAAGATTAATTATAGTATTAATACTTGTTCGTAATGTTAATTTTTCCTGGGAAAACTATGAATGGATGTGCTGTTGGGGTGGCTTCATCCCTCCCTGTTTATGCCTACACAGCATTGTCCATTAATGATGGAAGGAAATGGGATGCTTCAGTAGTAAATTCTCTTGGGTGCTAGTTTTTTTATGAAGTTGGTGTAAGTTCAGCAGGCCAGCTAGCCTACTTTAACTTTGCCAGATTTGTTCTGGTGCTGGAAATATGATGGCCCCACCCTCCGTGCTTGAGCAATACACAGATGTTCTGTCGAAATGTACCCTGCACGGGTCCTCACTTCAATTTATTAATCAGCATTTGACCAGCCCCCCCCACCAATACTTAGTGTCAAGATCGAACTCACAGCTCTGAAATAAAGTATTGGTTTTTGTTCAGAACCTTACCTAATAAGCCACTTCTACACATAACAAATTACAGTAACACCACATAAACAGGGTCAGTTCTCTCTGACCAGACAGCACATCCTACCTAGTTGGTTTCGCATAGGGTAAGTTTCCCCAGTCTACAGATTCTGAAATAGGTGCATTATCTCACTGCCATACAATAGGATAAGTGATATGATTCACTGTTCTCAACACTTGATCACCACTTCCTAAACCTTGCTGTAGTTTATATTTTGTTTGTCCCTAGACCCTGAACTAGGGCGGGGGGTCCTGAGCGAATCCTTACTTGTTTGTAAGGCTAGATTTCGATATGGCAGTATCAAATCACTCGAAACCTTAAAAAAATATTCAAAACATGCAAAGAAATAATTTCAATCTTACCAGATTATGAATAAAGAACACAGAAATGCTAGCAAAACTCAGCTGAGCTGCTGGCTATAGTATGGCGTCCCTGAACTTATTTCAATTTATTTCATTTGGAAATCACCACACTTGAAATTTACTGTGTCTATCACTGGACAACTATTGAGGAATGGCAAAAAAGCTCGTCTGAGCGCGGATAATATGATTGTCTGTGGCCAATCAATGCCTTGGTTTTTTTTAAATTCAAATTTCCTACACTAAAGTCATTTCAGTCATGCTTCAGTCAAGTATGGATTTTTATCTGTTAGTCTGTCCGTCTCTACTTGCGTTTTCACCAAACGTACTTGATTTTTGAACCAACCTTTCTCTCCCCTCCAAAATTTTGTCGTTAAAAGTTATTTTTAGACACAGCTTCCACCAATATCCCTTCTCTTCCATGCTAAGTAGATTTGAACACCTGCGTCTCAAGGTCGCGGTTTTTTGTGCAAATAGTGATATGTTAGATTCAATGCAGTCTTTCGCTGATGTGAACAACACTGTCTTTTGTCATTATCTTCATTATTATCTATCCGTCTGTAAAATTAAAAGCATATTATTTCACTGCTCAGAATGGGCCATCCGGCCAGCTAATTTTTATATTCCTAACATTAATATTAAGAAAAAGTTACTTTTTAAATTTTGTAATATTTCAAGCATCTGCGTTTAGCCGCTGAATTCAAATCAAAGGCTTGGTATCGCAAAAGCGTCCGTTTCCGTACCTCGTGTCAATTTTTTTCTTTCATTCCTCCCCCCCCCCCCCCCCCCCCCCCCCCCCCTCCCCCCCCCCCCCCCCCCCACCAATTGCGTCTCCTTAGCCTTGCTAGTCTCACGCAATTTTTTTTCAGTCATATTTTTTTCCTTTTGATCCGCCGTTCTCATCCCTCCAAATGGTAACCGTTTTGATTTCCCGTCTAACAAGTCAATTTTTATGGAGGGTGATGACCCGCGGTCAGGGCGATCATGTACTATCAGCAGCTTACGCGTTATGTTTTTATCCTTACATTTTATCCTTTGGAGATATTTTTACGTTGTATCACTTGTTAATTTTATGACACATCTCCCCACTTGAAAACATGCCTACGGCAAGTTCTAAAACCAGTGATACACATAGATAAAATCTCTCCTCCCGTCTGCCATTACTCTAATTTTGATCACAGGGGTGCCTTTTTTGTTTGTGGTCTAGGTGCTCTCTGCGGTTTTTTCCAAGTTCTTAGGATCAGGGGTCATGTTACCCTGATATACAGTGTGTCCCAAGAATTCCAACTCTTTGCATCCAATACAACATTTTGTTGGCCTAGCAGTTAAGTTCGCCTCCTGAAGTCTATTAAATAACATTTCTAGAGCTTCAATGTGTTCTTCAAATGTCTCTGTGGCGACGAGAATATCATCCATGAAATTCGTGATACATGGGTTATTCAGGGGATCCAACAATTTGCGCATCATCCTTGAAAATACACTCGGAGCATTTTTCAGTCCGAATGGTAGCATATTGAATTCATAATGTCCATCCGAAGTGCTAAAAGCCAAATAAGGTCTCACTTCAGGCTTCACTGGGATCTGGTAATATCCTTTACTAAGATCCACCTTTGAAAAGTATTTTGCCTTGTTCAGTCTGGCAAATAACTGTTTTGTGTCTGGTAATGGATCCACTTGTCCTTCTGTGACAGCATTCAGTTTCCTGTAATCTATGCACAGTCTGTGTTCCCCAGACGGTTTTCTCAACAAAACGACACTAGAACTAAAAGATGATTCACTGTGCGAAATAATCCCCTCCTTCAGCAAATAATCTATTTCTTCCTTCAATGCCTTCTCCTTCGCGAACGGAATAGAATAGGCTCTCATACAGATTGGGTTTGAGTCTACCAGTTTCATGTCATACTGTAGCAAATTTGTATGGCCTGGTTTATCTGTTAATACATCTGTATGTTCCTCCAGAACCTGTTGAACTCTCTCCCTCTGGTTTTTAGTCAGGTGCTTACTGACTTTTACCTGTGCTGCTGTTTCACAAGGATGTAATGGGGATTCATGTGAGGTGAGTGGTTCCTTTTGCATCTGGGTTGCAATAGCCAAGGTCAATAAGGGGGTGCTTTCCTGGAGTGGTCTGTCCAGATACTTCTTTAATAAGTTTACATGATAAACTTTCTCCTTCCCCTTTTTGTCAATTTTATAGTTTGTTCTAGACACCTTCTCTAGAACCGTATATGGACCTTGCCAACCAATTTGTAATTTATTCTGGCTACCGGGTAGTAGAAGAAGCACCTTCTCTCCCACAGCTAGTTCTCGGTCCTTTGCCTTCCTATTAAAATATGCTGCATGTTTCTTCCTGGCTTGTTTCAAATTATCATTTGCCAGTTTCCATCCAGCTTTCAAACGAGTGGTCAGTTCGTTCACATATTGATAAGATGAGGTAACAGGTTCTTCCGCCTTCTCATCCGTCCAGGTCCTTAATAAAGCTTCTAAAGGACCTTTTATTGGCCTCCCAAATAGCAGAGTTGCGGGAGCCATCCCGGTTGAACTATGTGGTACCTCCCGATACGCAAACAATGCGGCGGGCAGGAATTGATCCCACAGATCCGGTTTTTCGTGTGCCAGCTTTCTCAGGATAGAAATGAGAGTCCCGTTGAACCTCTCTACCTGGCCGTTCCCTTGTGGATGGTACGGACTACAATGAAAGTGTCTGGCTTGAAATAGTTTAAAAACTTCTTCCGTTAGTTTCCCCTTGAACTGAGATCCATTATCCGTCAAGATTTGATGCGGGAATCCTAATCGGGTAAATATTGTAAGTAGTGCCTCTGCTACATGTTTTGAATCAATTGATGGCAGGGCTACCGCCTCTCCCCACATAGAACAAGTGTCCACCAGAGTAAGGATGTAACTGTTCCTCCTCTTGGTCCGAGTGAGAGGTCCCACAATATCCACTGCAACCCTCTCAAAAGGTGTTCCCACTATGGGCATTTCCCCTAGAGTTGCAGGAGCAGTCCAGTGCTTTGGAGCTACCCTTTGACATTCAGGGCAGGATTTGACATATCTTTTTATATCCTCCGTTATCCCTGGCCAGAAGTAATGACAAGCTATACGCTGTCCTGTGGCGCTGATCCCCATGTGACCACTGAAGGGAATCGCATGCCCGAGTTCCATCACTTTATCTCTATATGAGGTGGGAAGAACCAGCTGGTTGTGACCATTTGTTCCAGTTCCGGCCTTCCTGTATAATAGTTTGTTCTTCATGAAATATTCCCCCTTGCTCGGAGGTGTGTGGCATTTGGGCAATTTTTTAAAACATGGCTTGAGTGTCCTATCCTCAGCCTGCGCCTTTCTCATCTCCTCTGGATGAGCATTTATAGGTTCACCTTCTTCCTCCTTCTTCTGTGACCTGGTCTGCACTGTCGCCATGATCACAGGTTTCTCGGGATTCCCCAAGAAGACGTATCTACACCCCAATATCAGAGGGTAGATTGGTTCATCTATCACTGCTGCTCTGATTTCTCCTTCCACATAGCGAGTTTTCACCGTTATCCTTGCGATGGGAAGTGTCATGAGTGGTATGTCCTTAGTCGCCCCTTGTATTTCCACTGTTTCTGTGGTATACTGACTTGGGTCCACTAGGCTAGACTTCACAACTGAATCATAATCCAAACCTGTATCATAAAGGCACCTTATGGTGACCCCATTACAAATAACATCCTCACAAACTGGGGGGTGATAAGGTTTCCTGTTGTCCATTAGGATTAACCTTTAATCTTTGCGTCCCCGACTTCATTGCAGCAATGTTTGAAGGTTTCCTTCTACAAAATTCGGTGTTATGGTTATCCTTCTTGCACCATTTACACCATCTTTTTCCTTGGTTCAACGGTTTTCTTTCATTGAACTTTTGGTCATTGAACTGTGAGTTTCTGTCGCGATAGTCATTTCTTGGTCGCTCAAAGTTTGTCCTACTTTTATTTCCCTGCTCTCTATTATCAAATTTATTAAATTGCTGTGGAGCTTTAAAATTGTCTATGTGCTTCTTTTTAGCACCACTTACCTCTGCCTGGGCTGCCTGATACCTCTCAGCGACATTTAAAACCTCTCCCAACTTCTCTGCACCTTGTTCCATGAGAAATTTTCTCATGTCTGGAGCCATGGACTCCTCAATTGCTCAATCATGATCATTTCTTTAAGATCTTGGGTCTTCCCCAGAGCAGTCCATTTCTCCAAATAGGTTTCCAGTCTAGCAGAGAATTGGTGGTATGTCTCCCCAGACAACAGTTTGGCATTTCTAAATTTCTTACGATAAAATTCACCATTCTTCTCGTACCTTAATAACAAAGCCTGCTTTAACATGTCATAATTGTCTTGGTCTTCCCTGTTCATTTTAGCAAAGACTTCATAAGAAGTACCTCTCAGTCCTTGTGATAACTTTAAACTCCACCTCTCTCTCTCTCTAACCCATATGTAGTAGCTAATAACTCAAAACGTCCTAGGTACCCCTCTATGTCATCGTCTTTTTCAACAAAATGGTCTAAATGAAACCCCATAGCTGAGTTTGAGGCTCCCAGACTGGGCGTAGCATCTGAGGCAAAAGGGCTGGCACCATTTTCAGGAGCCTGGCCTTGTAATTCCAGCTCCCTTAGTCGTAATTCATGCTCCCTTTGCAACCTTCTATCTTCTGCCTCCCTTTCGGCCTTTTTTATCTTCTGCCTCCCTTTCGGCCTTTTTATCTTCTGCCTCCCTTTGCTGTCGTTTGTCTTCTGCCTCAATCTGCAGCCTCTTAATTTCTCTATCCGCCTCAATTTGTAACCTCTTCTCTTCAGCTACCTTTCTATCTTCCCTTTCAATATATTTATCACATTCAGCCGTTACGTATTGAATTAAAATCTGACCATCCATTCCCATCTCCTTTGCGGTCAGCACAGCAGCTGATCGGAATTTTGCTAGCTCCGCCATACTTTTTAGACAATATAATAATATACAAGATAAATCTCTAACCAGTAAATACACTAAGTACTTCTTATGACTATAGTCTAACTAATTCTAACTAACCAGTTAACTAATTAATTATTACTGGCTGTGAAGATTCACCAATTTCTAATTGCCCTTTTAATTTAAAGGGACACTTTTAATTTTAAGGGAATTTTACAATTTTGTTCCCCTAATTTTATTTCTCCCACCAGGAGATCCTTATATTACTGTTTATGCTAATTATCCCTGGACAAGACCCCAATATATGTAGTGGATTTTGATGGTATTGTATGGTGGTGTTATCACCTAGTGTGATGCGTGAGGTCAGCTGTGAAGGCTCCTGAGATAATTGTAACTGTGAATATACAGAAGGCCCTTTCGTGCTACCACTTTATGACCTCACACATATCTTTTTTTACTAATGAATGTGGCTACGTTAAAATCTAGGGTACTGAATGCAATGTGTTGTATGGACATATACACACACCCACAGATATTAATTAAGTCTAATACTATCAATAAAATTTATAACACAATGAACTAAATTCAGCTGGTTAAATTTAGAATAGAAAATCTTTTTTTTAAATTTATTTGTTCTGAACCAAGGTTTTATTTTGGCCAGAACTTATGCAAAGATTTTGAAATTTATGAATGAATGGCATGAATAAATGGCATGTTAAATGAAAGATGTTTACATATGCAATCTTCAAGATTAATTATAGTATTACTGTTCGTAATGTTAATTTTCCTGGGAAAACTATGAATGGATGTGCTGTTGGGGTGGCTTCATCCCTCCCTGTTTATGCCTACACAGCATTGTCCATTAATGATGGAAGGAAATGGGATGCTTCAGTAGTAAATTCTCTTGGGTGCTAGTTTTATGAAGTTGGTGTAAGTTCAGCAGGCCAGCTAGCCTACTTAACTTTGCCAGATTTGTTCTGGTGCTGGAATATGATGGCCCCACCCTCCGTGCTTGAGCAATACACAGATGTTCTGTCGAAATGTACCCTGCACGGGTCCTCACTTCAATTATTAATCAGCATTTGACACCACCTTAGTGTCAAGATCGAACTCACAGCTCTGAAATAAAGTATTGGTTTTTGCTCAGAACCTTACCTAATAAGCCACTTCTACACATAACACATTACAATAACACCACATAAACAGGGTCAGTTCTCTCTGACCAGACAGCACATCTTACCTAGTTGGTTTCGCATAGGGTAAGTTTCCCCAGTCTACGGATTCTGAAATAGGTGCATTATCTCACTGCCATACAATAGGATAAGTGATATGATTCACTGTTCTCAACACTTGATCACCCCTTCCTAAACCTTGCTGTAGTTTATATTTTGTTTGTCCCTAGACCCTGAACTAGGGCGGGGGGTCCAGAGCGAATCCTTACTTGTTTGTAAGGCTAGATTTCGATATGGCAGTATCAAATCACTCGAAACCTTAAACAATATTCAAAACATGCAAAGAAATAATTTCAATCTTACCAGATTATGAATAAAGAACACAGAAATGCTAGCAAAACTCATCTGAGCTGCTGGCTATAGTATGGCGTCCCTGAACTTATTTCAATTTATTTCATTTGGAAATCACCACACTTGAAATTTACTGTGTCTATCACTGGACAACTATTGAGGAATGGCAAAAAAGCTCGTCTGAGCGCGGATAATATGATTGTCTGTGGCCAATCAATGCCTTGGTTTTTTTTTAAATTCAAATTTCCTACACTAAAGTCATTTCAGTCATGCTTCAGTCAAGTATGGATTTTTATCTGTTTGTCTGTCCGTCGTCTCTACTTGCGTTTTCACAAAACGTACTTGATTTTTGAACCAACCTTTCTCTCCCCTCCAAAATTTTGTCGTTAAAAGTTATTTTTAGACACAGCTTCCACCAATATCCATTCTCTTCCATGCTAAGTAGATTTGAACACCTGCGTCTCAAGGTCGCGGTTTTTTGTGCAAATAGTGATATGTTAGATTCAATGCAGTCTTTCGCTGATGTGAACAACACTGTCTTTTGTAATTATCTTCATTATTATCTATCCGTCTGTAAAATTAAAAGCATATTATTTCACTGTTCAGAATGGGCCATCCGGCCAGCTAATTTTTATATTCCTAACATTAATATTAAGAAAAAGTTACTTTTTAAATTTTGTAATATTTCAAGCATCTGCGTTTAGCCGCTGAATTCAAATCAAAGGCTTGGTATCGCAAAAGCGTCCGTTTCCGTACCTCGTGTCAATTTGGGGACGTGAATTTTTTTCTTTCATTCTCTCCCCCCCCCCCCGCTCTCTTCCCCCCCCCCCCGCCCCCCCCCCCCCAAATTGCGTCTCCTTAGCCTTGCTAGTCTCACGCAATTTTTTTTCAGTCATATTTTTTTCCCTTTTGATCCGCCGTTCTCATCCCTCCAAATGGTAACCGTTTTGATTTCCCGTCTAACAAGTCAATTTTTATGGAGAGTGATGACCCGCGGTCAGGGCGATCATGTACTATCAGCAGCTTACGCGTTATGTTTTTATCCTTACATTTTATCCTTTGGAGATATTTTTACGTTTTTTACGTTGTATCACTTGTTAATTTTATGACAGATGCCTACTTCTACATGATTGATCAGAATACATAACTTTTATGCCATGCCATTATTAATGATGCTACGTCGTCTGACTTTGTGATGTTAATGTACCTGTCAGTGCACAATAAATTATGTCGTCAACTTTAATACTTGGCTCCAATCTAATTGACGTGCCAGTTCACTGTACCGTGTTGACATTATCTTCGAAAGCCATTGAGTTACACGGCCCACTATATATATTTTGCGTTGAACATTCGTAAGTCGGCAATAGAGACTTTAAGCCCGACATTTTTCTGGCATCGCCCTTGCCAGTAGTGCCAATCAAGAACACCAACAGATCTCTATATTCATCATCACCACGCAACAGGAACCCTTGCTACAGACATACTTGGAGAAATGGACTTCTCTGGGGAAAACCCAAGATCTTAAGGAAATGGTCCTTATAGAACAATTAAGAGAGTCCATGGCTCCAGATCTGAGAAAGTTTCTCATGGAACAAGGTGCAGAGAGACTGGGTGAGCTACTAAATGTTGCAGAAAGGTATCAAGCAGCTCAGGCAGAGGTATCAGGTAATAAAAAGAAACAGGTAGATAATTTTAAGGCACCACAGAACTTTAATAAATTTGATCCTAGAGATCAAAACAAAGGTAAGCACCAGTTTGATAGGCCACGAAATGACTATAAAAATAAAACCCCACAATTCAATGAAAGGAATATGATAACAGGAAACCCTTCAGACAGGAAGGAAAATATTTCAAAAATATGCAGGATGCATAATCATAATACTAGTGAATGTGGTAGGAAAGTTCCTCCATATCACGCGGCATGCATGATAACAGTGGACAAGGGGAAGAAGAAACTGACAGAGAATCATATAAATCTTCAACATCCCCCCATCTGTGAAGAAGTGACATGTAATGGGGCCAAGGTTAGGTGCCTTTACGATTCAGGTTTAGAATATGACTCAGTTGTGAGTGCAACCCTAGTGCACCCTGAACAGTATACCACAGAGAAAGTGGAGATACAAGGGGCCGTAAAAGGAATATCCACCATGACACTTCCCATAGCCGAGATCAATGTAGAGACAAGGTACGTGGAAGGAGTGATTAGAGCAACCGTGTGTGACGACCCTAATTACCCGCTGGTGTTAGGAAGCAAATATGTTTTTCTAGGAAGCCCTGTAAAACCTGTGGTAATGGCCACGCTTCAGGTCAGGTCGACCCCTAGTAGAACGGAGGAGGAACCACCACTAGTTTATTCTCATAAGCAGATGAGAAAGGCCCAGGCAAAAGATAAAACATTAAAACCTTGCTTTGGTAAATTGCCAACAAGCCATGCACACCCTAAGAAAGGACAATTTTATTTGAAGGAGGGACTGCTTTTCAGGAAAGCTAGAGCAGGATCCAAAGAACAGGGACAATTGGTATTACCAACCCCCTTCAGAGAAGAAGTGATGGCACAAGCTCATGTTGTACCAGACGGTGGACACCAGAGAAATGGGACTACCCGTCAAAGGACATCGGAAAAATTCTACTGGCCCCAAGTAGCTGCTGATATTGCACAATTTGTGGGGGCCTGTGAAAAATGTAGCAAGGTACAGTCCCCAAGTTGGGAAAATCATAAACAGATGCCAGCCAAGCATTCTGAAACATGTGGGCCTAACAATAACAAGGAAAATAAAAATAATAAGGTTGACATAGAGGATAGGTATCCACCTTCCCCCCAACAGTGTTCACCAAAAATATTTAGATTCGCAACTCTGAGAAGGGCATCCAGAGAAAATAGAAACTCAGACCAGTCAACCCAGGAACAGTTTGAAGCCGCTGTTAGGGAGCTGGGCTGACATTGACATTGAAGATGATCCGCCTAAGTTAAGAAAACCGAAACAAAATTGTGTTAACATAAGAACAGTGGGCAGTGGACGAGTGAGCAATTCGGAAAATGCTCACAGCGCTTCACACTATGGCTATTAACTTAGCATTATAAGGGCACCGGTGACATTGATAGTCACCCGACCCTACACCGTCCAAGGGAAAGTATTGATCAGACCCTGGATGGAGATAACCCACACATCTTATAGCAATGCTAAGGGCGAATTGATTTCTGATGCAGAAACTCATTTCCCCACATATTATCTTAATTCACCAGATTGTCGGTAGGCGGAACTATAGTTGATGAATATGGCCTCCATTTGAGTGGCACATTATAGAACATTATATAATATATTTATTAGAAGGGTGTTTCCATATTCAATCACGCCTGAGATCAGACCAATTGTTGGCTGTGAACATTTCGGAGGAGCAGAGTGTCTCCATTGTTGCCTTTTGAATTGAGGATAGTCCGAGTGTTTATTAAGGCTGATCAGGAAAATATTGGATCCACTCCACAACTCAGATATCACCATATAGATTAACTCCTCATAACGTACAATTTGAGGAACATCTAATATTCTCGGGACATGTCGTTGAGCAGACTCAGCGAAGAGAAATGGTGAATATTGATTGCTAAGCAGTAGTAAGACAAGCCCGTAACACTTGCAGCTGTTCAGTAATATAACTGAAATGGATTCTTGGATTGCAGAGGTCTGAGGCAATCTTCGTCAGTAGTGCTTACTTTGAATTGACCCACCTGCATTAATCCATGATCAAAATAATATCAGAGAAACGTTGATGCAGATTTTCTAAGCCGCCATCCGTGCGATGAAAATCAAAGAAATCACCAGGCATAGACATAAATTTCTCTATGTGTATGTAGAATTATAGACTGACGTATAACGTCTGTTTTAAGAGGGGAGAATTTGTCGTGAAACATTCTAAATCCACATATATAAATTAAAAGGTAAATGTAAAGCCTAACACATAAATTCAATAAAAGGAAAGAGAAATGGTAAAAGAACAGTGCTGTCACAATGACTGTACTCGAGATCCCCCTTTTTCTGCTTCGTCTGCAAATTGTAACGTTTCCACGTTGATAGTAAAGCCTATAGCAGCATACACGCGTCTCGCGATTAATATTAATGCCACCCCCAACACGCGAAAGGCATGAGGGACTACTTTTTTTCAAATAGACCGTGATAAAAAACACTACCCATACGAGAGTTAGGTTTAAAAACCTGAAAAATGCTTATTGGGAAACATGACATTATACTGGTTTACGTTTGAAAGCCTGACAGTACCCAGACACCACGTCGTATCGAAGTGAACGGGAGGTAGAAGAAAATGCATATTTTGAACGCAGCCCATTAGCTCCCTTAAAACTTATATATTTGGGTTCCTTAGTGGACTTGCTGACAAAGAATATATTATAGTGTTACGCAAATAGTCTAGGAATTAACAAATTATAGCCAAAAGAAAATAGTGAGGGTGTCAGACAACACCAAAATCAGAATTGCGCAGTGGCAGGTTTTGAAACCACCATTGTACGGGAAATAGGCCAACATGTTACCTCCTATTTGATTGGCGGAAAGTATATGTAAAGCTAAACATGATTAGTCGGTCTGCAAATACTATTTTTTGTTGTTAGGGGAGACGGAAGGAAGGGTACTTTTTTTCAAACGCTTGTGTAAACATGGCTCGATTGGTTAGACCCGCCAATATAGTCAATTAGGAGCGTCAGGTCAGTGCCACACTTTAAAATAAACTTACTAAGAAACAGTGCGTTGAGAGCCAGATCATATTTTTCTGAATAAAAGTCTGGGACAGAGGCAGATCGGAATTTGTGCCATTATTCATCGCCAGTCAACGTATCTGTGTATTATTTCCATGAATTGTGGTAAGCTTGATATATTCGATATCTTTTTAATGAAAATTGAATGTAAATTGATAATTTATGTCTGTATATGTGTGTGGTTCAGTGGCAAACATGAGGCAAGGCCTAAATACTGCTCCAACCTGAACATGACGTGTCGGAGAAAAGTAAAACTGCATGGAATTGCCAAACAGTACACTGACACCTATCTTATTGACTAGAAGGAACTAATGCTGGAATTGCAGAGGCGTAGTAACCATTTAGGAGGAGAATACTGGTGTAAATTGTTTCAGATGAAGCTAGCAGTTGGCCTAACGCTCTGAACTCAGTGTTTGTTATGTATTGTGTTCAGTGTGGAAATAGATTATAAATTAGATCTGAAGTAGGAGGTACAACCTTCTTGTTTCAGGGACTGTGGTCCTAGTTATTGAAGCAGCACCTGGTCTGAGTTTTGCTGAAATCCAGAGGCTGACAGCATACTCCTTGGTCCAGATAGCGACCAGTGAGGTGTCTCCAGAACACAGTGAAGCAATCGAGCAGAGGAGTCTTTTCCTGCCGCCATCACGAAAGATAAGCTTCTGTGGCCAGAGTAGCTCAACATTATGTGCCAATACAAAGTTCATATATATAAACTGTGTAAATAATACTTGTAATTACATTTGATTGTGATTCCTGGTTCACTGTGTAGTTGAATCAGGATATCCATTATTGACAAGAATTAATACATATATTTTTAAACTTAAACACTTGACTCATTTAAGATAGTCTTATAGATTGTTATATGTGTGTGAGTGTCATAGTGTTGTAAAGTGTTGTAGAATAAATTAAATTGTTTATCTGTCTGTTGTTGTTGTGACTTACACTTCATCATTTTCATAACCCTAGACATTTAACGTAGTCATCACAATATTCCAGAATAATTCTGACTGAGGTATAAATGTGGTAGCAAGTAAGGTCATCTGTAAAACACTACACTTATTAGATACAGATACCTTCACAGCTGATCTCAGTCAGTACACTAAGTCCCCTATAAATATTTATAACATCCCACTTTACCACACAGAACTATCTCAGACAGGCAGGAAATTGTCCAAGGCATACGAGAGACACTACAGCCGCTTTCTAAATGGTGTGAGGAAAGCGGATCAAAGGTCAATCCCAACAAGGCCTGTGTGATGTGGTGCTCTTTGAACATCTCCATAGTGAAGCAGACCTTCCAAGACACCACTTTCAATGGGCAGAACATTGAAAGGCAGGACAGGCTGAGGTATCTGGGAGTAACGTTTGATCGTGGGCTATCATTCAAGTATCATGTCGAACTGATCATACAGAAGTGCAAGCAAGGACTGACAGCCTTAAAAACGATAACTGCTGCGCGCTTGGAACACAGATTATTGTTCCTTCTGTATCATCAGCTCGAGATTTCAGTAATCGAGTACGGGCTAGGAATACTCACGCTGTCAGTGTTACAATGTGAACATTCAGAATGATAGAATGCGACTAGTTTTGTGCTGTAGGCGTGATACCCCCATTGTGACAATGAGATACATGCTAAGATTGCTATCGATTAGATCCAGATTTGCGATAGCCCAGACGAAAGCCTATATGCGGGTAACCACCGACAAAAGACACCCCTACACGAGAACGTAGCTGACATCAAAGGAGCAAGAATCAAGAGGGGATGTCATGGATGGCACAACAGAGGCTACGATTGGTCATGTGACCAGGGTTGAAAATGTATCCAGAGGGGAAGAGGGGAGTAAGTCAGGGGAGAACTGGATAAACTACCAGCAGGTCATCATTAGCCTTGGCAGAGAGTGCAGATCTTCGTGCAGTGGAAAAGTGAAGCTGGAGATTAATCAGCTGAAAAGTGATCATGCTGGAGATGATGACACCATTGTGTGCACTGATGGGTCTTTAGTGCGTGGTGAGAAATCAGGATGGGGCTTCTCTACGAGAATAAGGGGCAGGGTAGTCACTGAACAGAGTGGAGCCTACATTTCAACAACCTCCAGCATGAGAATGGAGGTAGAGGCAGTTACTGCAGCACTGAGGTGGCTGTCTGAAACTCCATCAACCAGGGCAGTTATATTGTCAAACTCTCAAGCCATGCTTCGGAAAGTTCAGAACGGATGGCTGCGGCAGGAATGGAAAACATCAATAGAATCCTCAAGTATTGAAGAACTGGTGTGGATCTACTGTCCTGGTATGCAGGGGTACGTGGCAATGAGAGGGCTGACAGACTGGCCTCGAGAGCACCAACAGTGGGGCCACTGGACATGGATAAGGGAGAGTTACTAAGGGCAATTAACGATCGCCTGCTGGATAATGACACTGCAATGGATGAATCAACAAGGCTGAGACTGTTGGAGTTTGGCATCAAACGTGGGACTAGCAGAAATGGACGTGAGATAGGATGTATCCGTCGTATGTACAACCAGCGTGCTACAGGTACAATTAGCATTCATACTCTTCGACATTTGCTGATGGAAACTGAGCACCTATGGGTTTGCCCGGAGTGCAGTGAGGTCGATTCTGATTAACGATAACAATAGATACCAGTACCTAGATTTTAAGCGAAATCCATGGTACGTATTACCTCGTGTGTATACTGCGTGATTGTATGTTTAAACACAGCGCTTAAGATTATAACGCAGGAATTTCCATTCCCTTTAAGAATTATGTTATCTCTCATTGACTTACGTTATTATGTTAATCTTTTCCGACCAAAGTTGCAATCTTTTTTCATGGCGCGTTTTTCAGGTGTCGAACTGAATTGCGCGCCTGCTGAAATAACATGCAATTTGTTTCCATCCTTACTAATGGTGGATGTTTAAAGCTAGATAAAATCTATTTGACTAATAACCAATGCATCCTGGTATATGAACACAGGAGACAGTTAGTGCCGTCATGAGGACACGCAGCAGAAAAAAGCACAGTATAATTATTTACCGCCATGTTTTGGCGGGTGATTCACTCGTCTGATACTATTGTTATGACTATTCAGTGCTTTGAAATATCCCACACTGTGTAATTTTTATATTTTTTTAATGATTTGTTCTCTTTAGATGATTTTTAATGTATCCTTGGTATTTGATCTCTTTCAAATATTACGCTCCGATTAAGCCCAGACACACGGTCTATTGGTTATATTAGAGCGTATTTAAAAATACAGAACCTTGTCGTTCACATCAGAAAAAATGTGCCTTCATCATCATGTTCAGATAATGTAATATGAACTAAATTAAATTTTGATTCACCATAAAAGTGAAATTATGCCAGGCAGAAGAAGTAGAGAGGTCCCACACCAGGTTTACGATTTGGTTTATCTCTTGTTTGTTCGTTCAGCTTAGATATTTTTTCTTTGATTTGAAAACAATTGGTTTCAGCAGAGGTAGTTTTGTTTTGTGTTTAGTGGGTTGTGCCTTCTTTTGTCTTCCCCTGGCGCCGACGTATTTTGTGATACCACCAACTGTTTTCTTGTCGTGCTACTATCATGCTGTCTTCTTTGTCTTCCGCTGGAGCAGATGTATTATATATATATATATATATATATATATATATATATATATATATATATATATATATATATATATATATATATATATATATATATATATATATATATATATAAACATTTGTAATGTATATGCGCTAGTGTATATAAAATAAAGCTAAGCAAGAAAGAAGGCTCCATACAGTCAGTTTATGTACGGTGTCCTTGGTATTTCGTGAAAGGACTTTCTTACTTAGTCGTTCCGGTTCTTGTGTGTTTATTCACTGGCAGATTAAAATTGTTGAAATTTCGAAGCCAAACCGAGCACCGTACTTTTTCTTCAATTTTTTTTCTTACAATTTTTTTTCGCCTGCGCGGGGCTAGTTCATTTCGCAAATAGGGGTTGCGGGTTAGTCTATTATGCATTTTCGCAGGTAGGGGTGGCAGCATGGCTCATTTTTCAGCATGGCACATTTTTTATTTTTTTAAATGTAAAATTTATGCCTCGTCTTGGCGAGGCGCGTCCCTTTCAACCTAGTCTGTTATATTAGGGCGCATGTCGAAATATAAAAGACCCTTTGGTCTTTGGCGAGGCGCGTCCCGTTCAACCTAGTCGGTTATATTAGGGCGCATGTCCAAATATAAAAGACCCTTAGGTCTAAGGAACGTCGTTAAGCCGTAGCAAAACATGCTATGTTTTATACAGTGATAGCATGGCACATGAATGTATTAAGCATAAATAGGTAGGGCAGTGATGATAAAGATATACGACCTATTTTCATGTCTCTTTTTGAATACTTTCAACGATTTAACGCGTAGTTCTCGAAATTGTCTTGTTAAGATGATTGTCAATAAATTTTTTAATTTTTTTTGGGGGGGAGGGGGGGAGGGGGGGAGGGAAACAACAAGACTATTCATCATCATCATCAGACATATCAATATCTTAGATCGGCTGCAATGGCTCTCCGGCGTCTTCTGCCTTTTCTCTTGATATTGTGATGGACTCTTTCTTGTCCATCTCTTGATGTTACATTTCCACTAATAGCTTCCCCTTGCACGTTTGCCTTTAACTCCGCCTTCTATTATGGTCTTTAGTAAGGTGCTGTGTCTTTTTACAAGGCCACCATATTTTTTACTGTCTAATGTTCCTCCGTCATTAATTATCTTTTCATCCCTAGGTTGTCTGTGACCTCTTTATTTGTTTTCCTTTCTATCCATGAGACGCACCCCACTCCTCTATATATCCCCATCTCAAATGCCTCAATTCTTTCCTCTAACTGCTTGTTCATTGTCCATGTTTCTAAACTACACAACAATGATGAAGAATATATGTAGCATTTGATGATTCTCGAGGGTATTACCAAGCTACAACGTCTTGTATACTTTGACATGCATCCTAATATTAGCGGGTCTGAATGCACACAGCTCCAGCCTACCTAGCTATAAATGGGTACTTAACTTTGAGTTAGGGAAGGAAAAGACAGCGAGGAAGGAAACTGGTCTCCCCACCTCTCGATGCTGGACCTAGTATGGTGAAGTCTCTAGCACTCCACTACCGCAATAAGTTACCGGGTTTCGGGTTCAAAGCTTGGTAGTGTCACGCATCAGTCTAACCAGCTGTAAAAGGGTACCTGACTCTGATCTTGAGTTAGAGAAGGCAACGGCAGTGAGGAAGGGAACAAGCCACCCCACCTCATAAAGCTGGGACCCAGTACATCGAAGTCTATAATACGTCACTCCCCTATGGCAGAATCTGCTACGTCACTACCCTTACTGTTTAAATTAACGGCAGGCGTGTTTTTAAAAAAATGTATTTCTTGTCCTTGTCACCTGTTTGTAACTGTGGCTGACGAAGGGTAAAACCCGAAACGTCCCTTGTTTCCTGTGTACCGTTAACTTGTAGAACTGATTCAATACCGTTTTATTGCTTTATATACTTTTTTAAAAATACGGGGGGGGGGGGTTTGAGGGCGGCAGTGAAGGGTCTGTCGTAAGCGTATGCACAGTTCGTGTCAACTAAGAATGCACGAGGAACGCATTTTTTTTTAACTTGCCCTCCCAAACAACGGGGGAGGGGGAGCTCACTGTCGGGGGAGGGGGGGAACTTAGGAAGCATCGTATGTCAAAAGGCAAGGATGGACAACTGAAATGCCCGATAAAGCAGACAATGTAACCACAAACTACCTTTTTCAGTCAAGAAAAAGTACGGTGCTCGGTTTGGCTTGAAAATTTCAACAATTTTAATCTGCCGGTGAATAAACACACAAGAACCGTCGTTCCTCTTCCACTCTGGGGTGTAGAGATTTGCCAGAGAGCGCGCCATACTTTCTTATCGGCTGTCTTCCTCCTGGCCTGGTATCCAATCTAGTCATCGGTTCTTCAGAGACTGACAAATGTTGTCTTCCCAGTGGACTCTTAAGTCGTCCTGGAGGCCTGGATCCCTGGCTCGTAGTTTCTCATATTTGTAGTGGAAGGAAAAAGTGACAAATGTCGAAGTACTGGCACGTGCTGATCTTCATTCCCACTGCTTAGACAGCGTAGGTTACCCATAGAAGAATTGAAGATGATGGCATCGCCAATGATATTTTCTACGGACAACTGGCAGATGGCAAAAGAACAGTCGGATGACCGCCGCTGAGGTTCAGAGATGCGTGCAAGAGAGACATGAATGCACTGGACATAAACTCAGTAACCTGGGAGGATAAAGCTGCCGATTGCACCACTTTGGGACTACCACAAACAGGACGAAAGGAAGCTCTCACAACAAGCAGAAAAAAAAGAACACGTCGAAAGGAACACTAAGAAGAAAAAAAAAAGCAGCTGGCGGCTATCACCTCAAGGAGCGCATTCCTGGAGTCAGTTATGACTGAAGGGGGCTATACATTTAAAGTAGTATTAGTACAACTACCTACAAATTATCTTCGCCTGAGATGGGTACCTCGGTAAGACGTAATTCTGATAAGGGCTACACGATTATTATAAGTTTCAGAGGCACTGCTTTATAGTACATTGCAATGTTGTTTTTCTGTTGCTGGTTTTTCGAGGCTGCATATTCTCTGGCATTTATCATGGTGTTTCAATCTGTCTATAGTCTATATCAGCATCATCATCTTCATTTTCTTCTACTTTTTTTGCTCAACACGGAGCATTGAGTCAGCACGTACATCTGGTTCCCTTAAAGGAAGCCTGCCCCAACCATTTGTATGCTTTTGTAGCAGTGGTTTCTGTGGCAATATGTTTTACATGATGAGATTACCATCCCCATTCTTCTCTTCTTTGATCCTTAGACGCAGACTATCAAAGCAGTCAGTGGCCATCACGCCTGGTGGCATCTTGTAGGGCAGCAACAAATTGCTTCCACTTTGTTTGGTCGGCGGCCATCCTTCGTACAGTGCCGCAACTCTGGTTTATTCTTTGCATCTCAGCCTCCACAGTTCTCCGCCAAGTTGTTTTGATCGGCCTCTCTTTCGCTTTCCTTCGAGGGTCCATAGCATAGCTATTCTTGTAATGGCATCAGGATCCCTTCTGAGGACATGGCCAACCCAACTACAGCGTCTGCCAGCTATGATGGTGTGCATGTCCTCTTGGTTACTCGAATAAGTAGTTCTTGGTTGGTGATGGTATCCGGCCAAAAGATTCGGTGAATTTTCCTTAGGCACATTGTGTGGAAAGAGGACAGTTTCGACATTTCCTACTCTGTTACTGTCCAGCATTTCCCATCACAGAGAGTACACAGCTCTCATTTAATTTAACCCCATTGAAAACCTCGTTTTAGTTGCCTTGTACTACATGCCGGAGCGTGCAGTCAATCAATACCATTTAGCTCCACAAGGAGCTTAGGCATTCAACAAACACATGCCAAATCCAGTCACGTGCCATCAGCTCAAGTTCTTCCCACGTCTTCCTCGTCATTTTCTTGTCTATCTCCAGTTCTCTTCTCCATATAGTTTTTTGGTCTACCTATGCCTCTCTTTCCATGGGAATTCCAGAACTCGGACTGTCTTGTAATACTATCCACAGGTTTCCACAATGTGCTTCCTATCCATCGGCATTGTCTTCTTCTCATCTATTGTTTCACTTGCACTTGTCTGGTTCTTGTCATTAGGTTTTCTGAGTTGCTTCATAAGTCGCCTTTCCAGAGGACCTTCTTCTGTCTTGGACGGCTGAATTGACTTATATTCTGTATTAGACTTCTCCACATTGTTTTTGTGGTAACCACATTTGTTTACAGTAACCAGTGATGGTTCAGTGGCCCTATTCTTTCTTTGTGTCTTCAGATACCCGTGGAACTATACGGTCGCGTGTATATATATATATATATATATATATATATATATATATATATATATATATATATATATATATATATATATATATATATATATATATATATATATATATATATATATATACATGATCAGTAGCATATAGTATATATGCCCTATATATTCATAAACAAATAAAACGGTATTGAATCAGTTTTACAAATTAATGGTTCACAGGAAACAAGGGACGTTTCGAGGTTCCCCCTTCGTCAGCCACAGTTCCAAGCAGGCAACAAGGACAAGAAATATAGATTATATACTGCAGTCGCGTAATATATATTACACAGATGAAAAGCAATAATAAAGCAAGGAAACTACACAACCGGAAAGAATATATCAATACAAGAAATTCAACAATCAACAAAAATCAAAACCAAAAAAATGGAATTAAAAAACAAGAAGTCCTGCTACATGACTCTCCCCTGAAATAATCTGGCAATCAATGAACACTGGTCCAAATGGCGTCCAACAGCGATGAATAAAAGTGACGTCATAAAAATACGGAAATAGAAACACACAACTTCATAAAAGAAAGATAGTGAAAAAAGCGACGGATGAAATAAAGAAGTCTGAAATACAGGAAAGCCAATGAATAACAGAGTGAAGCAAAATGATGTTGGACATTAAATTAAGACCATTAGGAGAAAGACAACCCATTTCGAAAATGAGACGATTCTCTAGAGAAAATTGACTATGGTCATCGAAAAAGCAGGAGCGTAAACCGGTTACCTGGATGTCAAAGGGACCGGAATGGTTTGGGCTATAGAAATGAAGGGCCACAGGTTTCTGTTCTCTGTGATAAATGTAATTTAAGTGCTCACGGAATCTATCTGCCAAACGTCTGCCAGTTTCACCAATATATGCATTGTTGCATTTTTTACAGGTAATGGCAAAAATAAGATTACTAGATTCACATGTAAATAACTCTCTAATAATAAAATTGCCCTTTGGAAATAAAACAGTCAGAGTCTGGAGCATATGCGCACACGTACGACATCTTGGGCGGTGGCAAGACTGTGTACCAAAATATGAAGGCTAGTATTCATCAAACGGCTGTGTACGAGAATGTCCTTGAAATTCTTATCCCTGCGATATGCCACCAGAGGGGATCCCGGAACAATTCACGTGTATCAGGATCAGAGTTGAGAATAGGCAGATGACGGAATAGAATTCTCTTCACCGCCAGACAGTGAGGATGGAAAGTTAGAACCAGTTTGAGTCTGTAAGATTTAGCAGAAGGTTTACTAGTGAGTGCCATCTGACGAGTGACGTGTGTGATGCGATTAAGAGCATCAGATAAAACACGTTCTGGATCAAGACGTCAGCGAAAAAACTCGAGCATCTCTTGAGCTCGCTCATGGAAATCATCGTCATCGTGACATAACCAACGCAAGCGAAGAAGTTGAGAAAAGGGAATGGAATTTGTACAAGAGGGTGAGATGAAGTATAAAGAAGGGGACCATGAGCGCCAGTAGCCTTATAATAGACAGACGTTTTAAGACCAGTAGGGCTAATAGTCACAGTGATGTCAAGAAATGTCACTGAAGTCGTAGAAATTTCAGAAGAAAATTTGATGGCAGGATTGAAACTACCAACATAGTAAAAAAATCGAGAGAGGTCTACCTCAGACATGTCTGTAATGCCAATCCCATCATCAATATAGCGGCGGTAAAACTCAGGTATCGGTCCATCGTAACTTTGAACGACCAAATATTCAAAGTGGCCAATAAACAGGCAAGCGTAACTAGGGCCCATTTTAGTACCCATAGCAACGCCACTTATTTGGTTGAAGAACTGGCCATTAAAGTCAAAAGAGCTAAGAGTAAAAACTAACTCAGCAAGGCGAAGAAGCGGACCTGTACTGATAGTAAGATCAGTATGCTGGTCGAGAAAAAATTGGACTGCCTTGATCCCATCAGAATGTTGAATAGAAGTATAAAGGGAACACACATCTAGGAGGAAAAAGGCGGTTAGTATGGCCAGGCGTGAATCTGATCGAATCAAAGGTAGTGATAGCATGAGTAGTGTCCTTCAAATTAGAAGGTAGATTGGCGACTAAAGGCTGGAAAATACTATCAGTATCAAGAAATTCAGAAATACGTTCAGTGGGACAAGAACAGGCTGAAACAATAGGCCTACCAGGATTCGCAATTTTATGCACCTTAGGAAGCATGTAAAAGGAAGGCTTACGTAGACTACTGTCAAAAATATGGAGAGATAAAGCACCAGAAGGAAGAAGATCATCATGGACAAGGCCACGGATAGTCTTATGAACAGAAAGATTATTTCGGACTGTGGCATCACCAGAACAAGGTGAGTAGAAGGTGGTGTTACCTAGCTGTGTAATATATATATATATGCCCTAATATCTATGCCCTAGTGTAGATAAAATAATATTATTACAGCTACCCCGAAATTATCTTCGCCTGAGAGAAGTAAATCGGTAAGACCTAACTCTTATAAGGAGTTTCGATTATTGTAAGCTTGGGAACCACTGCTATTTAGTAAATGGAAAAAAAAAACAGCACAAAAAGTAATACGAAAGACTAAAAGTAATAAGAGAAAGGACAAGGAAACCTACGTTGCGGCCACAAGGCCTTCGTCAGGGACAGACAAACAAAAGACAGAAGCGAAAGAAAGTGAGAATTAAGTGGAGAACATGAAACTATAGGAATAAGAGACAAATACTTCCTGATAGTGTCACATGTCGGAGAGAAAATGGCCGCTACTGAACCGGAAGTGATTAGTACACTGAAACTATAAATAAAAAATAATGAAAACAAGGACTGGAATACAGAGTGGGGGGAAAAAGTAATACATATTAAGAGATATATATATATATATAAAGGCAATTTCCCTATTACTCGTGCTTTTTTGCTCCGCACAGTATATGTTTAGTTATAAGTTGCTTCGTAGCATTTACAGTTAGGATTAGGGTTGGGGTTAGGGTTAACCTTAACCCCAATCCTAATCCTAACCCTAATCGTACGAAACAACACGTAACTACAGATATTCTGTGCAAAAAAGCACGAGTATTAGGAAATTACCTATATAAATAAATTAAATTAAATTTTTAAAAATAATAATAATTAAAAAAAAAATAATTAAAAAAAATGGGAAGTCCAGGGTGATCGCAGTCATAATAGAACTGGGGCTAGATAGAACAAGACGCCTCAGACAAAAGAATGCTGGGTGTTCAAACCATTGGGTTTGAGGCAACCCATAAGATGGATGAGGCGTTGTTCCAAGCTGGACCGACTGTTGGCGTCCGATGAACAGTATCTGATGGCTGTCACCTGGATGTCAGTGGCACCGTGTTGGCCAGGGCCATTGAAGTGGATGGTCCCTATTTAGTAAATGCAAATTGTTTTTCTGCAGTTGGTTCTTGCAGTCTCCAAATTTCTCTGGCATTGGTCATGACCTTTCAGTCTGTCTGTAGTCTATATGATGTACCCTAAACAACGGCGATGCCAATGCTGTACTTCAGAAACACGAGTAAATACTTCTTGTGCGTGTGTAAGCGTGTAAACGCGTGCGTGCTGATTTTTTAACGTCTTTAGCCAAAATTAATTGTCTGGATTTCTTAAAACAATCTTCTAAGGTTTGCCAGGCAACACAATTATTAGTTGGTTCTAGGCAACCTTTGTGGCAAAGACGTGTGGTATTTTGACCCAAGGTAGAGCATGATGTACAATGCATTCGAAAATAAATGCAGAAACGAGATAACATGTTTAGCCGGCATAGATCTGTATTTCTTTACCCTTTCGCAGAACATTGCGCTATAAATATTTTTTTCTTTTAAATTTAACATTTAGCAAAAATAAACAAAAAAGTGGGTAACGGAAAATCTCGTTTCAAGCTACACATGTTTCTTTTAAAATGCTCTAAAAGATTGAAACGTTCTATGTTCCAGTCACATGTTTTTCTACGTCACGAAAGTCTGTGATCCTGTTCACAATTTTGTGCACAACGTCACCAAGTTATGCTATCCTTTTACAGCGTAACCTTGTAAAATGTCTGATTTTTTTGGCTTTAATTTCTTGTAAGGCGGGTTAGGAACTGGTCGCTCGAGTTTCCTTCAAATTTTGTTGGTTTAAAATGTACAACGATAGAATGTCGTGTGAAAAATCTCAGCTCTCTAGGTCGTCTGAAACTTAGTAAACCAAAAGCTCAAAGATTTGAAACATCAAAACAACGCTCATATCAAAATTAAATAAAAGTGTTTTTAAAAAAAAATTGTTGAGGTCTTTCTGGCTTAAAGTTTCCACAGGACGGAGTAGCCGGTTCAATGCCCAACCCTCCTTAGTGACCTTTTACATATATTGCCAAGCAGGTTAGTCTTATTATTCTTTGCGCCCCGTTCGGATCATAAATTTACTTTCATAAATGGGTGTTTGCGCTGAATAGAAGGATTAGAATGAAATGACAGGATTACCGAGATGGAATCTGATGAAGGAAACGAACCAGACAAATGCCAGCTTAACACGAGGTGAGGTTAAGATGCTAGAGTTGGGTATTACATATATTAAGAAAACTAGATGATAGCTTTACAAGGCAGCATATGTTCTGAATATTGCCAGTGTAAAAGAACATAATCAACATGCTCGTGTATAAGCGTAACGTACAGCGCCCAGGTAGCCGTAGTGTACCGCAGATGCACGTTTTACGGTAAATTTAGATAATCCGCGTCTACAAGGTACACAAATCTCCGACAATCACAGATTTTAATCTTCGCACGGGAAACGGCGTTCATTGTTGAGATTTTACTGACAAACCCCAGGACAATATTTGCATAAGCCGGTGTAGCCAACTTTTTATGAACTATTATTGATGTCTGTCATGCCGTGGTTTTTTTTTTTTTTTTTTTCTTTTTTTGCTGGAGATTTTACCGGGGCTTCGGAGTCATGGAGTCGGTCGTTATTTAGTGTGTCGAAGTCGGTAAAAAATGTCCGGACTCCGAATTCTATGCCATATGACTAGTAAAAAAAAAAAAAACTATAGTCGGACTTCTAAGATTTCAGGCGTCGGAGTCGGAAAATTGTTTTGCCAACTCCACAACCCTGGATTTTACCTTGCATAAGAAAGAGATGCCTTGTGTGGCAACAGCCGTGAGGGGGAAATGGGATGTCTGAGTCGAATGGCAGGAAACGAATATGGTCAATGTTCACAAGATGAGTGTCGTAAGAGACGATGGCGCTGCGCATGAAGCCAGCAGCGACATCATGGACAACGCATTGCTACAGAAAACAATACCGCAAATGAAAAAGTAGTGCTTTAGGGCAGGATTCATGTTATCGGGCAATTCCAGAAATTTGCCCAGCTCTTAAAGAAAAAAATTAACATTTAAAAAAAAAAAAAGAAATACAAAATGACTCATTTATTATAAACGAGAAAGAAAATATGAGTCCCGCGTACAATTTTAACGACGCACGTAGTAGCCTTGCTAGCGTTACAAGGCAGCCATTGTTCTAGAGATTAGAGAGATAGAGGGGAACCAGAAAAACACACGAGAAGATAACTGGTAACAAATTAAAGCCATAAAGAAGGCATGGAGAGACCTTGAGCGAATGGGACAGGACAGGATGACTTAGCTTGAATATGTTGAATGGCAGTGCTCTTTAAAAGTCTGTGTATGTCTGAATGTGTGTATATATAAATATATATTTATATACACATACATACACACACATTTAGCCCCGTGTAGCTCCCAGTCTTTAAGACCTTGTATGGCTATCAACAGGTTTTCTCAATTTGTCTTCTATCTAACGCCAGTGTCTTGTCCTCACATCTTGTTCACTAGCATTTGTTTGGTTTCTTGTCATCAGTTCCACATTAGCAATCTTGTCATGTCGCTCCAATCATTCTGTTCTATGGTTTGGTTTGCACACGTCATCAGTGCTGCGATCTCCTCCCTTAGATCACACAAAGAGGATCTCAGCACAGTGCACGAGCTCCGTAGCACCGGCGGGGATCCGAATGTGTGAATATAGGAATCACACATTCTATGCATATTCTTGTGGTGGATAGTTTTCCAGTTTTTTTTAAATTTTGCTAGGGCAATGGCCGTATGGCCAACTTTTACGATTTCCAACTGCCGAGGGATTTTTAACGTGCGCAAGTTGCACACGGGACCTCCTTTTTTAACTTTTATCCGAGAAGGCATCCGATCTCACTATCCAGGAGATCGGGAGGGGGGGGGGGGGTAATAACAATATTAGGACCCACTAGTTCTGAAAAAATGTTCATCAAATATATTCTCTGAACTGGGAACCGAACCCGGTACCTTTAGAACTAGAGGCAGATGCCATACCTCTTAG
Source organism: Oreohelix idahoensis (assembly GCA_024509875.1). Taxonomy (NCBI): domain Eukaryota; kingdom Metazoa; phylum Mollusca; class Gastropoda; order Stylommatophora; family Oreohelicidae; genus Oreohelix; species Oreohelix idahoensis. The sequence continues at coordinate 31,823 of JAMPIV010009271.1, forward strand.
CCACTCCGACAGTATCTAGACAATGCACCAAAAAACATTTTCAGCAAGATCTTTGTGTGCAATCAGTGCCAAGAAAATGTGTGCCTCAAAAACACAAGAAAAACGCAGAAGCATCATAGCATTCATAATGTAGACGGAATATGCTGTACAGTTATGAATGAGCAACAAGCAACGAAGAGAACATCTTGTTATGTTTGCCCATGAAACTTTGACTTTGATGAACCTCTCTACTTCTTCTAGACAGTGGGTCTTTCTTCGAGAATCCCGTAAAGCCCAAATACAGAGATGCGACTGCCTGTTCACATCATGACCGCGGTGACAGACACAGGAACTGACTAGACACACCACTGCCTCGTTTCCTGAGTTGGGAGGGCCTGTTGCCGGGATTACCATAAGCAGCCTTCCAATATAGCCCGAGGACCAGATTCTATTCTATGCAAAGACCAATTTATGAAATAGCCTCCAGCTGACCACTGCTTGCTTTGAATATATCCATGTTGACGTCTGAGAGTGTACAAACAAGAGGAAGAAAGTTAGTTGTGTGGTTATGTCGTTAATCATCATCATCATACTTGTTGATGAAGCACTACGGTAAGAAAGGGTGAAAGAAACGACAGAACACACGGAGAAGAGAACTGGAGACAAGAATGAAAGCCATAAGGAAGACATGGAAATACTTTTAGCTGATGGCATATAACCGAAGGACTTGACACGAATATGTTCAAGGCCTATGCTCCGTCTCTCTCTTACTCTTTTACCCTGGGAATTTTAGAACAATGCTTGCCTTGTAATGTTGTCAGTAGGTTATCTCAATGTGTGTTCTCTCTTTCTGCTGCCTCCTATGCAGTATTTCCTAGTTCGTTTAGCGTACGGATATTCCAGGCGCCAAATCGTGAGATTTTCCTAGAAGAAAAAAAAAGCATCAGCCCAAACTCCTTTCGGGTTTCTCTGTGTTGCGTCACGAATCTCCTTAATAGAAGGCCTTCTTCTGTCATGGATGACTGAGCTATTAACTTATTTGCTTTTGTTGACTTGTCTATACTTGCTGAAGTTTTATTAGCTTTACGTTTCTACAGGTTGGGGTAGCCAGTCCCATGGCCAACCCTCCCTAGTGGCTGTCTATAACATGCGTGGTAGCTTACAGTGTAACATACGGACGAAAAGACGTGCTTGTCTCTTCCCCTCCCCCAACCTTTTTTTCACATTGTTGGCGCAGTCTCTCTCTTATTTGATAGCGAGAGAAGGAGATGATGATGATGCTGGTGAGAATAATGATTATGATGATGATAATGGTGATGCTGATGATGATACATCTAATTAATGATGATGATGACAATGATGATGATGATGAGTCACCTTGAGGACACAATCGTCGAAAAGCGTCTCGTATTACCTTTGTTAAAGTCTTTAGAGGTAAAAAAAAAAGAAAAAAGAAACAAGTAAAGATTGCGACCGCTCATGAATGCTTAATGAAGACTTAAACTGAAACCTGAATCGATCAACACTGGAAGTTGAGTGGTTCTTAACTTTGGTCCAAGGACATCTTGGGGGTCATGAATGGATTCTTGAGGGTCTGTGAAAATAACCTAAAATTTAAAAGATTTTTATTATGCTTGTGTATACATTTTTTTCCCAAGAAGGGGTCCATAGCCATCATCGGACAATCAAAGAGATCCATAGCCATCATCGGACAATCAAAGAGATCCATAGCCATCATCGGACAATCAAAGAGATCCATAGCCATCATCGGACAATCAAAGAGATCCATAGCCATCATCGGACAATCAAAGGGGTCTATGACACACACACATTTTAAAACTCTCATTTAAAGAAAAAAAACCCCGAGAGAATATGAAACGCCGCAGTGCTATAGTATCATCATCATTATTTGACTTTGTGCTGCGTATAGTGCTATAGTTATAGTATCATCATCATTATTTGACTTTGTGCTGTGTATAGTGCTATAGTTATAGTATCATCATCATTATTTGACTTTGTGCTGCGTATAGTGCTATAGTTATAGTATCATCATCATTATTTGACTTTGTGCTGTGTATAGTGCTATAGTTATAGTATCATCATCATTATTTGACTTTGTGCTGCGTATAGTGCTATAGTTATAGTATCATCATCATTATTTGACTTTGTGCTGCGTATAGTGCTATAGTTATAGTATCATCATCATTATTTGACTTTGTGCTGTGTGTGGTGAAGTGGGATGTTATAAATATTTATAGGGGACTTAGTGTACTGACTGAGATCAGCTGTGAAGGTATCTATATCTAATAAGAGTAGTGTATTATAGATAACCTTACTTGCTGCCACATATGTATACCTCAGTCAGAATTATTCTGGAATAGTGTGATGACTACGTTATATGTCTAGGGTATGTGTATGATGAAGTGTAAGTCATAACAACAACAGACAGATAAACAATTTAATTTATTCCACCACACTTGACAACACTGTGACACTCACATACATATAACACTCTAAGAGGATATCTTAAAGGAGTCACTGATAACTTTTCAAATAACAATATGTATTCAGTGCTGTCATGAATGTATATGTGTCCTGATTCAAATACAAAGGGAACCAGGAATCACAATCAATTTTAATTACAAGTTATATGTATGTGGTGAAGTGGGATGTTATAAATATTTATAGGGGACTTAGTGTACTGACTGAGATCAGCTGTGAAGGTATATATATCTAATAAGAGTAGTGTATTATATATAACCTTACTTGCTGCCACATATGTATACCTCAGTCAGAATTATTCTGGAATAGTGTGATGACTACGTTATATGTCTAGGGTATGTGTATGATGAAGTGTAAGTCAAAACAACAACAGACAGATAAACAATTTAATTTATTCCACTACACTTGACAACACTGTGACACTCACATACATAAAACACTCTACAAGGATATCTTAAAGGAGTCACTGATAACTTTTCAAATAACAATATGTATTCATTGCTGTCATGAATGTATATGTGTCCTGATTCAAATACAAAGGGAACCAGGAATCACAATCAATTTTAATTACAAGTTATATGTACAGAATTTCTCAATATGAATCTTGTAGTGACATATATGTTTAATAGTATCCTATGTGTGTCAGTTGTGTAGTAGTAATATGAGGTAATACTGGTTTTGTTTTGTTCAAGCTCTGTTGGTATTTGTCATCATGACTTCAATAGTTTGTCTTTATTGGAACTAGTATTGGAGATGTTCTCAGTTCCTGATATTAAAACAATTAAATTCCCCTCTTAATTGTATTTTACACTGTCATTTTAAGATGGGGTACATAATGTTGAGCTCAGCTGGCCACATCAGCTTATCTTGCGTGATGGCGGCAGGAAAAGACTCCTCTGCTCGATTTCTCCCCTGGGCTCTGGAGACACCTCACTGATAGCTAAATGGACCAAGGAGTATGCTGTCCGACTCTGGATTTCAGCAAAGCTCTGACCAGGTGCTGCTCAATAACGTCAAGACCACGGTGCCTGAAAACAAGAAGGATGTACCTTCTACGTCATAACTAATTTATACTCTCTTTCTACACTGATCACAATACATCACAAACATTGAGTTCAGAGCGTTAGGCCAACTGTCAGCTTCATCTGAAATACTTTATACCAGTATTAACCTCCTTAATGGTTACTACGCCTCTGCAATTCCAGCATTATTTCTGTCTAATCAATAATCTAGGTGTCTGTGTACTGTTTGGCCATTCCATGCCGTTTTACTTTCCTCCGACACCTTCTGTTCAGGCTGGAGCATTATAGGCTTTACATCATGTTTGCTACTGAACTACACATATATACAGGCATAAATTAACAATTCACATTCAATTTTCATTAAAAGATACTGAATGTTTCAAGCTTACCACAATTCATGGAAATAAACACAGATACGTTGACTAGCAATGAATTCTGGCACAAATACTGGCACAAATTCCCATCTGCTTATGTTCCAGGCTTTTATTTAGCAAAAATATGAGCTGGCTTCAACGCACTGTTGCTTTATCAAGCTTATTTGAACTAGTGGTCTCGAACTAACGCTCCTAAGTGATTATATCAGCGAGTCTGGCCAATGGAGCCACGTTTCGACAAGTGTTTGAAAAAATTTTACCTTCCTACGTCTCCCCTAACAACCAAGGATAGCATTTATAGTCCGACTAATCGTGTTTAGCCTTACATATCATTCCAGCCAATCAGTTCAAATGTAACTTGTGGCCCATTTCCCGTACAATGGTGGTTTAAAAAAATCTACCACTGAGCGATTCTGATTTTGGGTGTTGTCTGACAGCACCATCATTTTATTTTGGCTATAACTTGTTAATTCCTAGACTATTTGCATAACACTTAACATATTTTTTGTCATCAAGCCCTAAGGAACCCAAATATACAATTTTAAAAGAGCTAAGTGGCTGCGTTCAAAATATGCAATTTCTTCTACCTCCTGTTTCGAAGATGTGCTGTCTGGGTACTGTAATGTTTTCAAACGTAAACCCATCTATTGTCATCTTTCCTAATAAGAGTTTTTCAGGATTTAAAAACCTAACTCTGGGAAGGGTAGTGAATTTTATCACTGTCGATTTGAAATAAAGTTAGTGCATGTGGCCTTACACGCGTGATGGCAGCAATTGTGTATCGCGCGACGCGTGTTTAGTGTTGCACGTGTTCGGCTTTATGCCTCTCCCTTCTCTCTATCCTTTAGTCCATCTGTCTTTAGTTACGCCGTGTATAAAATGGAATGAATGAAATATTAAAATTAGGTCATTGTTCAGCTTGCGTATCTCAATGTTTTTCCAAGAAATACAGCACACGTTTCATTGAAGAAAGCGGGTAATAATACAGTAGGCTTTTACTATCAACGTGAAAGCGTTACAATTTGCCGACGAAGTAGAAAACAAGGGGGATTTCGAGTACAGTCATTGTGACAGCACTGTTCTTTACCATTCTTCTTCCTTTTATTAAATTTATTTGTTAGGCTTTATATTTACCTGATAACACTGACAAACAACATTTTTCTTTCTTATATAAGAATAAGTGTTCTTAGGTCAGTTTCTTGCGCTGATTTCAAATCTGAAATCCGTTTATCTCTATCACGTCGGGTTCTTAAGATATTTGTGAATAAATATATTTTTGGGAAACCGTTATTTGCTCCGTTTCATTTTTACTATATAACTTATTAAAAATTAATAAAATGCAAAATAATTCTACTTTTTATACTGCTAAAAGATGCATGACATATGTTACGCTATTTTTCAAATAGTTACTGTATTTTGAAATAATTCTGAGCGAAATATGGCTTCTAGAAGTTGTAGAATCGGTATCGAAACCAGTGCCTCATGATCCAATCACGTGTCCGATCCCAGTTCCACCATAACAATATCCGTTGGACGTGAATGAACCATCAGAAAGTGATAGTTTACCTGCTTTAGAAACTAATTCTGACTCGGATTATATACCGGTGAATGATGGTGTTCACTTAATTAACCATTCAGAACTTTCAGATCTAATACGTGATCTCGCTCTCACCAAAGGACAAGCGGAATTACTCGGTTCGCGACTCAAAGAATGGAATCTTTTAGCGCCCAATACTCCGATATCTAAATTTCGTCATAGACACAGAGAACTTGTTCAATACTTTGAGATGGATGATGGCATTTGCTATTGCAAAGATGTAAACGGTCTAATGGTGCACCTCGGTCGTGAGCACATAGTCAACGAATGGCGACTTTTCATCGATTCTTCCAAGACTAGTCTAAAAGCCGTGTTATTGCATAACGGAAATTTATTTTCATCAATTCCAGTCGCCTACTCTGTTCATATGAAAGAAACTTATGACAATATGGCTATACTTTTGGCAAAAATAAAGTACAATGACTACCAATGGCGGATTTGTGGAGACCTAAAGGTCATTGCAATTCTCACGGGCATGCAGACTGGGTATACTAAATTTTGTTGCTTCCTATGTGAATGGGACAGCCGCAACAGACAGGAACATTATGCAAGAAAGGTGTGGCCTATCAGGGATCGTATGCAGCTCTGGCATAAAAATGTAATACATGAGCCATTAGTTAACAAAGACGGCATCATTTTACCACCGTTACATATAAAGTTGGGGCTCATGAAGAATTTCGTAAAAGCGTTAGATAAAACGAGAAAAGCTTTCACTTATCTTCGAGAAAAGTTTCCGCAAGTTAGCGATGCAAAGATAAAGGAAGGTATCTTTGTAGGACCTCAGATTAGGAAAGTTATTGCAGACAAACAATTCGAGAACTTATTACATGGTAGTGAACTTCGCGCATGGATGGCATTCAAATCGATCGTCGATAACTTTCTGTGAAATCACAAATCTGTCGACTATGTGCATATTGTTAAGCAGTGCATAGATGCATACAGAATTATGGGCTGTAACATGTCCCTCAAAATCCATTTGCTTGATTCGCATCTTGACTTTTTCCCTGACAAACTTGGCGAAGTCAGCGATGAACATGGAGAACGATTCCATCAAGATATCGCCGTAATGGAATCACGCTATCAAGGACGGTGGAGTGTGACCATGCTTGCCGATTATTGTTGGATGCTTCATCGCGATGTACCACATGCCATTCACCGACGAAAGTCGACTGCAAAGAAATTCAAGCCTACATAACTGTTACACTTCTTGTATGAATGATGTTATAATACTTTATGCCTTGTTAAAAAACTTCAATTGCGTATTTCTAGAGATCCCGACCTGATAGAGAAAAACGGTTTGCAGATTTAAAAACAGCGCATTAAAATTGACCAGAAAAACATAGAAATGTTAGAGAAAGAAAAAAAAAGTTTTTTTTTGTTAGTCAGTGTAATTTATATATGTGGATTAGAATATTTCACGACACCTCCCCTCTTAAAACAGACATCCCATGTCAGTCCTTTATTCTATATACACATAGATAAATGTAAGTCAACTTGACTTTACTCTGCTGTGGTGCTATCATGGTTTTATGTAGTTGGGTCCATTCAGAGTAGGCACTACTCATGAAATCTGCCTCAGACTTCTACAACCAATAATATATTTCGGTTATGTTACTGAACAGCCGCAAGTGTGAGTGCTTGTCTTAATGCTGCTTCGCAACCCGTACTCACCATTTCTCTTCTCTGAGTCTGCGCAATGACATGTCCAGAGAACATTATATTTCCCTCAAAATGTACGTTGTGAGGAGATAACATATACCTGGTGATAGCAGAGTTTTCGTAGTGGATCCCATAATCTTCTTATTATCCTGTATGAAACATTCGGAATATCCTCAATCAAAGAGGCAACTCAGGGATTCATTACGTTCCTCCGAAATGTTTACATCCAACAATTTTCTCATCATTCTAGAGAAGACACTAGGCGCATTCTTCAATCCAAATGGCAATCTATTAAACTCATAGTGTCCTTCTGAGGTACTAAAAGCTAGGTATGGTCTAACCTCAGGCTTTACTGGAATCTGATAGTATCCTTTACTCAGATCCACTTTTGAGAAATATTTAGCTTTATTTAGTCTGGCAAACAGCTGATTTGTATCCGGCAATGGATCCACCTGTCCTTCTGTAATAGCATTCAGTCTCCTGTAATCTATACAGAGTCTATGTTCTCCAGAGGGCTTCCTTAAGAGTACAACACCGGAACTATACGAAGATTCACTGTGCGAAATAATTCCTTCCTTCAACAGATAGTCTATCTCTTCCTTCAAAGCTTTCTCCTTAGCAAACGGAATCGAATATGGTTTCATAGAGACAGGTGTGGGGTCTATCAGTTTCATATCATATTCCAATAGGTTTGTATGCCCTGGTCGGTCTGTTAACACCTCTGCATGATTATTTAGAACCTGTTGCACTCTCTCTTTCTGAGTTTTCGTTAAATGTGTACTGATTTTCACCTGTGCTGCTGTCTCACAGGGGTGTAATGGATATTCAAATGATGAAAGTGGTTCCTTTTTCATCTCCATGGCGATGGACAAGGTCAACAAGTGTGTCTCTTCCTGATGTTCTCTTTCCAAATATTTCTTCAGGAGATTCACATGATAGATTTTTTCTTTCCCTTTCTTATCTATCTTATAATTTGTTCTAGACACCTTCTCTAAAACTGTATATGGACCCTGCCATCCAATTTGTAACTTATTCTGACTCCCGGGGAGAAGAAGCAGTACCTTCTCTCCCACAGCCAAATCTCTGTCTTTCGCCTTCCTGTTATAATAGGCAGCATGTTTCTTCCTGGCTTGTTTCAAATTTTCATTGGCAAGTTTCCAGCCAGTTTTTAAACGAGTGGTCAGCTCATTCACATATTGGTATGAAGATGTAATGTTTTCCTCTGCCTTTTCATCAGTCCACGTTCTTAACAAAGCTACATGTGGACCTTTAATTGTGTGGGCCTATTTGTCCATGCACCGGTATGGTCTCTTCCACTCGAAGCTCTATAGTGATGATTTTTCTTCCCAGAATTTTCATGCACAAAACGACCGCTACCAATTTTCCTCTTGGGGCTGTCTCCCCACTTAAAATTCTTGATGAGAGATTTCCTCTCTACATCCTCTTCCTCCAGTTTGTTTAAGTCCGATTGAGGGATTTTCGGCTTATCCTGGGGTAAGACATCTTTTTGCACTCTCCGCATAGTGGCCATTGTAAAACAGTTAAGTGAAGCTTGTCCGTGAAAAGGGGCTTCCCATTCCATTTGGTCCACTTTATCAAATCTATTTTTCTTTTTATTATCAGGCCTAATTTTGCCCCGTGGCGTGTCCAGGTCCTGATCAATGTTCCCACTTGTGGGTGTTCCCTCATGTGCTATGCTACACCTTTCTACAAAATTCTCAATGTCCCATCTTGCTTTGGGACAATAATAATTGTGAGCCACCTTTTGAATGATGGTACCTATCTTCTCATGGTCCCCATCTGGTTTCACATGTAGGCTCCTTATTAAGTCTGCCCTATATCTTTTAGGAAGTACCAGCTGTCCCTGACCTTTGGATCTAGCTCCAGTCTTCCTATACATCAACTTGTTTTTCATGTAAAAATCTCCCTTGCCTGGAGTTGTATGACAAGTTGACAATTTTCTGTAACAAGGCTTGAGTGTTTTATCCCCAGCCTGTGCCTTCCTCATCTCTTCTGGAGTGGTAACTAACATAATATCCTCCTCCTGTCTTGAGGTCGACCTGACCTGAAGGGTTGCCATATACACAGGTTTCCTTCTGCAACGGTCAGTGTCATGATTGTCCATCTGACAATTCTTACACCACCTTTTTCCTTGGTTGAAAGATTTTCTTTCATCATATTTCCTTTCATCGAATTGTGGGAATTTATTTTTATTTTCATACCGTGGCCTATCAAACTGGTGCTTACCTTTGTTTTGATCCCTAGGATCAAATTTATTAAAGTTCTGTGGTGCCCTAAAGTTATCCACTTGTGTCTTTTTATTACCTGTTACCTCTGCTTGAGCTGCTTGATACCTTTCAGCAACATTTAGCAACTCACCCAGCCTCTCTGCACCTTGTTCCATGAGAAACTTTCTCAGGTCTGGAGCCATGGACTCTCTTAATTGCTCTATAAGGACCATTTCCTTAAGATCTTGGGTTTTCCCCAGAGAAGTCCATTTCTCCAAGTATGTCTCTATTCGTGCAGAGAACTGGTGATAGGTTTCACCTGACAGTAGTTTAGCATTCCTAAATTTTTTCCTATAAAATTCTGCATTCTTTTCATATCTTAACAAAAGAGCCTGCTTTAGCATGTCATAATTTTCCTGATCACCTCTGCTCATTTTTGCAAAAACTTCATAAGCTGCCCCACGAAGTCCTTGAGATAACTTTAAGCTCCACCTTTCTCTCTCTAACCCATACGTGGTAGCTAATAGTTCATACCTATTTAGGTAGCTCTCTATATTATCGTCTTTCTCAACAAAATGATCTAAATGAAAATTCATAGCTGAGGTTGAGGCTCCCTGGCTAGCAGTGGCATCAGAGGCAAAGGGACTGGCACCATTTTCAGGAGCATGGCCTTGAAACTCAAACTCCCTTAGTCTTAACTCATGTTCCCTTTGTAATCTCTTCTCCTCCTTTTCTGCTTCCTTTTCTGCAGCTAATCTCTTCTCTTCCCTTTCTGCAGCTAATTTCTTCTCTTCCCTTTCTGCAGCTAATTTCTTCTCTTCCCTTTCTGCAGTCAATCTTCTTTCTTCTGCTTCCAATTTCTTAGCCTCAGCCTCAATCTGCAACCTCTTAGTCTCAGCCTCAGCCTGCAACCTCTTAGTCTCAGCCTCAGCCTCAAATTGTAACTTCTTAATTTCCCTTTCAGCCTCTAACTTTCTTTCGGCTTCAAACCTTCTTTCTTCGCGTTCAATAAATTTGTCACATTCCGTAGTGACATAGGCAACCATAACTTGGCCATCTAATCCTAACTCTTTTGCAGTCTGAACAGCAGCAGATCGAAATTTGGCCAGGTCCGCCATTGTCTATCAGGTAAATTTATACAATGTCTAACCAACAATTCAATCTCTAAATATATATCTAATGGACAACACAGGCACCGTGAGCTCAACCTTATTTAATTCCACCCAAGGATACCTTTTAATTCTTATATTCCCTGAAGTGAATTACCCCCAATATTTTTTAATAGGGAAAGATTCAAAATCCCAAGAGCGAGACCCCAATATATGTGGTGAAGTGGGATGTTATAAATATTTATAGGGGACTTAGTGTACTGACTGAGATCAGCTGTGAAGGTATATATATCTAATAAGAGTAGTGTATTATATATAACCTTACTTGCTGCCACATATGTATACCTCAGTCAGAATTATTCTGGAATAGTGTGATGACTACGTTATATGTCTAGGGTATGTGTATGATGAAGTGTAAGTCAAAACAACAACAGACAGATAAACAATTTAATTTATTCCACTACACTTGACAACACTGTGACACTCACATACATAAAACACTCTACAAGGATATCTTAAAGGAGTCACTGATAACTTTTCAAATAACAATATGTATTCATTGCTGTCATGAATGTATATGTGTCCTGATTCAAATACAAAGGGAACCAGGAATCACAATCAATTTTAATTACAAGTTATATGTACAGAATTTCTCAATATGAATCTTGTAGTGACATATATTTTTAATAGTATCCTATGTGTGTCAGTTGTGTAGTAGTAATATGAGGTAATACTGGTTTTGTTTTGTTCAAGCTCTGTTGGTATTTGTCATCATGACTTCAATAGTTTGTCTTTATTGGAACTAGTATTGGAGATGTTCTCAGTTCCTGATATTAAAACAATTAAATTCCCCTCTTAATTGTATTTTACACTGTCATTTTAAGATGGGGGTACATAATGTTGAGCTCAGCTGGCCACATCAGCTTATCTTGCGTGATGGCGGCAGGAAAAGACTCCTCTGCTCGATTTCTCCCCTGGGCTCTGGAGACACCTCACTGATAGCTAAATGGACCAAGGAGTATGCTGTCCGACTCTGGATTTCAGCAAAGCTCTGACCAGGTGCTGCTCAATAACGTCAAGACCACGGTCCCTGAAAACAAGAAGGATGTACCTTCTACGTCATAACTAATTTATACTCTCTTTCTACACTGATCACAATACATCACAAACATTGAGTTCAGAGCGTTAGGCCAACTGTCAGCTTCATCTGAAATACTTTATACCAGTATTAACCTCCTTAATGGTTACTACGCCTCTGCAATTCCAGCATTATTTCTGTCTAATCAATAATCTAGGTGTCTGTGTACTGTTTGGCCATTCCATGCCGTTTTACTTTCCTCCGACACCTTCTGTTCAGGCTGGAGCATTATAGGCTTTACATCATGTTTGCTACTGAACTACACATATATACAGGCATAAATTAACAATTCACATTCAATTTTCATTAAAAGATACTGAATGTTTCAAGCTTACCACAATTCATGGAAATAAACACAGATACGTTGACTAGCAATGAATTCTGGCACAAATACTGGCACAAATTCCCATCTGCTTATGTTCCAGGCTTTTATTTAGCAAAAATATGAGCTGGCTTCAACGCACTATTGCTTTATCAAGCTTATTTGAACTAGTGGTCTCGAACTAACGCTCCTAAGTGATTATATCAGCGAGTCTGGCCAATGGAGCCACGTTTCGACAAGTGTTTGAAAAAAAATTTTACCTTCCTACGTCTCCCCTAACAACCAAGGATAGCATTTATAGTCCGACTAATCGTGTTTAGCCTTACATATCATTCCAGCCAATCAGTTCAAATGTAACTTGTGGCCCATTTCCCGTACAATGGTGGTTTAAAAAAATCTACCACTGAGCGATTCTGATTTTGGGTGTTGTCTGACAGCACCATCATTTTATTTTGGCTATAACTTGTTAATTCCTAGACTATTTGCATAACACTTAACATATTCTTTGTCATCAAGCCCTAAGGAACCCAAATATACAATTTTAAAAGAGCTAAGTGGCTGCGTTCAAAATATGCAATTTCTTCTACCTCCTGTTTCGAAGATGTGCTGTCTGGGTACTGTAATGTTTTCAAACGTAAACCCATCTATTGTCATCTTTCCTAATAAGAGTTTTTCAGGATTTAAAAACCTAACTCTGGGAAGGGTAGTGAATTTTATCACTGTCGATTTGAAATAAAGTTAGTGCATGTGGCCTTACACGCGTGATGGCAGCAATTGTGTATCGCGCGACGCGTGTTTAGTGTTGCACGTGTTCGGCTTTATGCCTCTCCCTTCTCTCTATTCTTTAGTCCATCTGTCTTTAGTTACGCCGTGTATAAAATGGAATGAATGAAATATTAAAATTAGGTCATTGTTCGGCTTGCGTATCTCAATGTTTTTCCAAGAAATACAGCACACGTTTCATTGAAGAAAGCGGGTAATAATACAGTAGGCTTTTACTATCAACGTGAAAGCGTTACAATTTGCCGACGAAGTAGAAAACAAGGGGGATTTCGAGTACAGTCATTGTGACAGCACTGTTCTTTACCATTCTTCTTCCTTTTATTAAATTTATTTGTTAGGCTTTATATTTACCTGATAATTTATATATGTGGATTAGAATATTTCACGACAATGTACAGAATTTATTAATATGAATCTTGTAGTGACATATATTATTAATAGTATCCTATGTGTGTCAGTTGTGTAGTATTAATATGAGGTAATACTGGTTTTGTTTTGTTCAAGCTCTGTTGGTATTTGTCATCATGACTTCAATAGTTTGTTTCTATTGGAACTAGTATTGGAGATGTTCTCAGTTCCTGGTATTAAAACAATTAAATTCCCCTCTTAATTTTCTTTTACAATGTCATTTTAAGATGGGGTACATAATGTTGAGCTCCATGGCCACACTCTCTTATCTTGCGTGATGACTGCAGTAAAAGACTCCTCTGCTCGATTACTTTAATGAGTTCTGGAGCCACCCCACTGGTTGCTATATGGACCAAGGAGTATGCTGTCCACCTCTGGCTTCAGCAAAGCTCTGACCAGGTGCTGCTCAATAACTTTAAGACCACGGTCCCCAATTCATGGAAATAATAAACAGTTTCGTTGACTGGCAATGAATATAGCACAACTCCGATCTGCCGATGTCCCAGGCTTTATTTTATAAAAAAATATACACTGGTGCTCAACGCACTGCTTCTTAGTAGGTTTATTACAAGATGTGGCAATGAACAGACGCTCTGAATTGAGTATATTCGCAGCTCTACCCAATCAAACCATGTCTACACATCTTTTCAAAAAAATACTCCTTTTCACGTTTCCCCTGACAACACAAGATAGTATTTATAGCCCAACCAATCGTGTTTAGTCTTACATTTGTTGCGCTCCAATCAAATAGGAGTTAACATGGTAGGCTATTTCCGTAACGTAATGTTTTTTCAAACACGTTATAAAAAAAATTTTATGAGCAGAAATGATTTCATGCTGTCAGGCACCCCCACTATTTTATTTTGGCCATAACTTGGTAATTCCTAGACTATTTGCGTAACGTTTTACATATTCTTTGTCAGCAAACCCTAAGGAACCCAAATATACGAATTTAATGGAGCCAATATGCATTTTCTTCTAGGATAGTCGTGTTGTTACTACCTTCTCACTTCCAAACTTGAGGGTGTCTGGGTACTGTCATGTTTTCAAACGTAAACCGGTATAATGTCATAATTCCCAATAAGCGTTTTTCGGGATTTTAAAACCTAACTCTGGTATGGGTAATGAATTTTATCACTGTCGATTTGAAATAAAGTTAGTGCATGTGGCCTTACACGCGTGATGGCAGCAACTGTGTATCGCGCGACGCGTGTTTAGTGTTTCATGTGTCCTTGCTTTCTGCCTCTCCCTTCTCTCTATCCTTTAGTCCATCTGTCTTTAGTTACGCCGTGTATAAAATGGAATGAATGAAATATTAAAATTAGGTCATTGATCAGCTTGCGTATCTCAATGTTTTTCCAAGAAATACAGCACACGTTTCATTGAAGAAAGCGGGTAATAATACAGTAGGCTTTTACTATCAACGTGAAAGCGTTACAATTTGCCGACGAAGTAGAAAACAAGGGGGATTTCGAGTACAGTCATTGTGACAGCACTGTTCTTTACCATTCTTCTTCCTTTTATTAAATTTATTTGTTAGGCTTTATATTTACCTGATAATTTATATATGTGGATTAGAATATTTCACGACAATGTACAGAATTTATTAATATGAATCTTGTAGTGACATATATTATTAATAGTATCCTATGTGTGTCAGTTGTGTAGTATTAATATGAGGTAATACTGGTTTTGTTTTGTTCAAGCTCTGTTGGTATTTGTCATCATGACTTCAATAGTTTGTTTCTATTGGAACTAGTATTGGAGATGTTCTCAGTTCCTGGTATTAAAACAATTAAATTCCCCTCTTAATTTTCTTTTACAATGTCATTTTAAGATGGGGTACATAATGTTGAGCTCCATGGCCACACTCTCTTATCTTGCGTGATGACTGCAGTAAAAGACTCCTCTGCTCGATTACTTTAATGAGTTCTGGAGCCACCCCACTGGTTGCTATATGGACCAAGGAGTATGCTGTCCACCTCTGGCTTCAGCAAAGCTCTGACCAGGTGCTGCTCAATAACTTTAAGACCACGGTCCCCCAATTCATGGAAATAATAAACAGTTTCGTTGACTGGCAATGAATATAGCACAACTCCGATCTGCCGATGTCCCAGGCTTTATTTTATAAAAAATATACACTGGTGCTCAACGCACTGCTTCTTAGTAGGTTTATTACAAGATGTGGCAATGAACAGACGCTCTGAATTGAGTATATTCGCAGCTCTACCCAATCAAACCATGTCTACACATCTTTTCAAAAAAATACTCCTTTTCACGTTTCCCCTGACAACACAAGATAGTATTTATAGCCCAACCAATCGTGTTTAGTCTTACATTTGTTGCGCTCCAATCAAATAGGAGTTAACATGGTAGGCTATTTCCGTAACGTAATGTTTTTTCAAACACGTTATAAAAAAAATTTTATGAGCAGAAATGATTTCATGCTGTCAGGCACCCCCACTATTTTATTTTGGCCATAACTTGGTAATTCCTAGACTATTTGCGTAACGTTTTACATATTCTTTGTCAGCAAACCCTAAGGAACCCAAATATACGAATTTAATGGAGCCAATATGCATTTTCTTCTAGGATAGTCGTGTTGTTACTACCTTCTCACTTCCAAACTTGAGGGTGTCTGGGTACTGTCATGTTTTCAAACGTAAACCGGTATAATGTCATAATTCCCAATAAGCGTTTTTCAGGATTTTAAAACCTAACTCTGGTATGGGTAATGAATTTTATCACTGTCGATTTGAAATAAAGTTAGTGCATGTGGCCTTACACGCGTGATGGCAGCAATTGTGTATCGCGCGACGCGTGTTTAGTGTTTCATGTGTCCTTGCTTTCTGCCTCTCCCTTCTCTCTATCCTTTAGTCCATCTGTCTTTTAGTTACGCCGTGTATAAAATGGAATGAATGAAATATTAAATTTAGGTCATTGATCAGCTTGCGTATCTCAAGGTTTTTCCAAGAAATACAGTACACGTTTCATTGAAGAAAGCGGGTAATAATACAGTAGGCTTTTACTATCAACGTGAAAGCGTTACAATTTGCAGACGAAGTAGAAAACAAGGGGGATTTCGAGTACAGTCATTGTGACAGCACTGTTCTTTACCATTCTTCTTTCCTTTTATTAAATTTATTTGTTAGGCTTTGCATTTACGTTTTAATTTATATATGTGGATTAGAATAATTCACGACACTGTGTATAGTGCTATAGCTATAGTATCATCATCATTATTTGACTTTGTGCTGCGTATAGTGCTATAGTTATAGTATCATCATCATTATTTGACTTTGTGCTGCGTATAGTGCTATAGCTATAGTATCATCATCATTATTTGACTTTGTGCTGCGTATAGTGCTATAGTTATAGTATCATCATCATTATTTGACTTTGTGCTGCGTATAGTGCTATAGCTATAGTATCATCATCATTATTTGACTTTGTGGTGCGTATAGTGCTATAGTTATAGTATCATCATCATTATTTGACTTTGTGCTGTGTATAGTGCTATAGTTATAGTATCATCATCATTATTTTACTTTGTGCTGTGTATAGTGCTATAGTTATAGTATCATCATCATTATTTGACTTTGTGCTGTGTATAGTGCTATAGTTATAGTATCATCATCATTATTTGACTTTGTGCTGTGTATAGTGCTATAGTATCATCATCATTATTTGACTTTGTGCTGTGTATAGTGCTATAGTTATAGTATGATCATCATTATTTGACTTTGTGCTGTGTATGGAGCATGGGAGCTACAGTTTTAGCTAGTCCTCTCACGTGCTCTTACAGCAGTGGTTTCTGTTGTAATTTGTTTGACATAAAGAGGTTGTCAGTCTCGTATTAGTCGCCTTGTACGACATGCATGGCGGTTGTGGTAGAACTATTCTTTCTTCTTCTCATCAGAGCCCCCCACACGCCCGGAACTTCACGGCAGTGCTGTAGTATATTCATCATCATCACCCTTTAGCTACCCAAGAAGCATAGGTGTTTAGAAACAGTAGTAACTTCAACAATCTTATGTTTAGTCTTCCTGTCACGTGTCATCAGCTCAAGGTCATTCCATATCTTCTTCATGTCATTCATGTCTTGTCTCCAGTTGTCTTCTCCTTGTGTTCTTTCATCTGCTGTAGTACGAGTATATTGTTTTCAACAAATTTCATGCAAGAGAAAAACCTGCTGTGAATACAAAGCAATGAAGATAAATCTGAAAGAAACGAAGATAGAGGAAGAAAGGAATCAAGATGGAATGTGTATTCTACAATGAACTCCGGTGAATTACGTTTTGAGTCAGTCTGACTGTCTCTCTGTCTGTATGTCTGTCTGTCTGTGTTATTTTATTTCTTGTTTCTGAGAAGAAGAAGCTGGCGATGAATGGGACACATGTAGGACACCGCTAATAGCATTACAAGGCGGTCTTTTTTCTGGAATCATCAGCGTAAAATACCTAGAGGGAGACAAAAAAGCACACGGAGAAGAAAACTGAAGATATAAATAAAAGCAGTAAAGAATACTTGCAAAGACCTTGAACAAATGACACGGGAGAAGAGAACTTGGCACGAATTTATTGAAGACCTGTGCTGCTTGGGGAGCTAATGGGTCACGATCATGATGACAACGATGATGATGATAAAGACGATGATGATGATGATAAAGACAATGATGATGATTATAATGACGATGATGGTGATGATGATGCTGATAATAGATATAACCTGTATTTGTAAAACGTTGTTTGTGCCTGTTAATCCGCTTCAAACAGAACCTAAACTTTGTTAACAACTCAATGTATATTTTTTTCGTATAAACTTCCTTCTGTCGCTTGGTATCATTGTTATATTGACAGAATTCTTAAACGGTCCAAAAACGTCTGTCTCTTTGCGCCTCTTAAATCTCTGAACTTTGTGCAAGTTCTCGAAATGTTCACGTAAATTCAGTTTTAAAATGTGGACACGCATTCACGAGGACGATAAGTATTTAATTTCTTTCCCCACAGCGGGTTGAATATAAAAAAGTCACGTGTAGCTCCCGCGGGAAAGAGAAAGAAACTAACTATTACTCCTTCAATCACGTGGGAAGGGGAGGCTAATACTGTATGAGGTTGAGCATAGGGCTGACAATCTCATTATGTACAACTAATTGCTATAGAAACCACCGTTACGTGAACACCAGGGCTTTAACGTAGGTTGTCTGCATTGAGGACTGATGTACTGTTTGCTCCTTTCTCTGTAAACAGCGAAAAGGGAAATGAATGAAGAAGACAAAGATGGCTGTATACCGCTCCACCTTTGTTCCAGTCTTGGACAAAAGCCAGATCCAAACCTCAGAAATGAGATATCTGAGGGAAAATGTTGAAGTAACAAGAAGATAATGATCCGCAGCCAGACGGTATGTCATGGCCTCAAAACCAAGCACCTGCAAACCTGAGTGGAACAGTCCCAACCACGATGCTTTGACCATGTCTGCAGAATAGGAGAACATTGCCTATGACGACAAGTATGGAAAACTAAGAGCCAGGGATCCAAACCTCCAGGACGACCCAGAGTCCGCTGGGAGGACATTAGACAATCTCTGAAGGACCGAGAACTAGACTGGAACCAGGCCAGGAGGAAGACGGCTGATATGACAGTATGGCGTACTCTCTGGAAAATCTCTTCAGCCCAGGTTAGAAGAGGAACTACTAAGAAAGTTAGTAAGTAAAAGGTTGTTTGTGTTTCGGTTTTACAGATAAATATGAATAGATCACGTGTGAACGTGAATAATAAAATATTCTGTTCAATTTTCACTCCTTCTTACAGAGTGTGGAATAATCACAACATCTGATCGCATTGCCTACATCACAGCTTACATGTGCTCTTACACCAGTGGTTACCATGATGAGGTTACCAACCCATGCACCATCTGAAATTAGTTGCTACTTACGACATGCTTGAGGAAGCAGTAGGCACCCTTTGTACTGTAGTTCAACTCTGGTTCATCGCTTTCATCTCAGCCTCCACAATTCTCCGCAAAGTTGTTTTTGGTCGGCCTCTCTTTCACCATCCTTGTGGGGTCCATAGCATAGTAATTCTAGTGATGGTGTTGACCTCTCTGTTACCGTCCATGAGGGGTCCATAGCACTGTAGTTCCAGTGATGGTGTCGTGGGTGTCTTCTGTATACCTGACCAATTCAGTTCCAGCGCTACCTGTTATAATAGTGTACCTGTCTTCTTGGTTGCTCCAGGTAAGCATTTTGGTGATGGTTTTCGGTCAAAATAATTTGGAGAATTTTCCGAACGCAGGTTGTATGGGAAGAAGGCAATTTGGAAATGTTGTTTTCTGTTTCTCTCCAGATGCCATAAGGTCGTTTTTTATTTAAATATGACGCGGTATATTCGTTCCTAAAAGCACCGCGTTGTGGAATTTCGCGTAATAAAAATCACAGAGCTTATGGGGGAAAATTAAGGTTAGGGGCAGAAAACTCAAAATGTGTACACTGTTTTTTCTTTTTGGTGTGAAAAGTACACAAACTCAGAAGGAGAGAGCGATACACACTCTTAGAGCATTAAATTTGTGTGAGAGCGTGTGTATTCCTCCGCGGATCACTACGTTAGGCTGTGTGCCGTTTCTACGTTCACCTGGTTACTAGGTAGCGCAAAGCATAGCCAACCCGTGAAAAATCGCGTATGAGCTGACACGATTTCGCATTTTAGTTATTTTAATCCCCTATTTATCTACCGTCGGCGTCTGTGGCCTAATGGATATGAACGCAGTTTCATAATACAGATATACCAGGCTCGAAACCTGCTGCAGGCGGTTTGGTAGCAGATCGCTTTGTGTGGATTTTTAACAATGGTATAAGCACCGTACCGTTCAGAAAGCAATGGGAAACTACTGAATGAAAAAATTGCCTAGAAAAATCATAAACAGCCAATAAAAGCTGGGGTTGATTGCCACGTCCTGTAAAGGATAAGCAGCTAACTTTTTATTTATCTACCGCGTATAAACAAATTCGCGCATCGCAGACACCCGTGGTAACGGAAGAGACTATGCTATGAAGATTTCTTTCTGTTCTGTGTAGGCCTACCAGCTATGTTGTTGACGTCTTCCCATGCAATAATATCAAACTTTTCAACTTCTCTGTTTGTTGTTTCTGTCTCTTTGTCTTTTCTTTTTTTCTTATTGTCACAAAAAAATTTCTCTACTTAAAATATATCTAAAGAAAGGTAATTGCTTCCTTCTATTAAGAGTAATAAATAAGCTACCTTTGCGCACTATCTTCTTTCTATGGCATCCTCATGCTTCCTTCTATTAAGAGTAATAAATAAGCTACCTTTGCGCACTATCTTCTTTCTATGGCATCCTCATTACTATTTTTGTCAGCTATCAACGTTGGTCTTACCTTTCTGCTGACCACATCTAAGTGACCTCCAGAAATTCTTTTGCTTGTTCACTGATTGTTACTGTTATCACGATTTTACAATTATTTCTTGCGTTTGTCCTGCTTATCTATTAATTTAGGAATAATGTCTGTAGCCTGTTGGTTTTCCGTTCTGCAGCCTGTTGTTTCATTGTTTTGTCAAGAAAATGCTCCTTCCTCCGAGGCCAGATATGTTGAGCACCTTATATGGAGCAAGAGAACAACTTACGAACACATGCAGATACCACTAAATGGTATTGGGCCGAAAGGCGACAGCCTATACGCCGCTAGATCAACGACAACAACAACAACATATCCAATCACAATCTGGCGTCTGTCTGCGATTTTCACGAAGTTGTCTCTTATCTGTCTAATTTTGTTTCAGACGTCCAGTTGTTGGAATTGTGGAATTGATCCAATGATTTGTCTGTTGACAGGATGGCCTAAAGAAACGAATGGAGCAGCTTAAGAGGAGCATAGAGACAGCCAGCAAGGCTGTGGACTTGGAGAAGCAGAAGAACGTTGACCTACTTCTGGAGATCTTCCCGCCTAAAATTGCGCAAAAGCTATGGAGAGGTAGGTGTCATAAAATACAATTTTTGTTTGTCATCAACTATAATGAAAGTTTTTTTTTGCCGTAATTTTGGTTTATTTATATATATATATATATATATATATATATATATATATATATATATATATATATATATATATATATATATATATATATATATATATATATATATATATATATATATATGTTCCAGATTTCAACATCGAATTAAATAGAACACGTTTTCAAACAAGTTAGTAGATGTAAATACATAATTATGTTAGTAGAGAGTGCATCTCAGACGTGAAGGGTAGAACAGACATAGCAAAAGCAACCTTGAATAAAATGAAAACTAGTTTGTGAAACAACTCTTTGTCAATGGAAGTTAAAAATAGAATTGTTCACTGTTAGATAATTCAGTCCTTGCATATGGAAGTGAGTTATGGACAATTAGAAGTCAGCAGGAACATACACGGAGGCCACACAAAAAAAGATGTGGTTTTACAGAGGAATTTAAAGAATAATATGGTCAGCTAACAAGAGTAACGAGGATCGCCTTAATAAGGACAAAGGATGCTTATTACTAGGGTTACACCGAATAGTGGTTTTTACTGTTCGACCCAATGCGAATAGAGGCCTTTAACTATTCGGCCGAATTCGAATACGATTACTGAGTGAATGTTGGGCATAAAAGTTGTGTTCACTAGGTCTACTTACATTTTTATTAATTATACAGCGTTAAAACAAATAGAGCAAATATATTGGAACTATTTAATGTAACTAACTAGCCTTTAATCAGTTTTTTTTTTTATTTGCTGCATGAAAAATTTCTTTTTAAAAACGAGTCTCTCAACAGTCTCTGCCAAAAGACAACATCTGTTAACGGAACAGGAGTTGTCGGCAGTGCTGAACAGAAATTTACTATTCGTATTTTCTGGCAGGGTACTATTCGACCGACTACGAATAGTTTATTGAATGGGCTATTCGTCACCGAATCGAATACGAATTGAATATTCGGTGCAGCCCTACTTATTACAGTACTGTACTACATGAGAAGGATGTCACCCACTTTGTTGGGCATGTTATGACACGTTGAAAGCTGGAATACTTTGTTGGACAACTGGAAATATCGAAGGCAAAAAGAGAGGACGAAAAAGAGAAACGACACTGGACGTTCACCAGTCAGCATATTTATGATGCGACTTATACATCAGTCAGCATATTTATGATGCGACTCATACATCAGTCAGCATATTTATGATGCGACTCATACATCAGTCAGCATATTTATGATGCGACTTATACATCAGTCCACTGGCTTTCTAGCTCGGTGGTCCATGGTTCAATCCTCAGTTCAAGTGGGATTTTTTAGACCGCAAATGGCTCCAGGGTCGACCCAACCTTATGAATTGAGTACCAGAGCAACTCTGGGAAGGTTAAGGCGGCCGGCGTGATGCTGACCATATAACCCCTAGTGTGCCGATGGTCAAGAAAAAAATTGGGTCTAACACTATATTCCCCAATATGCCTCAATGGGCGTGTAACGGAGGATCCCTCACACATCAGTCATGTATGGTGAATTTGACCAGTCACACATCAGTCATGTATGGTGAATTTGACCAGTCACACATCAGTCATGTATGGTGAGTTTTACCAGTCACACATCAGTCATGTATGGTGAATTTGACCAGTCACACATCAGTCATGTATGGTGAATTTGACCAGTCACACATCAGTCATGTATGGTGAATTTGACCAGTCACACATCAGTCATGTATGGTGAATTTTACCAGTCAGTCACTTCTAATGAAGTTCGGCAAACGATCAATTTTGATGGCGTTAATTGGCATGTTTGGGCAGTATTTGTTTTGTTGAAGTATTTGTGGTGTTAAGAATGTTCTACAAGATGGGTTCATGAGTCCCCTGATACAGTCCTTGCTCTGGAATCCCCATGGTAAGAAAGGTAGAGGGAGACCAAAGAATATATAGAGAAGAGAACTGGAGACATACACAAAGGATGTGAAGAAAACAGAAAGACCTAGAGCTGATGGCACAGGCCAGGAAGACTTGTCATAAGTTTGTTGAAGGTCTA
>JAMPIV010009272.1:0-206150 GCA_024509875.1 Oreohelix idahoensis
CTGCAATTTACTGGACACTGTGTAGTCAATATAGACAGGTGTGATGAGGCCACCCCAACAGCACAAGCATTAACTATCCTCCCAAGTAGATGACTAATAGAACATTTTAATAAAACTAACTAGTCTAGTACTTATATATGTACACTCTTGCATTTATTATGTAACATTCCATGCATTTCTTTCATAAATTTTAAATCCTTTTTTTCTAAAAAAAGTTCTGGTCAACATAAAACTTGATCCAGAACAAATAAATGTAATATAATTCTATCAAAAATTTTACACTCTTGAGTTAGTTCAGTGTATTATAATATTTGTTAAATATTATTAGTCTGCTTAAATATCTGTGGGTGTATCTATAACTATCACACCACATTACATATCATTACCCTAGACATTTTACATAGCCACATTCATTAAGGAAAAAAAAAATTGAGTGTGAGGTCGTAGTGGTAGCAAGAAAGGCCTTCTGACAATTCACAACTACATTTTATCTCAGGAGCCTTCACAGCTGGCCTCATACATTACATTTAGTAATATCACCATCATACAATACCATCAAACCCACTACAGTAGTGAAAGTAATTAATACATAAATATTTGAAACTTTACCAGTGACTCATTTAAGATAGTCTTATAGAGTGTTAAATGTGTGTGAGTGTCACAGTGTTGTCAAGTGTGGTGGAATAAATTAAATTGTTTATCTGTCTGTTGTTGTTGTGACTTACACTTCATCATTTACATAACCCTAGACGTAGTCATCACAATATTCCAGAATAATTCTGACTGAGGTATAATGTGGTAGCAAGTAAGGTTATCTGTAAAACACTACACCTATTAGATACAGATACCTTCACAGCTGATCTCAGTCAGTACACTAAGTCCCCTATAAATATTTATAACATCCCATTTTACCACAATTGGCCAAGGATAATGATCTGGTCATGGGTTTGAGACATGATGGGTTCAAAGTAAGAATCATAGCTATAGAGGTAGGCGCAAGCGGTCTAGTGGTTGCTTTAGTGTATGATCTATTAGAACTATTGGATGTGAATAGGCACTCAAGAACAAGGGCACTTAAGAGGCTTGATAAAAATGCGGAAAGGGCATCGTGAAATAACCGCAACATGATTATCTTCTTCTTTGATCCTTAGCCGCCGACCGTCAAAGCAGTCAGTGGCCATCACGCAACAACAAAATGATTCCACTTTGCTCGGTCGGTGGCCATCCTTCGTACAGTGCCCCAACTCTGGTTTATTCTTTGCATCTCAGCCTCCACAGTCCTCCGGCATACGGGAGTGATAAAAGAAGCCTGCTACAAACCGCCAACTTTATATCAGAAACAGCTGTGGTTATATAACAGCAATGACATAAGGCTGAGACAGACCGCCAATTTCACAACAGAAATAGCTGTGTTTATATGAGAGAAGCCTGAGATAGCCACGTTTATGATAGAAACAGGTGGTTATATGAATGATGACAGAAGCCAGAGACAGACCTCCAGCTTTATGAGAAAAATAGAAGTGATTATATGAGAGTCATAACAGAAGCCAGAGACATACCTCCAACTTTATGAGAGAAATAGAAGTGATTATATGAGAGTCATAACAGAAGCCAGAGACATACCTCCAACTTTATGAGAGAAATAGAAGTGATTATATGAGAGTCATAACAGAAGCCAGAGACATACCTCCAACTTTATGAGAGAAATAGAAGTGATTATATGAGAGTCATAACAGAAGCCAGAGACATACCTCCAACTTTATGAGAGAAATAAAAGTGATTATATGAGAGTCATAACAGAAGCCAGAGACATACCTCCAACTTCATGAGAGAAATAGAAGTGATTATATGAGAGTCATAACAGAAGCCAGAGACATACCTCCAACTTTATGAGAGAAATAGAAGTGATTATATGAGAGTCATAACAGAAGCCAGAGACAAACCTCCAACTTTATGAGAGAAATAGAAGTGATTATATGAGTCATAACAGAAGCCAGAGACATACGCCGGCCGCCTCAACCTTCCCAGAGTTGCTCTCGTACCCAATTAATGAGGCTGGGTCGACCCCAGAGCCGTTTGTGGTCTAAAAAATCCCACCACAACTGAGGATCGAATCATGGACCACAGCACTAGGAAGCCAGTGCTCTAACCACCGCGCTACCACGGCTCCTCTGACTTTAACAGATATTTAATTGACTTTCACCTGTTAAAACTTCATATGTATTGTAAAAACAGTATAAGACCTTCACCTGTTAAAACTTCATATGTATTGTAAAAACAGTATAAGACCTTCACATTCTCAATTACTATATATTTATGTTTGTTCTTGTTAAATACTGTTTGACTAAATTATGCAGTTCCCTAGGTCTGTTTATTCTTAACACCTCTTCTATATTTATAAGTAAATTTGATGCCTGCAAATAATTTAATATTGGGGTTCTCATTTGTTCATACATTTTAAACAAGAAATGCTCTATATTATTGTCTTGAAGACATCCTGCACAGTAAGGTTCTTCATTTCTGACATAGCCTTTTCTCAGCTGTTGTCTGAGAATTTTCTTATTACTGGGAATTTTTAATTCCCTAGATCATCTTCTTCTTCTTCAAGTACCGTGCCTAGTGGCGTAAAAGATCATGTCTGTCCACAACTCCCTGTCTCCAGTACAATTTATCAATTCTGTTGTTGACTTCTGTCCATGCCACGATGTCAAACTGTCCAGTATTTGTTCTCTTTGTCTTCCCCTATCTCTTTTTTCCTTCAATCTTACCTGTTGTTACGATATATTCTCTTACCTGTTGTTACGATATATTCTCTTACCTGTTGTTACGATATATTCTCTTACCTGTTGTTACGATATATTCCATCTTACCTGTTGTTACGATATATTCCATCTTACCTGTTGTTACGATATATTCCAGCTTTCCTCTTGTCATAACATGCCCCAAAAAAAGTGGATTGCTCCTTTCTAACTTGTGAAATAAGTTTCTTTTGTGCATTGACCTCTGTCAGGACATCCTCATTACTCTTTTTGGCTGTCCATGGTATTTTTAACATTCTTCTGTAAAACCACATCTCTGTGGCTTCTAGTGCCTTCCTATTTGTTTACTAATTTTCCATTGACTCACTCCCATATGTCAGGATTGGTTCTATATAACCATGAAGAACTCTCTTTTTTACTTCCAGTGACAAAGAATTGTTGCATAAAATACTCTTCATTTTATAGAATTCTCCTTTTGCCTGAGCTATTCTGCTGTTCACTTCCGAGATGCAAGTTCCATCCGTAATTCCCTAGATATCTGACATTTTCTTGTTGGAGCCTTGAACATCTTGCATGTTTTCCTTTCAGATTTTTGCCCCACTCTGCTTCCATTCATCTGTTATTAACCCATGACTCGTTCTTTCTGAGCCTCTGTTTGATGTTTTAGCAGTAGTTATATCGCCTCCTTCCTTCTCTGTTGTTTTCTTGTTATATGTTTGATGTTTTAGCAGTAGTTATATCGCCTCCTTCCTTCCCTGTTGTTTTCTTGTTTGATGTTTTATCAGTAGTTATATCGCCTCCTTCCTTCCCTGTTGTTTTCTTGTTTGATGTTTTAGCAGTAGTTATATCGCCTCCTTCCTTCCCTGTTGTTTTCTTGTTATATGTTTGATGTTTGAGCAGCAGTTATATCGCCTCCTTCCTTCCCTGCTGTTTTCTTGTTATATGTTTGATGTTTGAGCAGTAGTTATATCGCCTCCTTCAGATGCCAAACCTGTTGGGTTTTTCTTGTTAACCACCAATGTTTGAGCAGCAGTTATATCGCCTCCTTCCTCATTACAAACCCAAAAAACCACATGTTTTGAACAACCCCCACAAAACCCAACCCCCACCCCTTCCGACACAAACTACAAAAGTATCAACCCCCCCTCCAACAACCAACCATAACAACCCCCAAAAACACAAAACAAACCCCCAATCCACCCCCCACCCCCCCCAAATCCAATAAACCCCAATCCCCCCCACCCCCCCAACCCACCCACAAAAACCCAACACCCCACCCAACAATAAAAAACAACAAAAAAAAATTTGTCCCATACCCCCCCCCCCAAAAAACCCACCCACCCCAAACAAACCCCCCCAACCCCCAACAAAACCACCCCACAAACCCCCACCCCCCCCCCCCCCCCCACCCCAACAACAACCCCCACCCCCCCCCCCCCCCCCCCCCCCCCCCCCCCCCCCCCACACACCCCCCCCCCCCCTCCCCCCCCCCCCGCCTCCCCCCCCCCCCCCCCCCCCCCCCCCCCCCCCAACACCCCCCCCCCCCCCACCCCCCCCCCCCCCCCCCCCCCCCCCCCCCCCCCACACCCCCCCCCTCCCCCCCCCCCCACACCAAACACCAACACATGTCATTCTCCCCTGGCCACCAACCACAAACCCCCCAACCACCCCCACCCCCCAAAAAAACACACCCCCACACCACCACCCCCGCCCAACCCCCCCCCCCAAACCCCCAACCCCCCACCCCACACCCCCCCCCCACCCCCAACCTAGCCTAACCAGCCCAAGTGTCCACCACCACCACCCAAAAAAACCCACCCCCCTAACTATAATCTCCACCTTTATTAGTCCAGAAAGTCCCTTGAGGGTGAGCGCAATGTCTTCCAGCGAGTGTGAACCCCCCACCCCACCCCCCTACCCCACAATCACCCACCCTAAGACACCCCCCCAAGTATTCTTCCACCCAACCCCACCAACAATTACCGCCCACCTAACCGAAGCCCCCCCCAACCCAAAGACTAGTGGGGGGGGGCGTGTTGCACCGTGTTGGAGGGCCACTGCTGGCTTCTTGGTTGATAAAAGCTGAGATCTGTAGGATATAATCGACCCTCTGCGGACGGTTTGAAAATTATTTCAGATAGGACATAATGGACCAAGGTCCCCTCCACCTCTGGCACCTTAATAACTCCCATAATATCAACTTCCTTAACACAAAACAAACCCCAAAACTCACGCACCGTATGATTCATACCCCAAAAACTAAAATACGTGTGTCTCGCAGCATTGTTATACCCCCCCTCGACCCCACACTGGCATGCCCCCCTTCTCCCCCCGCTCGTATTTGCACAACATCCGCCTTGCCCACGCCCCCACCCGTTTCTCATCTTCCGCCATAACATCCGCCTCCCCCCTCCTCATATTAAAAATTATTCTATTCCCCATGCTACCTTCTGTCGTTAATACCATCATCATATATTGCCATACCAATCCAACATCTTACAAGAACATAAATCCCCCCCCCCATTGTGTGATTTCTTCCCATAAAATCACCAATTATCCCGCTATAAAACTTACCCACACTTGAGTTCGTTAGATATTTGGCCTGGAAGTTCCAGTCCCACCCCCCCAATTTACGGACCTGCCAACCACGCCCCCCAATCACACCCCTTTTATTCCCTCTTAAAGTTCCCCACCCTATTAACCAGGGACCTCACCTTCTCAGAGTTTATGACTTAGGAGGCCTTAGTGTCACTCCCTCTACAGCATCCACTTAAAACGTTGGACCCGCAAAGTCTACCCCTGTTATGGACCTCAAAAAATAACGTTCCCTATTTTTCTCAATAAAGCCACTGCCTGGAGGCACCCGGCTCCTTTCTCACCTGTTTGACTCCTCTCATATATTCACACCACCAGATTCCTTCTCAATCAATGTGGAGTGCTTCTCAGCATGCCCCCCCACACCCCTCCCTCATCATGAATCTGTGGTTATTCTCTCCCCTAGCCCCCCTGGGAGGTTGGTCCTTTGACCCTGAAAATTGAATCTAGTCATATAATTTTCTGTATTTCTCTCATCAGTAGGGCGACTTTGTTGGCTGGTCCCCCCCCTAACCCAAGACAGTCTGTAAAGCCCCACCTCTGACATGACTCCATCCCTGGAAAACTTCCCTAGACATTCATAATGTGTGTGTAGGTATGAAATAGACCATGGCTTATGGTACCCCCCCCAGAATAGAGTGCACTTCTAAATCTCTTTCAACCTTTGAGATTTCTAGAAAGATAATCTGGAGTTGCAGAGGAGCGTATGTCTTAAGGGCTTCCTGTGATAGTCCAGAGATAGAAAGTATCCACTCCAGAAGTTTTGTCTCTAGTTGGCAGAATGGTGATCTCTTCTGTTTTGGACTCTCATATAATCCACTTCTATATCCTCTCAGTGTAAAGTTGGAGGGTATGTCTCTAATTTAGTTTATTGAAAGAAGTTTGATTTATTCTTTCTTATACAAATCCAGTTTTAAGATTCATCTTCATTCCATCACTTGGTATGAGGTTTGTCTCTGACCAGTCTTCAAGCATAACTCTCATTTAGCTACACTTCTATTTCTCAGGCACAGTTTGGAGTTCAGCAAGGACCTTTCCTATGGTCCTCATGGAGGGCTTTCTGTTATGACCTCATATATTCACTTCTTGGCCTCTCGATAAAGTTGGAAGGTATGTTCTCTGGCTTAAAATTGTTAATTATGACTCTCATAAAATCACCTTCTATTTTTCAGGAAAGTTGCCCACCACCACCTGGACCCCATCTCTCTGACTAGTTCTGTTTTATGGGATGGGACTCAACATGGTATGGGAATCACTTTCTATTTGCCTCCAACAGAGCTTGAACAAAGTTGGAGGTATGTCCATGGCTTCTGTTATGGACTCTTCATATAGGATCACTTCTATTTCTAGGATCATAAGTTGGAGGTATGAGTTGGCGTAATTGAGTTATGGACTCTCACCCCCTATAATCACACTTCTATTTTCTCCAGTCTTGGGAGTTGGAGGTATGTCTTTGAGCTTCTGTTATGACTATCCTATAATCCCGACTTCTATTTCTCAATAAGCGGCTAGTTGGAGGATGTCTCATGGTTTGTATACGAGATATGTTATGACTCTCATATTAATACAATTTCTATTATACTCTAGCCTCAGTTGGAGTCAATGTCTCTGGCTTTGATCAGTGACTCTCATATAATCCTTCTAGGAGTTTAGCCTCATAAAAGTTGGAGGTTATGTCTCCTGGGTTCTGTCATGTCTCTTCATACTATTCAACTTTATTTCTTAAAGTTGGTTGAGGTATGTCTCTGGCTTCTGTTATGTGACGCTTCATATATTCATCTTCTATGCTTCTCATAAAGTTGGAGGTATGTCTCAACGTAGTCTGTTATGACTTCCCCATATAATCCTAAACTCTTGCTTATGACTGAAACATGATGTAAGCCCCTATTCCGCCCCCCCCCCCCCCTGCCTGGCTTGTGTGTATGACTCCATATATCTAACTTCACTACGCCCTCATAAGTTGGAGGTATGTATATACCCTGGATCTGTGTTCTGTTATGATCTCAGTCATATAATCACTAAGGTTCCTATTTCCCGCCATCATTAAAGTGGGAGGTTAGTGTTCTCTGGCTTCTGTTATGATATCTCAATATAATCATTCTATTTTTACTCTCAAAATTCAGGTATGTGTCTCTGTCCCATTTCTGTTATCACTCTCTATTTTAATCACCATCTTAAATTGCTCCACCCAAAGTGCATGACCGTCGATCCTTCAGAAAATATGGGCCTAAACACCTAAATTTTCCCAATCAGGCCTCAGTGGAATGTAACGGGGATTCCTTTATCCCGTGTGTCATACTTCTATTTTACTAACTACTCTAAAGAAATTGTTTGATGTTATAAAGAGTAGTGTATTATATATAACCCTACTTGCTGCCACATATGTATACCTCAGTCAGAATTATTCTGGAATAGTGTGATGACTACGTTATATGTCTAGGGTATGTGTATGATGAAGTGTAAGTCATAACAACAACAGACAGATAAACAATTTAATTTATTCCACTACACTTGACAACACTGTGACACTCACATACATAAAAACACTCTACAAGGATATCTTAAAGGAGTCACTGATAACTTTTCAAATAACAATATGTATTCATTGCTGTCATGAATGTATATGTGTCCTGATTCAAATACAAAGGGAACCAGGAATCACAATCAATTTTAATTACAAGTTATATGTACAGAATTTATCAATATGAATATTGTAGTGACATATATTATTAAAAGTATCCTATGTGTGTCAGTTGTGTAGTAGTAATATGAGGTAATACTGGTTTTGTTTTGTTCAAGCTCTGTTGGTATTTGTCATCATGACTTCAATAGTTTGTCTTTATTGGAACTAGTATTGGAGATGTTCTCAGTTCCTGATATTAAAACAATTAAATTCCCCTCTTAATTTATATTTTACACTGTCATTTTAAGATGGGGGTACATAATGTTGAGCTCAGCTGGCCACATCAGCTTATCTTGCGTGATGGCGGCAGGAAAAGACTCCTCTGCTCGATTTCTCCCCTGGGCTCTGGAGACACCTCACTGATAGCTAAATGGACCAAGGAGTATGCTGTCCGACTCTGGATTCAGCAAAGCTCTGACCAGGTGCTGCTCAATAACGTCAAGACCACGGTCCCTGAAAACAAGAAGGATGTACCTTCTACTTCATAACTAATTGATACTCTAGTTCTACACTGAGCACAATACATCACAAACATTGAGTTCAGAGCGTTAGGCCAACTGTCAGCTTCATCTGAAATACTTTATACCAGTATTTCCCTCCTTAATGGTTACCACGCCTCTGCACTTCCAGCATTATTTCTTTCTAGTCAATCATCCAGGTGTCAGTGTACTATTTGGCCATTCCATGCCGTTTTACTTCCCTCCGACACACTTCTGTTCAGGCTGGAGCATTATAGGCTTTACATCATGTTTGCTACTGAACTACACATATATACAGGCATAAATTAACAATTCACATTCAATTTTCATTAAAAGATACTGAATGTTTCAAGCTTACCACAATTCATGGAAATAAACACAGATACGTTGACTAGCAATGAATTCTGGCACAAATACTGGCACAAATTCCCATCTGCTTATGTTCCAGGCTTTTATTTAGCAAAAATATGAGCTGGCTTCAACGCACTGTTGCTTTATCAAGCTTATTTGAACTAGTGGTCTCGAACTAACGCTCCTAAGTGATTATATCAGCGAGTCTGGCCAATGGAGCCACGTTTCGACAAGTGTTTGAAAAAATTTTACCTTCCTACGTCTCCCCTAACAACCAAGGATAGCATTTATAGTCCGACTAATCGTGTTTAGCCTTACATATCATTCCAGCCAATCAGTTCAAATGTAACTTGTGGCCCATTTCCCGTACAATGGTGGTTTCAAAAAATCTACCACTGAGCGATTCTGATTTTGGGTGTTGTCTGACAGCACCATCATTTTATTTTGGCTATAACTTGTTAATTCCTAGACTATTTGCGTAACGTTTTACATATTCTTTGTCAGCAAGCCCTAAGGAACCCAAATATACAAATTTAAAAGAGCTAAGTGCTGCGTTCAAAATATGCAATTTCTTCTACCTCCTGTTTCGAAGATGTGCTGTCTGGGTACTGTAATGTTTTCAAACGTAAACCCATCTATTGTTATCTTTCCTAATAAGCGTTTTTCAGGATTTTAAAACCTAACTCTGGAAAGGTTAGTGTTTTTATCACTGTCCGTCTGAAAAAAAAAGTTAGTGCATGTGGCCTTACACGCGTGATAGTAGTAATTGTGTATCGCGTTACGCTTGTTGGGGTGGCATTAATAGCGAGACGCGGGTTTAATTTTGCATGCGTTCCTGATTTTCAGCCCGCTCTTCTTTCTATCCTTTGGTCCATCTGTTCGTTCGTTCGTTTTGGTAAAAATATAAATAATGTTAGGATTAATTTAGGTCATTACGCAGTGTGCCTCTCAATGTTTTTCTTAGAAATGCAATACCCGTTTTAATGTGTTGTGGAAACGCTTGTATTTATGCAGTGGCTTATATTTAACGTGGAAACGTTACAATTTGCAGACGAAGCATAAAACAAAGGGGGATTTCGAGTACATTCTTTGTGACAGCACTGTTATTTTACCATTGCTCTTTTCTTTATTAGAATTTATTTGTTAGGCTTTATATTTACCTGATAATTTATATATGTGGATTAGAATATTTCACGACACCTCCCCTCTTAAAACAGACATCCCATGTCAGTCCTTTATTCTATATACACATAGATAAATGTAAGTCAACTTGACTTTACTCTGCTGTGGTGCTATCATGGTTTTATGTAGTTGGGTCCATTCAGAGTAGGCACTACTCATGAAATCTGCCTCAGACTTCTCTACAACCAATAATATATTTCGGTTATGTTACTGAACAGCCGCAAGTGTGAGTGCTTGTCTTAATGCTGCTCTTCGCAACCCGTATTCACCATTTCTCTTCTCTGAGTCTGCGCAATGACATGTCCAGAGAACATTATATTTCCCTCAAAAATGTACGTTATGAGGAGATAACATATACCTGGTGATAGCAGAGTTGTTCGTAGTGGATCCCATAATCTTCTTATTATCCTGTATGAAACATTCGGAATATCCTCAATCAAAGAGGCAACTCAGGGATTCATTACGTTCCTCCGAAATGTTTACATCCAACAATTTTCTCATCATTCTAGAGAAGACACTAGGCGCATTCTTCAATCCAAATGGCAATCTATTAAACTCATAGTGTCCTTCTGAGGTACTAAAAGCTAGGTATGGTCTAACCTCAGGCTTTACTGGAATCTGATATTATCCTTTACTCAGATCCACTTTTGAGAAATATTTAGCTTTATTTAGTCTGGCAAACAGCTGATTTGTATCCGGCAATGGATCCACCTGTCCTTCTGTAATAGCATTCAGTCTCCTGTAATCTATACAGAGTCTATGT
Organism: Oreohelix idahoensis; assembly: GCA_024509875.1. Lineage (NCBI taxonomy): Eukaryota > Metazoa > Mollusca > Gastropoda > Stylommatophora > Oreohelicidae > Oreohelix > Oreohelix idahoensis. Next base: position 10,813 of record JAMPIV010009272.1, read on the forward strand.
TCTCCAGAGGGCTTCCTTAAGAGTACAACACCGGAACTATACGAAGATTCACTGTGCGAAATAATTCCTTCCTTCAACAGATAGTCTATCTCTTCCTTCAAAGCTTTCTCCTTAGCAAACGGAATCGAATATGGTTTCATACAGACAGGTGTGGGGTCTATCAGTTTCATATCATATTCCAATAGGTTTGTATGCCCTGGTCGGTCTGTTAACACCTCTGCATGATTATTTAGAACCTGTTGCACTCTCTCTTTCTGAGTTTTCGTTAAATGTGTACTGATTTTCACCTGTGCTGCTGTCTCACAGGGGTGTAATGGATATTCAAATGATGAAAGTGGTTCCTTTTTTCATCTCCATGGCGATGGACAAGGTCAACAAGTGTGTCTCTTCCTGATGTTCTCTTTCCAAATATTTCTTCAGGAGATTCACATGATAGATTTTTTCTTTCCCCTTCTTATCTATCTTATAATTTGTTCTAGACACCTTCTCTAGAACTGTATATGGACCCTGCCATCCAATTTGTAACTTATTCTGACTCCCGGGCAAAAGAGCAGTACTTTCTCTCCCACAGCCAAATTTCTGTCTTTCGCCTTCCTGTTATAATAGGCAGCATGTTTCTTCCTGGCTTGTTTCAAATTTTCATTGGCAAGTTTCCAGCCAGTTTTTAAACGAGTGGTCAGCCCATTCACATATTGGTATGAAGATGTAATGTTTTCCTCTGCCTTTTCATCAGTCCACGTTCTTAACAAAGCTACATATGGACCTTTAATTGTGTGGACCTATTTGTCCATGCACCGGTATGGTCTCTTCCACTCGAAGCTTATAGTGATGATTTTTCCTCCCAGAATTATCATTCACAAAACGACCGCTACCAATTTTTCTTTGGGGCTTTCTCCCCACTTAAAATTCTTGATGAGAGATTTCCTCTCTACATCCTCTTCCTCCATTTTGTTTAAGTCCGATTGAGGGATTTTCGGCTTATCCTGGGGTAAGACATCTTTTTGCACTCTCCGCATAGTGGCCATTGTAAAACAGTTAAGTGAAGCTTGTCCGTGACAAGGGGCTTCCCATTCCATTTGGTCCACTTTATCAAATCTATTTTTCTTTTTATTATCAGGCCTAATTTTGCCCCGTGGCGTGTCCAGGTCCTGATCCATGTTCCCACTTGTGGGTGTTCCCTCATGTGCTATGCTACACCTTTCTACAAAATTCTCAATGTCCCATCTTGCTTTGGGCCAATAATAATTGTGAGCCACCTTTTGAATGATGGTACCTATCTTCTCATGGTCCCCATCTGGTTTCACATGTAGGCTCCTTATTAAGTCTGCCCTATATCTTTTAGGAAGTACCAGCTGTCCCTGACCTTTGGATCTAGCTCCAGTCTTCCTATACATCAACTTGTTTTTCATGTAAAAAAATCTCCCTTGCCTGGAGTTGTATGACAAGTTGACAATTTTCTGAAACAAGGCTTGAGTGTTTTATCCCCAGCCTGTGCCTTCCTCATCTCTTCTGGAGTGGTATCTAACATAATATCCTCCTCCTGTCTTGAGGTCGACCTGACCTGAAGGGTTGCCCTATACACCGGTTTCCTTCTGCAACGGTCAGTGTCATGATTGTCCATCTGACAATTTTTACACCACCTTTTTCCTTGGTTGAAAGATTTTCTTTCATCATATTTCCTTTCATCGAATTGTGGGAATTTATTTTTATTTTCATACCGTGGCCTATCAAATTGGTGCTTACCTTTATTTTGATCCCTAGGATCAAATTGATTAAAGTTCTGTGGTGCCCTAAAGTTATCCACTTGTTTCTTTTTATTACCTGTTACCTCTGCTTGAGCTGCTTGATACCATTCAGCAACATTTAGCAACTCACCCAGCCTCTCTGCACCTTGTTCCATGAGAAACTTTCTCAGGTCTGGAGCCATGGACTCTCTTACTTGCTCTATAAGGACCATTTCCTTAAGATCTTGGGTTTTCCCCAGAGAAGTCCATTTCTCCAAGTATGTCTCTATTCGTGCAGAGAACTGGTGATAGGTTTCACCTGACAGTAGTTTAGCATTCCTAAATTTTTTCCTATAAAAATCTGCATTCTTTTCATATCTTAACAAAAGAGCCTGCTTTAGCATGTCATAATTTTCCTGATCACCTCTGCTCATTTTTGCAAAAACTTCATAAGCTGCCCCACGAAGTCCCTGAGATAACTTTAAGCTCCACCTTTTCTCTCTCTAACCCATACGTGGTAGCTAATAGTTCATACCTATTTAGGTAGCTCTCTATATCATCGTCTTTCTCAACAAAATGATCTAAATGAAAATTCATAGCTGAGGTTGAGGCTCCTTGGCTAGCAGTGGCATCAGAGGCAAAGGGACTGGCACCATTTTCAGGAGCATGGCCTTGAAACTCAAACTCCCTTAGTCGTAACTCATGTTCCCTTTGTAATCTCTTCTCTTTCTTCTTCTTCCCTTTCTGCAGCTAATCTCTTCTCTTCCCTTTCTGCTTCTTTTTCTTCTCTTCTCTTTCTCAGCTCTTCTCTTCTTGCCAATTTCTCTTTCTCAGCTCTCTTCCCTTTCTCTCAACCTCTCTTTCTCAGCCTCTGCAACCTCTTAGTCTCAGCCTCAGCCTCAAATTGTAACTTCTTAATTTTCTTAATTTCCCTTTCAGCCTCTAAACTTTCTTTCGGCTTCAAACCTTCTTTCTTCGCGTTCAATAAATTTGTCACATTCCGTAGTGACATAGGCAACCATAACTTGCCCATCTAATCCTAACTCTTTTTGCAGTCTGAACAGCAGCAGATCGAAATTTGGCCAGGTCCGCCATTGTCTATCAGGTAAATTTATACAATGTCTAACCAACAATTCAATCTCTAAATATATATCTAATGGACACACAGGCACCGTGAGCTCAACCTTATTTAATTCCACCCAAGGATACCTTTTAATTCTTATATTCCCTGAAGTGAATTACCCCCAATATTTTTAATAGGTAAAGATTCAAAATCCCAAGAGCGAGACCCCAATATATGTGGTGAAGTGGGATGTTATAAATATTTATAGGGGACTTAGTGTACTGACTGAGATCAGCTGTGAAGGTATATATATCTAATAAGAGTAGTGTATTATATATAACCTTACTTGCTGCCACATATGTATATCTCAGTCAGAATTATTCTGGAATAGTGTGATGACTACGTTATATGTCTAGGGTATGTGTATGATGAAGTGTAAGTCAAAACAACAACAGACAGAGATAAACAATTTAATTTAATCCACTACTCTTGACAACACTGTGACACTCACATACATATAACACTCTATGAGAATATCTTAAGGAGTCACTGATAACTTTTCAAATAACAATATGTATTCATTGCTGTCATGAATGAATATGTGTCCTGATTCAAATACAAAGGGAACCATGAATCAATCAATTTTAATTACAAGTTATATGTACAGAATTTATCAATATGAATATTGTAGTGACATATATTATTAAAAGTATCCTATGTGTGTCAGTTGTGTAGTAGTAATATGAGGTAATACTGGTTTTGTTTTGTTCAAGCTCTGTTGGTATTTGTCATCATGACTTCAATAGTTTGTCTTTATTGGAACTAGTATTGGAGATGTTCTCAGTTCCTGATATTAAAACAATTTAATTCCCCTCTTAATTGTTATATTTTACACTGTCATTTTAAGATGGGGGTACATAATTTTGAGCTCAGCTGGCCACATCAGCTTATCTTGCGTGATGGCGGCAGGAAAAGACTCCTCTGCTCGATTTCTCCCCTGGGCTCTGGAGACACCTCACTGATAGCTAAATGGACCAAGGAGTATGCTGTCCGACTCTGGATTCAGCAAAGCTCTGACCAGGTGCTGCTCAATACCATAAAGACCACGGTCCCTGAAAACAAGAAGGATGTACCTTCTACTTCATAACTAATTGATACTCTAGTTCTACACTGAGCACAATACATCACAAACATTGAGTTCAGAGCGTTAGGCCAACTGTCAGCTTCATCTGAAATACTTTATACCAGTATTAACCTCCTTAATGGTTACTACGCCTCTGCACTTCCAGCATTATTTCTTTCTAATCAATAATCTAGGTGTCAGTGTACTGTTTGGCCATTCCATGCCGTTTTACTTTCCTCCGACACCTTCTGTTCAGGCTGGAGCATTATAGGCTTTACATCATGTTTGCTACTGAACTACACATATATACAGGCATAAATTAACAATTCACATTCAATTTTCATTAAAAGATACTGAATGTTTCAAGCTTACCACAATTCATGGAAATAAACACAGATACGTTGACTAGCAATGAATTCTGGCACAAATACTGGCACAAATTCCCATCTGCTTATGTTCCAGGCTTTTATTTAGCAAAAAATATGAGCTGGCTTCAACGCACTGTTGCTTTATCAAGCTTATTTGAACTAGTGGTCTCGAACTAACGCTCCTAAGTGATTATATCAGCGAGTCTGGCCAATGGAGCCACGTTTCGACAAGTGTTTGAAAAAATTTTACCTTCCTACGTCTCCCCTAACAACCAAGGATAGCATTTATAGTCCGACTAATCGTGTTTAGCCTTACATATCATTCCAGCCAATCAGTTCAAATGTAACTTGTGGCCCATTTCCCGTACAATGGTGGTTTAAAAAAATCTACCACTGAGCGATTCTGATTTTGGGTGTTGTCTGACAGCACCATCATTTTATTTTGGCTATAACTTGTTAATTCCTAGACTATTTGCGTAACGTTTTACATATTCTTTGTCAGCAAGCCCTAAGGAACCCAAATATACAAATTTAAAAGAGCTAAGTGGCTGCGTTCAAAATATGCAATTTCTTCTACCTCCTGTTTCGAAGATGTGCTGTCTGGGTACTGTAATGTTTTCAAACGTAAACCCATCTAATGTTATCTTTTCTAATAAGCGTTTTTCAGGATTTTAAAACCTAACTCTGGGAAGGTTAGTGTTTTTATCACTGTCCGTCCGAAAAAGTTAGTGCATGTGGCCTTACACGCGTGATAGTAGTAATTGTGTATCGCGTTACGCTTGTTGGGGTGGCATTAATAGCGAGACGCGTGTTTAATTTTGCATGCGTTCCTGATTTTCAGCCCTCCCTCTCTCTTTCTATTTGAGTCCATCTGTTCGTTCGTTTTGGTAACGTAGTATAATTAATGTTAGGATTAATTTAGGTCATTACGCAGTGTGCCTCTCAATGTTTTTCTTAGAAATGCAATACCCGTTTTAATGTGTTGTGGAAACGCTTGTATTTATGCAGTGGCTTATATTTAACGTGGAAACGTTACAATTTGCAGACGAAGCATAAAACAAAGGGGATTTCGAGTACATTCTTTGTGACAGCACTGTTATTTTACCATTGCTCTTTTCTTTATTAGAATTTATTTGTTAGGCTTTATATTTACCTGATAATTTATATATGTGGATTAGAATTTTTCACGACAAAAGTCAGTTACATAACTGGAACTACCAGGTCTTAACACCCCTCCCCCTTAATAGTATTCTAGTTTGGAGTTTCTATTTGATTTTGTTCGGTTTTATCTCGTTTTTGTTTGTTTTGTTTTTTCAAAACATACAAGCATAACTGGTAATTGTAATTTGCCCTATTTACAATGATTTGACAGGTGTGATGCCATTTCCCATATCGGCAGTTGTTCATATTAATTGGAATTAAAAACAATATACATCCTAATAATAACCCATCAGAGGTTGAACGGGATATTTTTCATCATTAACGTAACTGTGACGTCACTTCCTGATTAAAACAAGAGAATGACAGAAAATGAGAAGGGTGTGTGTGTGTATACTAAATATTATCACGTGACCTGAACGTATGTTGTGTATAACACAGTAACACGTGAACTGAACGTTTGTTGTGTTAGAATAAACTACTAAAACACGGGCGGTTTTGATAAAAGCCTATGCCACTTAAAGACAAACACGCCAATTTCAAATTTACAAGCCTTAAGAATGAATAACAAACAGGTAGGTTCAGACTGGCACTAATTACCAGCTTCAAGGCCTTCCAAATAATTTACAAGAACACTTGCGCAGCTCCATAGAAAAGACATTTTTAAGTCAACGACTGTGTCCGTGTAAACATTCTTAATGTCTAGATAGGCTTACCTTTTGGTGCCTATTCTGAATTAAAATAACGGCTGATCTAAGATTAACAAATATTAATGGAAATATTCAGTATGGCAGCCACTTGACAAGTCTGCCTGAATAACAAATCAAAATGTATCTGGAGCTGTACGATTTTACTGCCTTTTATAAGCCTATAGGCAGTAACTGATACATTCGCTGCTTTCTTGTAAGGCGTCTACTTATAGCGGACGTCTTCCATTATAAAAATGTATACACTGCTTACGACTTTTATTCTAATTAAACATCAATGTGACTTTTCGTGAAACTAAACATCAATCAGCTACATAAGACAAGAATCTTCTCAATCTAACTAAACATAACCGTAAGCTATATGCAGACAAGAATCTTCTCAATCTAACTAAACATTACTGTGTGCTATATAAGACAAGAATCTTCTAACTAAACATTACTGTGTGCCATATACAAACAAGAATCTTCTAACTAAACATTACTGTGTGATATATACAGACAAGAATCTTCTAACTAAACATTAATGTGTGATATATACAAACAAGAATCTTCTAACTAAACATTACTGTGTGATATATACAAACAAGAATCTTCTAACTAAACACTACTGTGTGATATATACAGACAAGAATCTTCTAACTAAACATTACTGTGTGCTATATACAGACAAGAATCTTTTAACTAAACATTACTGTGTGCTATATACAGACAAGAATCTTTTAGTTGAACCTAAAGTATATGCGTCTGGAGTTGTCGATTCTCAGTCTGAAAATTATCATTTCCTTATAAGGTGTGGTGTGTGTGGTGTGCTTCTGTTGTCTATGTGGCCGTGAGTGATCTCTTGTCATTTTTCTTTGAAACTATGTTGGACTAATTACCAACAAGTCATCATCAGCTTTGGTAGAGAGTGCAAAACTTGGGCCAATGGGAGGACAAAGCTGGAAATTGATCAACTGATAAATGATCATGCTGGTGATGATGATGCCATTGTGTACACTGATGGGACTTAATCCATGGTGAAAAATCAGGGAGGGGCTTCTCTGCTAGTGTAAAGGGCAGAATCGTCGCTGAACATAGCGGGGCTTACATGACAACAACATCCAGCACGAGAATGGAGGTAGAGACAGCTACTGCAACCTTAAGGTGGTTGTTTGATACAGCAATATCACTCAACGGCAACAACTGATGTAATAACATCTAAGATAACAGGACAAGAACAATAGCACATACGACACGATATAGCAACTGTCATGAAGTCTGAATCATATCTCGACGTCATTCAAAAATGTATCACTGCACAAACCCCGTGGATGTAGCTGACCAATGAAACGCCAGCTTGATACAAATAGTGTCGGAAGATACGCTAGGCATGGAGGAAAACAAAAGTGTAGATGTAGATGATATTTCGGAAGGCAGTGTGCAAATAATCATGGAGTACAAGGATAAAAAAAGGACAGTGGCGTATTCTCTATGTGTGCTGTGCGTGCTGCGCACACCTATGCCCGAAGGAAAATAAAAATGTAATGTATTATTCTGTAAAATATTTCTCTTATAATGTTCTGCTTTCGGACCGCACGCATCAGGATAACGGATTTTCCCGCATAGAATCTCACGAGTATATCTAGTTTCAGTTTCCCAGACGCGTTTTATAGTGCAGTTTTTTTGGTTGGTAGCAATCGCCCGAAGTTTCTCGGATAATTCCGTCACTATGCGTGCGGCACCTTTCGGTTTTACGTTTGAACACTGGTTTGTGTAAATCGGGGTCATGGCCAGATACGTCAATACAATGCGAACATGCGTGCGGTGGTCTTGCAGCTCTCGAGCTGTAAAAATCGGTTGTGTCCGTCCAGTGTTTTTTGTGATTAATTTTTGTTAGTTGCCGGGAATGCAGATTATTACAGTGACAGTGAGTTTCAAGTTGTAAGTTAATTAGTATTTCGGAGATAATTGACATATACCCCTAATAACTATCGTTGCGTAATTGAATATAGTTGGTTTTTAAATTAAGAGGGGAAGAAGTTAAATAGTAGGCGTACATATTAATTTTAAGTAGCAGCATGCCTAGCTCGCATTACCAGGATACGCCACTGAAAAAGGATCCAGTAGATAGCAATTGATTCACTGGATGTGTTGTAGAGACGAAGTTATTATGAATAGAAGACAGTGGAGCATGAACCATGTTGTGTTTTTCCCTGTTTCGGCTGCTCCTGTGAATCCAATAAACTATAGGATAAAGTGGATAGGCATAGTGATAGAGCTCATTCATATGAGTAAATTAAGCCTAAGATGGAGGAAATTGGTGCAGAAATAAGGATTCCATAATTATTTTAGATTTGTTATCTAAGCAAACCTTGCCCTGCCTACCCGATTTTGGATGCATGCAAACGTACTTTGGTCTAGTTGTCATCTCGTACATCCGCAAGTCCACAATATAAGGGGAGAGAACGAATGATCTAGACCTAAAGGTCTTTATATCTGGACATGCGCCCTAATATAACCGACTAGGTTGAACGGGACGCACCTCGCCAAAACTTTATTTAAAAAAAAAGACAGACACTCGCCGCCTAATTCAAACTACAGACACAGAGCACAACATTTGTATCACCTCGGTTGCCATCTGCAGAAGTGTGAACAGACTGTGTAACCATTGAAAGCATATCTGTGATTGAGGGTAAGCGAGATGTTAATTATATATATATATATATATATATATATATATATATATATATATATATATATATATATATATATATATATATATATATATATATATATATATATATATATATAATCAATGTGTGCTTAGAGAATGTTGGTATGTGTAGAATCATTGTGCTATTTCTGGAGGAAAACCTGAAGTGTGCTGGTTTAGTTTAATTGTGTATTAAATCAGTAGAACAAATTGATTGAGCTAGTCGGTTGTGCAGAGCGTTTGAAAGATATTATGCTTGCTGGAAAGGACTATCCAAACTGGAAGAAGGAATGACTATGACAAATTGATTTTCTGTATTATTTGATATATTACACAATGATTACCATAAGGCCTATATGATTTTATAGAAGCAAATCATGGACAGAACTGTAACAAGTGAATTACTGAACTATTGTGCTAGAACTTGAACGAATTGTGTTATTCATGACTTACTATGTCTCTTGTGATTAACCACAGCTTGTATGAACCGTCTCATTATACCTGCTGACTGGCTAAGGAGACAGTGAGCGATACTACGTAGGTTGTATATTATGTTTCAGGTTATATCCTGCCCTGAGGGTCATACAAAACCTATAGTGACCAAGTCAGCAAATAGATGTTCAAGTTTGTCAGAGCTTTTGCCAGAATTAACTGTGTCATCTTGATGAGTGGAGGACCTGCCGTGGTGGGGTTCTTTCCAATCATACTGTTGTAAGAGGCCTAGGAAGGACTTTTTTCAGATAAGTAGCTCAGTGTTGGGCTACTTCAGCTTTCAAATACCATATACCCACCTACGAATAGACTATGTAATGAGGAGATAAAAACTGTGGTGTAGATAGAAGACATTTGACAGCCATATGAGTCATGATGGCTTTGTCATAAAGTAACATTGATATTCGATATAAGAAAGCTCAAAAGAGAGACAGATTCTATCAGGAAGCTTGAGAACAGTTGAATACCAACTACGATGAGTTTAAGAAATTAACTGGAAATGTGTTATATATATAATGAAAGTGAAACATATTTTATTTTGCGATCAATTGGATTTTATTTGAAAATTAACAAAGTACAAAGAAGAAAAGATCTTGTATATAAATAAATTATAAATTGTACTCATAGTCTTCAGTGAATTATTTAAATTTGGTTAAAAGTCCTTGTTGTGTAGTGTTACGACATGTTTCAACGATGTCGTCTGCTACAGTTGGCAGCGCGTCTGGAGTACACATTTTTGAGGTTGCGAGATTTTTAATATAGAATACTTTTATGCTTCATGGTTTTTTAGTGAACACAAATCGCATGGTTCGATTGTGACGTGGTAGCGTTGATATGGTCACGCTTGGTGACTAATGTACTTGACCCCTTTTATTCTGACCGTCAAGCCATGAAGACATGTTTTAATTTCCTTCCAGTGTTAGGCTACATATTTTGCCGAATTTTATATTGAGATAAGGACATAGGGTCAGTCCATATTATTATAATGAATTGATGGAATTTATATGGTTGTTGGATAACCATTTATGGAAGGATTGTTGATCAGCTTTATGATCTATATATTCGCCAAACTAATGGGTATCACTACCGGCTGGCTGGATAACGGCAGCGCGCGTACACAGCCCATGATGTTCTGACGACAATTAAGTACGGGAAAACTGACGGTAATATGTCTACTTGAACTGCAATGCAATGTACTGTTGATGAATTAATTACTTGTGATGTCTTCGCATTTCGTCAATAAATGTATACTCGCTGGACTCTAAACCCCCACGGACTTATCAATTAATTCAAGTTTGAAGTTGACCCAGAGGTTAGGCCATATATATATCATTCAATGATTATTAATTTATGCACGATCGCTCTTCTCTGATGAATGACATTAATACGATCCATACTGAGTTGAAGTTCACAAGGAACCCAGACGAGGTCACTCTTTATATTAATCAACCTTAGAAGACAACCCAATCAGTGACCTTCAATAATAATAGGAAGAACCCCCGCTTCAACATGTAGTTAATTACCCCTAGCAGAGTCATTGTCGAAGGTTAGTCTGGAGAGGAGCCCATAGGAACTTAAGATAGTACATTACCATCTCATCTAGGAACCTATATACAGCTTGACTATACCTTTGATGTCGATACACCATTACTCTTTTCAGAGAATGGGGTATTTCTTGTAAGACAAGTCTCTTATCTAGCACTATCCTGGTATAATCTGATACATCTATTTGTCCAGGATAATATCCCCATCATTATATCTTTCCTCTCGCTACAGCAACATCACTCAACGGCAACAACTGATGTGATAAAATCTAAGATAACAAGACAACAACATCACATAGGACAAGTGTAAAAGAGAATACGAACGTATATGAGCACACGAGAAGAAACAGAACGACAGAAATGAATGGTACCATCAAATGAATGATAGAGAAAGTGAGTGAGAGACGAGATGAATGGAAGCATATACTTACTAGACTAAACACCCAAAAACTGCAAAAGTCACTGACCGAAACGTGTTTCAATATGCATCATTGAAAGGTTAGCTTTCCTCATCATAAAAAAACACTTTTACAGTACTAAACTAAAATAAACATCACTGGCAGTCAGGACAAGAGTACAGCTTTAAGATGCTATATACATCTTGTATTATTTTATGTAAGCCAGACATGGACAAGTTATAGAAACAGGATGGAAAGAGAACTGAAGGCAGAAGGAACGTGTTTCGTTTGAAGGATGCAAGTGATACATCGGACAGCGAGTACATCAAACGAGGAAGTCCTTAGAAAAACGGGGAAAAGTCGTCAATTAATAAACACGACAACGCTCAGGCGATCACAGATCTTTGAACACGTCATGGGGAAAGAACAATACGAGAATTTGATAACAGCTAGAATATTTAACAGAAAGACAAGACAGAGACAATGACACACATACACACGCTCAGAGAGAGAAAGAGAGAGAGAGAGAGAGAGAGAGAGAGAGAGAGAGAGAGAGAGAGAGAGAGAGAGAGAGAGAGAGAGAGAGAGAGAGAGAAATAGTGTCTACGTTATACAAACTGACAACATAAAATCGAAGCAGACTGAAGATGCCACAGACCTAGAACACCATAGCCAAAGCCAGGCGGCTTGGTATTCAATGATTCCGCGTTATAGAAATATCTGGCTGTCACATCTCGAGGTATCACGTGTGTTGATAAGTCACGGCACTTTGTCTTGTGTTAACGTTAATGACATAATTTGAACTTTGTTTTTTTGGGTCAGCATCTTAAAGTTACAATTAATGTTTGCACAAACTAAACAAGATGACACGCCTATGTGAGAACCAATAGATAAAGTACATAATCAGACACAGGCAGGGGCGGAATGTTATAGCGGTCTGCGGAGCGCCCTATTCTCAATCGTTAAAAACATACAAACAAACGGCCTTTCGTCCGCTTCGATATTTTAATTGATCTTTTCTTAGGCTGGAAAATATGGTGACAACGGGAAAGACATAAGTAAAGAGGAGTAGAGGACAAAAGAAAGAGGACAGGAAGACAAGATAATGGATTACCTGCCACTATAGTATGGGAAGAATACAATTTTGCCTCTTTGTCGCTCCGTTCAACTTAGACACAGGGTCCGTATTAGGGCGTATGTCCAAATACAAAAGACAATGTGGTCCAGTTAAAGAGTTCAACATAATTAATGAACAACATAAACAAAATCAAGATTAATGCAGCGACATTATCGCACACGCCTGGAGGTACGATATCTGACTTGACTATTTTGACGGAGAAGGTTCGGTACAATAAGCGACCATCTCAACTTGTCTACTGTTTATAAGATGCTGATCAGCACTTTTCTAGGGTCTGTTATCTCTACAACTATTTTTTTTTTTAATTATCTACTGTACGTTTAAATGTTGTAATCGAACATCAACGCGTGAGATGCCTAAGGCGTGTAATCTCTTAATTAAATTCTAGTGCAGATAGTGTCAAGATAAATGATAGTTATTCTATCTATACCCTCTACCATCATGTTAAATGTTTGTTTCTGCGGATACCACTAATCTTATTAGTCATTCAACTCAAATTCCCCAGGTGGAAGGCCCCCCCCCCCTCCCCCCACGGGAGCTATGAGATATTGCCGAGCAATAAATAGGGACACAGCGTCACAGCATGCCGTGAATACGTCTAAGAATGGGTGTGCACGGTGCTACCAACTTTATCGTGTAAAACAGATGCAACAAGAACCACTACTTGAACAGTACGGTACATGAAGTGCTTTGGTCCATGCTTCCTGCACAGGCCAACCTATGTGGAGCAAAACGTTGACAAAATAAAGATGGGAAAACAAAAATAAGTGTTACAGTCTGAAACTTCAAACATTCACGAACCGTCTACAAGATATGTTGATATATCCATATTGCATCTCTTTTATGATTCTTAAACAAACAAACAAGAAAAATAGTTCGTGAATTCTTCTTCTTCTTTGATCCTTAGCCGCCGACCGTCAAAGCAGTCAGTGGCCATCACGCCTAGTGGCGTCTTGTAGGGCAACAAAAATTGATTCCACTTTGCTCGGTCGGTGGCCATCCTTCGTACAGTGCCCCAACTCTGGTTCATTCTTTGCATCTCAGCCTCCACAGTCCTCCGCCAGGTTGTTTTTGGTCGGCCTCTCTTTCGTTTTCCTTCAGGGGTCCAAAGCATAGCTGTTCTTGTGATGGCATCGGGGTCTCTTCTGAGGACATGACCAACCCAGTTCCAGCGTCTGCCAGCTATGATGGTGTGCATGTCCTCTTGCTTGCTACGAGTAAGCAGATCTTGGTTAGTGATGGTATTCGGCCAAAAGATTCGGTGAATTTTTCTTAGGCATGTTGTGTGAAAAGAGGACAATTTCGACATTTCCTTCTCTGTAACTCTCCAGCTCTCCGCGCCATAGAGAAGCACAGAAAGCACGCAACTCTGGTATAATCTTAATTTTGTGCTTGTGCTGTATTGGGAGGAGTTCGTGAATACAATGCCTAAAATCAACTCGTATGTCCATGCTTCGCGTACCACAGTTTGAGACACACCGTTCTAAAGTACACATAACAAGTAACAAGGCGACGTGCATAAAATGTGTGAGCGCGCGCGCGTGAGCGGGGGAGGAGGGGGGGGGGGTGTAAGAGAAAACAAGAGTGAGACATGACAACACACGAAAATCTGGTACAATATAAACATAATAATAATTGGAAGTCCCGTTCTTTTGCATTAGTTAAAACAAAATGGCGGGCAACAATAAGGATAAACATGAAAGGCGTGACTTTACAACAAACGTGACCCTTGATGACAATACAAGACTGACAAGTTTGTGACAAGATCATCAATGTGGCACTTACGGGGCAGATCTAGACAAATATTACCGGAACATCTAATAAGGGACAACAAAATATGGAACGTAGACACTAAAGATACTGAAACAATGACTGCTAGCGCCACTATACAACACTTGTGTGTGTGTGTGTGTGGGGGGGGGGGTAATAATAATAGCCCCTTCAGTCATAACTGACTATAGGAATGCGCCCCTGAGGGGAGCAACCCTCAGCTGCTTATTTTCTTGGTGTTCCTTTCAACGTTTTCTCCTCTCTTCTGCTTGTTGTGTCAGCTTCTTTTCGCCCAAACTGCCCAGTCTTATTGTACAGCTCCGAAATATAGAGGAGGGAGTGACAATCAGAAAGTTACAGCCTTGCCATAAACTGGTTCTTGCGCACAGCAAGACTGAAATTGTAGGATAAGGCCACCAGTGTAACACTTATGGAAAGTACCAGACAAACACAAGTAGAAGATGACATGAGGGGAGAAATGTGCCGTTCGCTGGGACACAAGAAAACCAGATGATAGCATCACAAGGCAGTCCTTGTTCTGGAACCCCCATGGTAAGACCAAAAGAGAGAGAGACCAAACCAAAAGAACACAAGGAGAAGAGAACTGGACACAGACTTTAATGGGATAAAGCAGACAAGAACAGACACTGAACGGATGGTACAGGACAGGACAGGACAGGAAGGCATAACGTGTTTTTGTTAAGGACATATACTGCACGTGCAGATGACAGGTACTGACTGAAAGAGCATAAAAATGAGAAGAAAATATCTAAGGAGAAAAGTGAGTCTAAAACAGAGGTCCTCAAACTGTATTGAGTCCAAACCCCTCCATGGAATCCTTTATCGACTCCAGGCAAACAATAAATTAATAAAACAAGGGAGTGATTTTAGAGGCATATAAATTAACATGACCTTTTTATTGACCTGGTTAAATTCATTAACGGGAAGGGTGAAACTGATATGTATTACAAAGAGGACTGATATTTGGTTGGAGATTGATGAGTTTTGGTCGTAAGTCATCATGCTCTTCCAGGTTCTGTAGGTTCCTATTAAAATACAGTTGTATTTGCGTGGCTAAAACCTGCTTTAACCATGTACTAACTTGAGGATGACAATAGAAACGGCTCGACTGTTGCACAAAGCTCGGGGTATCTTGTAGCAGTCTTTCCAGATATAAAAGTGACTCACAGCAGGTATTGTTTATCTTTTATATAATTGTCAACGTCGCCCCCAACTGTTTAATCGACGCCGTATCGACACTGTGGGGGCCCCTGGTGTAGAGAAACAAGGTTTGGCAGAATAGGATGTAAGAAAAATGAAGGAAAAAAACCATTTTCTATTTATATCACTGTTTTCTTATGTGTTATCAGATACAAAATGTGTCGATCTAAATTTGTCATGTTACCAAAACCAAAACAAAAGTCTACCAATCAGTAGAGGCCATATAGGTTAGGTTATCAAATCCATCCTTCCAGTACATAATAGTCACCCCGGATGAACTCTGGCGTGCCCATATGCCCCCTTTCCCATACGAACGAAATGGGCACCCAATATGTATCGTGATGAGCCATTTTCAAAACTTCTGCCAGACTGTAATCATATAAGAGATCATTCGGTTAAGCATACACAGCCCTCAATAAAATTTAGTAACGACTTTGGGTGGCACGGTGACCTGGCTTCCAGTTTCTGTTGTTCCCCCCTGTTTAGGCCTATCCATGGGGGCTGACCAACCTCGACTTAATACTCTGATCATAAGGTCTATCACATCTGCTCATATGCCATAATATAACCGGTGGGCCTTGTGTCTGGGAACTAGATGCGCATCGCCATAACGTCTTTTAAAAAAGCTGCTAAAGAAAGCGCTAAAGCAGGACCATAATAACAAATTTTACAGACGATGATGATAGGACAGAACGATACAACAGGAGGCAATCTGATCATCAGAAGTGTACCCCTCGTCGATCAAGTGTTTCGGCCCTTTAATCTCCTTTACACTCTAAAAGGGGGAGGGGGGTGCACTTGGGTCATGACTCCCAAGTGTCAGCCTCCTGTTGTCATGTGCAGATAATTACCCCACTCCACCCAGATTGCAGCTTTCAACTTCACTCCTGTTTTTCTGCCAGATTTCTGGTGAAAGTAACCCTTATGTTGAAAATTAATGACTGTCCTGAATTCCATTGCCCGTTGAGGTTGTTGCACAGGCAGCACGATGCCCTTTCCGTAGTTTCAATGAATATCTTAAGTGCCCTTGATTTTGACAGCAGTAACGACATAATAAAACCGATATAATATGCACGCGGAAGGATGTTCCATCATTGGATTAAATGAAAAAAGGCAAAATGTGTCACTAGGACAAAAGACAAGAAAACACATACGTTACGGACACAAGACCTTCGCCAGGGACAAACTAACAAAGAACGGAAAGGAAAAAAAGTAAGAATTAAGTACCAAACAAAAAAAACCATGAAAAATTGAGAAAATAACTTCTTTACGTGTAAGTGTCACGTCGGCAAGGGTTTTAACAATCCAACAGATACACCCAAATTACATTTTAAAAATTACGCAGTTAAATGTTTTCTTCCTTTTAGGGGAAAAAACAAACAGTCGAAGTAAGACCCCAAAGAAGGGGAAGACAGAATGTAGGCCTACATCCCATTCAAAGCCCCAAGAACTACAAGATCGTGTTTTTTAAAATTCCAATATTGATGCACGACTGACAAATAGCGTACTTCACCAAAATATTTCTGATAAGAAGACCATAGCGTCAAATGTTTTAGAATGGCAATGGCTTATAACAGCAAGTTTACTTTGATAAAGAAACAAATCTACAACATATTGAAAGTGTTGAAATTAACAGCGAGACGTGGCCTTCCTAGCCATCCAAATAAGTCGCCCACGTCATTAAGGTTTGGATTAAGGTTAAGTTTAGGATTCATCATAAAAGACTATGTTTAGCAGGATCGTAACCCAGATGTGTAAGAAAACGTAGGTGTGTTCGTACAAACCATCTCACACCCTCCATTAGGGGGGAGAACAAACACACACTTAAGATAAATCCAGAATAACACGCACTTGTCGAAGAATAAGAACTGAATGCTGATCCTAGTATATCGTGAACACATACAATTTACACATAAAAGTTTATCCGGTGTGTTATCGATTTCAACAGTGCATACACATTCAAATCATGTTTTGCTGTTGCTACTGTATCGGTAGTCCCATATCCTGATCGAAATCACGCCAATAACGATCACACCGTAGCTAGACTGAATACCCTACTCGAAGGCGATCTGTGATTACACCTGTTTCACAAAATTTCCGCACACAAATCACTTGAAAGCCTGACCAAGGTGTTGAAACCGTCCTTGCTCTGATTGTCGAGTCGAGGGGGTAAGGGACGAAATGAAAAGACACATACCGATGTCTCAATACACGCGGGGAGTGACACACATGCATACTCGTACACACAACTTGTCGTCTGTCGCTAGCTGGGCCTGCTTGAAGTACTTTATCAGACGTGAACACAGGTGAGGAGTTGAGAGGTTCTGTCCCTTGTTTTTTTTTCTTTTTCTTATATAAACACCGTTTGCAGGCGCTTTTCTTTTTTATGGTGGGAGAACAGAACAGGGCACGCTAGTTTCAGTGGCAAGTTAACAGTCCTTTTAAGGCTTCATTACGATAGCTGATAGATACAAGTAGCCTTTTTCTGGGCTTAATATTTACCAAGCCTGCACTAGGAAGGGACAAACAAGGCATGGACAAACGTTGAGTGGTTGGCCCAGAACAAGAGCACTTGGCGTAGTTTGTTGACGGTCGCTGCTCCTTGTGGACCCTAAAGATAATAACTGAATAAAATGACCAAGGTTCATGTACAGAAAATTAATATGAAACAAATATATGACTGTCGCTTGCAATCTAATATAATCAAAGGACTTCTGTTTACGATTGAAAGGTACATTCCTCGCCACAAAAAGGAAATACTTCAAGCGAAAAAAATGTCCTTCTTTTCATGTGTTATACTTACTGTCTACCTATCTATCCAACAGCCGGGCGACCGCAGCTGAGGTTCAAAGATGTGTGCAAGAGACGAGACATGAAGGTGCTGAACATACAAGTACTTCCAGCAAAAACGGGAAGACGAAGATGCCGATCGCATCAAGTGGTTGTACTCCCTACGATGCCACCTCAGATTGGCCGAAAAAAAGCTCTCACAACAACCAGAAAGAAAAAAAAAGCTTTCACAACAACCAGAAAGAAAAAAAAAAGCTCTCACAACAACCAGAAAGAAAAAAAAAAGCTCTCACAACAACCAGAAAGAAAAAAAAAGCTTTCACAACAACCAGAAAGAAAAAAAAAGCTCTCACAACAACCAGAAAGAAACAAAAAAGCTTTCACAACAACCAGAAAGAAAAAAAAAAGCTCTCACAACAACCAGAAAGAAAAAAAAAGCTCTCACAACAACCAGAAAGAAAAAAAAAGCTCTCACAACAACCAGAAAGAAAAAAAAAGCTCTCACAACAACCAGAAAGGAAAAAAAAAAGCTCTCAGAGCTCTCACAACAACCAGAAAGAAAAAAAAAGCTCTCACAACAACCAGAAAGAAAAAAAAAAGCTCTCACAACAACCAGAAAGAAAAAAAAGCTCTCACAACAACCAGAAAGAAAAAAAAAAGCTCTCACAACAACCAGAAGCTCTCACAACAACCAGAAGCTCTCACAACAACCAGAAGCTCTCACAACAACCAGAAAGAAAAAAAAAGCTCTCACAACAACCAGAAAGAAAAAAAAAGCTCTCACAACAACCAGAAAGAAAAAAAAAGCTCTCACAATAACCAGAAAGAAAAAAAAAGCTCTCACAACAACCAGAAAGAAAAAAAAGCTTTCACAACAACCAGAAAGAAAAAAAGAGCTCTCACAACAACCAGAAAGAAAAAAAGAGCTCTCACAACAACCAGAAAGAAAAAAAGAGCTCTCACAACAACCAGAAAAAAAGCTCTCACAACAACCAGAAAGAAAAAAAGAGCTCTCACAACAACCAGAAAGAAAAAAAAAGTTCTCACAACAACCAGAAAGGAAAAAAAAAGCTCTCACAACAACCAGAAAGGGGAAAAAAAGCCCTCACAACACCCAGAAAGAAAAAAAAGCTCTCACAACAACCAGAAAGGAAAAAAAAAAGCTCTCACAACAACCAGAAAGAAAAAAAAAGCTCTCACAACAACCAGAAAGAAAAAAAAAGCTCTCACTACAACCAGAAAGAAAAAAAAAAAGCTCTCACAACAACCAGAAAGAAAAAAAAAAGCTCTCACAACAACCAGAAAGGAAAAAAAAAGCTCTCACAACAACCAGAAAGAAAAAAAAAAGCTCTCCAAACAACCAGAAAGAAAAAAAAAAGCTCTCACAACAACCAGAAAGAAAAAAAAAAGCTCTCACAACAACCAGAAAGAAAAAAAAAGCTCTCACAACAACCAGAAAGAAAAAAAGAGCTCTCACAACAACCAGAAAGAACAAAACTCTCACAATAAGCAGAAAGAAAAAAGAACACGCCTAAAGAACCATCAAGCTGAAGACTATCACTGTCAGGGGCGCATTCCTAAAGTCAGTTATGGCAGAAGTGGGCTACAAATACAATTACTACCAATCTATCTGTATGTCTATCCATCCACATGTCCGTCCGTCTGTAACAATGTATATACGCAGGGAAAACAGAAGACTTGTCGGGCCACGAAACTAAAACTCATAGCCAATACTTGCCATAGGGGAATGAAGGAGCGGTGTGTTAGAGACTTAACAATGCTAGGTTTAAGCTTTTATGAGGTTGAATGACCGGTTACGAACCATATATATATAAAGAATTTTCTTAGAGTCCCGTTATACGTTCGCCCCAAACTAATTCCCACCAACTTGTAATAATTTCATGACGCATTTTCAGAAAATTACGGAAAATCCCAAAGTATCCTGTTTCCTCACAACTTGCATAAGGAAAATTCTTTGAATTTTCTGGCCGAACACCATCACCAACCAAGAACTACTAACTCTGAGCCAACAAGAAGACATGCGCACCATCACAGCGGGTAGATGCCAGAACTGGGTTGGCCACATCCTCAGAAGAGGCCACGTGAAACCATAACCAGAACTCCTGAAGGAAAGCGAAGTGAGACCGACCAAAAGCTACCTGGCGGAGAACTATAGAGGCAGAGGTGTAAACCATGAACCAGAGCTGTGGCACCATACAAAAGATGGCTGCCGACCGAGCGAAGTGGAGACAATTTGTTGCTGCCCGACAAGACGCCACCAGGCGTGATGGTTACTGATTACTTTGTCAGTCAGCGACCAAGGATCAAAGAAGATAGAAAAGCCGCGCACTACGATACAGAAACTAAATTGCACGCCACATTTTATAAGGTGAATTTTTTCAGATCTATTTATGGCGCGGGTGTTTTTAGAAATATTCATGCCCTTTTCTGTTTATTTATTCATTTTTGTTTGTTTGTTGACAATATCTGGAATTTCATCCCATTTGTAGTAAGCATTTCTGATAAGTATGATGATCCCCATGATATTTATATTTAGCCAGGGAAGCATTACTGCTTATCACTGATGAAGCTTCTATGCTTTCGTGCCACTCACTGCGTGTCATGACTTACTTCTGACAGAAAATGTAAGTCAATAAAATGACCACAGGAGAATTAGTGTCGTCGTCAGGACATGCAGCAGACACGGCACAATATAATTGTTTCCTGCCATGTTTTGGCGGATTACTTGCTCGTATATACTACAACTACTTACTACCACTACCAATCCACAACTACCAACGCTACTACTACTACCACAACAACATATCATAGAGATTACACGAGTATGTGAAGAAATAAGGAGACACTCTCCGCATTAACAAAAAAAGACACTATCTGAACCAGGAAAACACCACCTGCATGAAGGATACACACAGCTATCGACATCAACACCATCTGGAAATAATTGTTGATGTTGTTCGTCCATCACGGGTGATGAAGACCACTCTGTTCATCCAATTATTAGGAATATGTTAGGTTAGTCTATGGGTACGAAGGTGACTGAAGAGCCCGATGCGGGCCTGGAAAGATCTCGGACAGTGTGGGCAGGGAATGTTTGCTTCATGTGAAGGTTTTATTTCACGGTCCTTTCTAGCTTGTCTCCGCTGTTCCGCTGCTGCTCTTCTGGATGATTCGCATGCCACTGCACCTTTACGAAGAGATGTGCGCCAAGCAGTTCGGTCTTGCGCAACAGCTTCCCATGTGTCTGGGTTTATGTCAAAGGTTTTCAATGACAATGTTCTGGGATAGTGTGCTACCAAGGTATGTGAATCTGTTCACAACATTCAGTTTCTCACCATTAACCTTGATGACTGGCTCAGTATAAACTGTGCCAGGAGCTGGTTGGTACATGATTTCTGTTTTCTTCGTGTTGATGGTAAGCCCAAAGTTGGCGCAGGCTTCAGAGAATCTATCCACACTATGCTGCAGATCAGCCTCTGAGCCAGCATTGAGGGCACAATCATCAGCAAACAGAAGATCTCTGATGGTGTGTGATTTGACCTTGGTTTTTGCTTGAAGCCTCCTAAGGTTAAACAATTTTCCATCAATACGATAACTAATGTCGATTCCTGTGTCCCCGTCTCTAAAAGCATCAGTCAGCATAGCAGAAAACATGATACTGAACAGAGTCGGTGCAAGTACGCACCCTTGTTTAACTCCATTTGAGACGGGGAAAGGCTCTGATAGCTCACCGTTTTCCTGAACTCTAGCCTGCATTCCATCATGCAGTTGCTGCACTATTGTGATAAATTTCTTTGGGCAGCCGTATTTTGCCATGATCTTCCATAGACCCTCTCTACTGACCGTGTCGAACGCCTTTGTCAAGTCGATGAAAGCTGTGTACAGGTCACAGTGCTGTTCTTGGCATTTTTCTTGTAGCTGTCTTGCAGCGAACACCATATCTGTGGTTCCACGTTCTTTCCGGAATCCACACTGACTTTCAGGTAAAAGACCTTTGTCAAGATGAGCCGTAAGGCGATTCAAAAGGATTCTGGCGAATATCTTCCCAGCGATCGATAAAAGAGAGATGCCTCGATGATTGTTGCAGTCTTGGCGATTACCTTTACGTTTATATAGATGTATAATTGAGGCATCTTTGAGATCGTGTGGGATGGTTTCACTCTGCCACATTTGCTGGAAGATCATATGAAGTTTCTCTATCAGAACTGCACCGCCATCTTTATAAACCTCAACAGGAATTGAATCGGAGCCAGGGGCCTTTCCACTAGACAGTTGACGAATCGCTTTTTTAGTTTCCTCCAGAGTTGGTACATCATCTAATGCTTCATTTATAGGAATTTGGGGCAGGCGGATGATGGCTTCGTCGTTAATAGATGATGGCTGGTTCAAGATATTATTAAAATGTTCAGCCCAGCGTTGGAGCATTTTTTCCTTGTCTGTAATTAGTGTTTTTCCATCTGCATTAAGGAGGGGAAATGATCCTGATGATGTTGGACCATAGACCGCTTTGAGTGCAAGGTAAAAGTTTTTCAAGTCATGGCTGTCAGCAAAGCCTTGGAGCTCATCTGCTTTATTACTCAGCCATGAATCCCGCATCTGGCGTAGTTTATGTTGGTGTCACGTAGGGTTTATATTCATTTAATTTCCTACATCTTCTTCCTATTCTTTCACATAAATTCTCTCTTTTATTATCTCTGTATTTTTTTTTCCTGTATATTTTTTTCATCCATTCGTTTTGCGAATATTATTCTCATATAATTCGCAAACTTTACCTGTTTTCCTTTCTCTTAAACTGAGAATCGCGCTAGGACGATATTACGTAGATGTCAGGGCGTCAGAAGGCGTGATAAGTCGGTTCGCTGAACACAGGACGTAGCAAATCGTCTACATTCTCACCGAGCGCGCGAGCTTCTTCTCGGCATTAGTCCCGGTGAGGTGTGATACTTTACATCTGCACCGGGCAGTATCCAGACATTTGGCTGGAAAATCCCAAACTGACACGGCGCTCACTTGGGCAATGGAGTCAGGCTGTCTGGGATTTGAAACTGACACGCGTACATCGTGGTCAGTAGGTGACAGTTACGACACGCGTTAAGCGGACGTAAATGTTGGGAGTAGGGGAGATAATTTCGCTTGGCGAAATGAGTTTGGGCCCTTTGTCTGATTTTAAGATATTGGCCAAGTTTGAAACTTTAATTTCATTCTCGCTCATAGACTCCACAGTAGATAGGTCGCTCGAAAAACAGAATAGCCGTTAGCGAAGATCTCAGTTTGTTTCGGCAATTTGTCGAACTTCTAGACTTCCAGAAATATTTTCAGCATTTTTATTCTTAAGTTGTGCGACTACCTGTAATTCTGTGGTTGAGGTAATTAATATGATAGATATATAGATTTTGTGAGTGTTAAAGTGTTAAATCGCTTAATTCATTTAAATCTATTTCTTTAGCGCAGAAGAGAAATAAAGTGGTAGGCTATTATATTTTCTAGGGAAGCATTCAGTGGAAAGCAGACTAAAAATTAAAAATTTCTAGCTTATAACGGCAATTGTAGCTATTTATGAATTTAATTTAACTGCTAATACTCAGTCGAGTGTATTTTTCTAAACTAACGTATAAACTCTAGAATCCAGCCTCATGAATGATGACGGGATACGCACGTGTTCCTAAATTCATGAGGATTGCTGATTTTTAAATATAACTTACGTCACGGGAAGTTTAAATGATAAGCAAAGCTCTCTGCTTGCAAGTTTAAATGTAAGTTTTAACCAGTACAGATTCTGTTTATTATATTATATGTGTTATTTTTCCTCCACACAGTGAAAGTTTTGGGGTGACCCTAACTTTACCAGCACCTAGTAGTAGTTTCCATACTTGTGAAGAAATAGACAGTCCTTATTTTGAACCACGTGGGTTTTCTCAAGTAACACTGATCTGACGGTGCAAGTTAGACAGAACTACTAAGATCCCTATAACGGGTTTTCAAAGACTGTAATGATAAATACTGGACCTTGGAGCCAGCACTTAATTTCTTCTAGAAACTCTATATAATTTGCTGCCTGGTGGCGTGAATATTAACAATCATTTCCCGACTAGATTATATCTTGTGGACAAATCTGTGGTGTGACTAAAGTGAATCCTATACTGAGGGAAGGCACCGACCTGACATTCATCATTTTTTTTTAAACCTACGCTATTGACACTGTGCTCTGCTAACTCCCGCGCCTGGAATAATTGTTAGGTGACTTAATCAGACATTTGAACAAATTTGCATACCCAAGTAGTCGTTCCCGGAGACTCCAAGTTAGATAAGTCTTTTGGAACTGGGGACTTCTTGGCAGAAGACTGCATTTTTTTTGAGTCTGTGTGAAAATCTAAAATCAAGGTGTTCCAAGAGGCAGCAAGCAAAGTCGTGAGTACTAGTGTGAGAAGCCATGGCGGAATGAATGAGTGTACGCTGGTTTGAGTGATATTTTTCACTATTATATCTTTGACACCCTGTTGCTGTCCTATTTATTTTTTTTCAATCTGCATAATTTGTTGCTAAGGCTAGAGTTCTTGTGTTTTGTCTTAGGTTAAATCAGATTTTTTCAAACTCTGTGCATATAATTACGAGATAAAACAAAGAAAAACTCTTAGACTCAAACCCTATGTATCTGTGACTCTGGCGCCATCATCTGTTCTCTTTAATTTATTTTTCTAATAAGAATTTTTTTTGATACTTGATATCGTGTTTTGTAACTTTGGAATTATTTAGTGGAGTTTTCCCACGTCGGTGTATTTTACCACGTGTATGTGCGTTCTAAATAAAATTAGTGCATGTATTGGACTTACACGCGGTCGTGTGATGGCAGAATTTTTTTCGTGGACCGACGACGCGTGTTGCATGCGTTCCTGATTTTCAGCCCTCCCCTCTCTCTTTATCCTTTTGTCCATCTGTTCGTTCGTTTTGGTAACGCAGTATAATTAATGTTAGGATTAATTTAGGTCTTAATTCGCCTACGTCTCAAAATTTACGACTTGAAATGCAGCTACGCATTTTGTTGAAGAAGGCGGGTAATAATACAGTAAGCTTTTATATCAACGTGAATGCGTTACAATTTGCAGACGAAGCAGAAAAACAAGGGCTTTATACATCTGAGTTCATTCTTTGTGACAGCACAGTATTTTTTTCTTGCTGGAAGGACCCAGGACCTCTGTAGCAGTTTGTAGATCTGCTCACTTAGGGCTGCCCAATTTGTTTCCACACTTTGGCCGTCTAGCGAGATAGATTTGAGACGGTCTTCTAAGGTGTCAGTAAATGACTGTTTGATTTTTGTCTTCTTTAGTTTGGTGACATCCAGCCTCTTTTGAGTTTTCTTCCCTTGAGGGCGCCTGGCTGGTTGGATACGAATTTTAAGTTTAGATACAATGAGGCGATGATCAGTCCAGCATTCGGCACCACACATGGACTTGGTCACCCGGACATCTTGCCTGTCCTTCTTCCTAACAATTACATAGTCAATTAGGTGCCAATGCTTTGAGCGAGGGTGCATCCAGGAGGTCCTGTTGCGGGTAGGAAGTCGAAAAATGGTGTTGGTGACAAGGAGGTCATGTTCTGCGCAAGTCTGGAGGAGACGAAGTCCATTACTGTTACAGCGACCCACGCCGTACCTACCAATAGTGCCATTCCAGGAGATGTTATCTGAGCCTACTCTTGCATTAAAGTCACCAAGAATGATGAGCTTATCTGCTTTAGGAACTGATGCAATGACTGCATGTAGTTCTTCGTAAAACTTATCCTTGACATCATCCTGGTTTGTCATAGTTGGTGCATACGCGCTAATGATGGTGGCATGTTTTCTTCCATAGAACAGAGGGATCTTGACCGTCATGAGTCGGTCATTTATTCCCTTTGGGGGCCCCGCTAACTTGCTGACAATTGCTGTTTTGATTGCAAATCCAACCCCTGCTTCTCGTCTTTCTTCAGTTCCTCTTCCGCTCCAAAAGAATGTATTTTTTTTTTCGTTCGCCCGCTAATACTCGAGGCGAAATCTCAGGTTATTATTTTATGTCTAACCTGACATTGATTTTACGTGAGTATCCCTTTATTTCTTGTACAGAGACAGGTGTCCCTCGCCATTCAGGCAAATACTCGCCGATTTCGGAGGTACCCATTGCAGCTGGGTCGGCTCAGGAGCCGCCAGTCCCTGGTCGACGACACTCCTTCAAATGTCATCGCCAGGTCTCGAGTTAATCCAGTCCAAATCCCGGTCGACGAAAAATCCTCAAATGCCGTCGCCCGGGTTTGATCCTGTATCACCCGGTCGCCAGAGCGGTGTTGTAACCACTACGCTAGCGCGGCTCCCAAAAGAATGTATAACCTGCACCCTTTTCGCAAAGTTGGCCCTCGCCTGCAAGTCGAGTTTCACTCGGTGCTGCTATGTCAATGTTGTACCTGGCCAGTTCTCTCCCAATCAGGGCAGTTCGTCTCTCAGGTCTGTTTGCGTTAAAGTCTTTGTCAAGTAAAGTGCGCACATTCCATGCGCCTAGAATGAGGGGGAAAAATCTGTCCTTTCTTTTTCTTATATGTTGACCGCCGAAGTAGGGTACCCACCAACCGCGGTAAGCTGGTTAGGTAATGGTGAAGCAGGCAATGTTTAGGGCACCTTTTCTAGCCCCTTCCTCATGCCATGGAGGTGAGCAGTGCTTTCCTAAAGAGGGCTGCTCAGACACTCAGGGGGCTGCCGAATCCCACTGCTGCTCCGATCTGTGGAAGACGACCATATGGCCTGAGCCGCCTGTGTGTAGGTCTGCGACTACGACTGCCAGCGTACCCACGCCTGCCGCTTCGCCGCTCGCCCATCGCCACAGGACTTGTTGTGAGTGGATGGATGAATGGATGAATGGATGAAAGAGTGACTTGCGCGGTGATTTGGATTAAAGTGAGGAAGAGTTGCGCAATTCGTCGACCTCACTCTCTCGCCTGGGTCCATCTCAATCCAGTGGCAAGACAAGTCAAGACGACTGGAGATGAAGTCAGGTGCAGTGGATGACCAGGGCTTTCTACGTGCCTCGCCGTGCTCCTTACGCTCCACAGCGCGTTGCTGGTAATCGCCGTCATGCCCGTTGAACCAACAGGTGGTTTCTTCCGCGCAGTCTATCGAATCCAGTCTTCGCATGCATGGGTAGGCAGACCCTAACTCACCGAAGGTTTATAACCATTCGGCTACCCTCACCTAGTTTAGCCGGCCTGTCAAAGCCGTTGTCCGGGGGTGGCCGCTGTCGCATGCTGACAGCTACGAGGAGCCACAGGTGAGAGCTGGATGCCAGGTTTGGACCAAAGGTGGCTGAGCTGCCCTGAAAAGGGCATGACAGCTCCTTCACCAGAGGTACTACCAATACCTGACTTCCCAACACCCCAACACCATCTGGAAATAATTAAAATTTAACTGAAGGACAGACATCTAGGGTGAAAGAATCGTGGCAAACATCTAAGCTTAAAAAAAAACCTTCTAGGATAGCGTGCTATATAGCTAACGGATGAACAGTTTAGTAAACAGAAGCCAAGCTTCGGAAAGGAAATAAAAACACAAGTATACGTTCTTGTACGCCAATTCAGTTCAAGATGGAGAGATAACATCAAGTCAAACATGATGGATACGGAGATTCCACAGCCAGGTTTTAAAAGCGACAAGATTACACTGTGTAAACACGTAACTACAGGCATATTTCTTGCTTCGTCTACAGTAATTATAAATGGTTCCAGCCCGTCCCAGGCGTAAGTTGACTAGTGTTAAAAGATTTGATTGATTCATGTCATCTCCGTTGACTGTATTCACGGGAACGTCATTACCGTGCATTTTTCTCAAACCACGTGAAGCTTACACGTGACATAACAATAAACTACAGGGATACACCAAAGATAATAGGAATCGCCAGGGAAAATAACTACGGCGGAATGGAGAAAATAACACATTTATTCAAGTCAGCACAACTGCCATCTCCGCACTGGGCGGTTAGTAGTATAGATTTCCGTAATTTTCTCTGTCTTATTTTGATGGTTTACTTTGACACATTTTTTTCGCTTTAATCTCTTGTTTAATTAATTTGTTTAAAAATCACATTGTTATCTCCTCTGTTTGTTTCCTCACATAATTTCATCATTTCTCCTCTTGATTATTTCTTTTATTTTAAAAATCACTTGCGTCTTCTTTATTTGTCTTGCCCACATAATGCCATTATTTCTTAATTTATTCCTTTTTACAATTACTGGTGTCTTCTTAGCTTGTTTGCCTACATAACTTAATTACTTCTCTTTCCAATCCTCATCTTTTATTTTTGTTAAGTAATCAAGTGATCGATTAGTTTCTGCTCCTAAGAAATAAGTGAAATTCTTGAGTATATCTACTCTTTAAAGGGCCTCAACTCCACCCTTCCATTAAACAAAGAAAATTACCTTTTCTTCTTCACCTCCCTTGGAACATAAAGAACTAAGTCATGTCCCCATGTGAACCTCATTAACACTGCAAAACATGCCTCCATATGAACCTCATAAACACTGTAAACATCTCCCCGTATGAACCTCATAAACACTAAAAACATTTCCCAATTGCAACCTCATAAACACTGAAAACATTTCCCCATGGTAACCTCAAACACTGTAAATATTTCCCCATATGAACCTCATAAACACTGAAAGCATTTCCCAAAACTGAAAACATTTCCTTATTGTGGTGATTTGACTCAGAATTTCTGTCGATTTTCTCATCGTTACAACCGCTACTTTAATATCTTTGATTTTGTCTCCTCCCGTCTACTTTTCTTCCGAGTCTACTGTAAAATTCCAGACTCCGTTCGTGTCAATCTTCATTTAGACAGCCCTGAGGTCCCATTACCCCTAGGTATTGTGATCGTCTACACAGAGGCGACCGAAATGCTTTCATGCTGGTCGCTGGGTATCTTCAGATATATTTTGATTCACGGGAGAGCTACCTAGTTAGTATTCCTTTGCACTCATTTATATCTAGCTTTCCGTGGGCAGACGGGAAAACTCGGAACACCTGCGCGAATAGGGACTTTTCGTGTCTCCTGAGTTTGCTCCGTCTGCAGAACCGCTGCATGCCCGGACGCTGGTGACCATGCTTCTAAAATCTACCAGTCAACCGGGGACCTATTCTTTTATCTTGTCGCATCGGGGCTTCGTTTCCCCAAGCCTTTGACATTGCTTAGACTTAGCCGTCTATTCGACCACTTGGTTATCGCTTGGAGCGATACATAAACTTACCCCAAGTGTTGCAAAAGTTGTTTACAATACTTTGTAAAAATCGACACCGTGCAGGCTTATTGACCAATCAAATGTCGCGAATCACGGGGCAAGCCGACGCGAGCAAGTTGCTTTAGGGAAAAAAAGGAGATTTTGAAGAATATTGGTTTGTGTTAGACTGGTCATCGATCAGAAGGGACATTGGGGACCAGGATGAAGTTATTGTGAAAAGGATTACACCCTTGATTCCAGGAGAGGACTGTGAATAAATTGATATAAGGAACAACGGTAGGAGTTTAGCATGTACTTAGATAGATGCTGTTACTTGTGTCAACACTTGAGTTGAAAGCATGCAAACCCACATCTACTGAGCATAGCAAATTGAAGAAGTGACAGATCGTGGAAATACATATATAGGTGGATCTAAGTCTGTTGAACAAAACAAGATAGGTTGGAACAGGATCGCTTATATACCAGCTTAGAATGACGCAGGAAAAGTTTCAAGAAAAGCACAACACAACAAAAACCATCGGTTCGATAAGAAATTATCAGGCCAAGTTTTAGACTGTGACGTCATGCTCTCTCTCTGCCGAACGAAGTGGTCAATAAATAGGGGGAACGCAAAATTGAAAGAGGGACACTGAAAAAAGTTTTGAAACAGACTAGAAGCAGAGTTTGCCACTACGCCTTTGTCATCTACAGTTGTGTGCAGCCTGCCAAGCCATTAATGTCAAGTGGAATATTGTAGTGACATATATTATTAAAAGTATCATATGTGTGTCAGTTGTGTAGTAGTAACATGAGGTAATACTGGTTTTGTTTTGTTCAAGCTCTGTTGGTATTTGTCATCATGACTTCAATAGTTTGTCTTTATTGGAACTAGTATTGGAGATGTTCTCAGTTCCTGATATTAAAACAATTTAATTCCCCTCTTAATGTTATTTTTACAATGTCATTTTAAGATGGGGGTACATAATGTTGAGCTCAGCTGGCCACATCAGCTTATCTTGCGTGATGGCGGCAGGAAAAGACTCCTCTGCTCGATTTCTCCCCTGTGCTCTGGAGACCCCTCACTGATAGCTAAATGGACCAAGGAGTATGCTGTCCGACTCTGGATTCAGCAAAGCTCTGACCAGGTGCTGCTCAATAACGTCAAGACCACAGTCCCACAATTCATGGAAATAAACACAGATACGTTGACTAGCAATGAATTCTGGCACAAATACTGGCACAAATTCCCATCTGCTTATGTTCCAGGCTTTTATTTAGCAAAAATATGAGCTGGCTTCAACGCACTGTTGCTGTATCAAGCTTATTTGAACTAGTGGTCTCGAACTAACGCTCCTAAGTGATTATATCAGCGAGTCTGGCCAATGGAGCCACGTTTCGACAAGTGTTTGAAAAAATTTTACCTTCCTACGTCTCCCCTAACAACCAAGGATAGCATTTATAGTCCGACTAATCGTGTTTAGCCTTACATATCATTCCAGCCAATCAGTTCAAATGTAACTTGTGGCCCATTTCCCGTACAATGGTGGTTTAAAAAATCTACCACTGAGCGATTCTGATTTTGGGTGTTGTCTGACAGCACCATCATTTTATTTTGGTTATAACTTGTTAATTCCTAGACTATTTGCATAACACTTAACATATTCTTTGTCATCAAGCCCTAAGGAACCCAAATATACAAATTTAAAAGAGCTAAGTGGCTGCGTTCAAAATATGCAATTTCTTCTACCTCCTGTTTCGAAGATGTGCTGTCTGGGTACTGTAATGTTTTCAAACGTAAACCCATCTATTGTCATCTTTCCTAATAAGAGTTTTTCAGGATTTAAAAACCTAACTCTGGGAAGGGTAGTGAATTTTATCACTGTCGATTTGAAATAAAGTTAGTGCATGTGGCCTTACACGCGTGATGGCAGCAATTGTGTATCGCGCGACGCGTGTTTAGTGTTGCACGTGTTCGGCTTTATGCCTCTCCCTTCTCTCTATCCTTTTTGAGTCCATCTGTTCGTTCGTTTTGGTAACGTAGTATAATTAATGTTAGGATTAATTTAGGTCATTACGCAGTGTGCCTCTCAATGTTTTTTCTTAGAAATGCAATACCCGTTTTAATGTGTTGTGGAAACGCTTGTATTTATGCAGTGGCTTATATTTAACGTGGAAACGTTACAATTTGCAGACGAAGCATAAAACAAAGGGGGATTTCGAGTACATTCCTTGTGACAGCACTGTTATTTTACCATTGCTCTTTTCTTTATTAGAATTTATTTGTTAGGCTTTATATTTACCTGATAATTTATATATGTGGATTAGAATATTTCACGACAGTCTGAAGGTAAGCTGGATTATGATAACTATCATGTATATATTTTATTTATTGCAGGTTAATATATGATGTGTATTACTTGTGTGTAGATGCTAGGAATTGCATCAGTTTATTTCAAATTGTACCTGATGTGAAGGATCAACCATATTCAGGAACATTATAAGGCCTGTGTTTAATATTCGGAAGGATCAAGCTGTAAAATATTAAAGGATGTATAGGAATGGATCAAACCAGATGATTGTTAATACTTATAACTAATTGACATGTATATGCTAGTACTGTATAACTGAAATGATGTCCTTGCTTACTATGACTTTATAACCTAGACATCTGATGAATAACTGGTCTGACGTCTGTGCTAGTCACATATAAATCTAGCCTAGACCGATATGTTGTTTTAGGTTTCCCATGAAAGCCAAACCATAGTGTCAATATCAGAAGCCTGTGTTGTTCATCAGTGGCAATCCCACAAAAGTGCAGGAACCCAAAGTGTGAACTACAGCTGGTTCTTGGTACCCCTACTGTTGGGTCTGCCAAGACTGATAACTACTGTGGCCGTGTGTGCTGGTGTGTGTTGTTGTTGTTGTTTAGTGGTAAGTCTGATCACTATCCTAACAGTGGGTGGTTGCACACGATGATGTTTCACGTACGAGTACATTTAACACGAAGAACTGATGCAGGATGATGAACTCGATGGTAATGGACTTCACTAGAACAGCGGTGAAGTAAACAAAAGTAGTCAAGTTTATTTGCATGATGTTTTCAGGAATGTAATGATACATCAAGTGGAAGGGGATTCAATCTATCCTGCCTTGCCCCTGCAGTAATCAAACTTTTCATACAGTCATTTCAATAGTGTTGATTATTTACAAAGTCGACCTTTCATTCCTCGTACCATGGGTTCCGGTTAACTGTCCCTGCTTCTATTTTTCTTATCTGTCATTACTTTTTCTGCCCAAACTGTTTTTTTTTTCATTCCTGAGTCTAGAACGTTGAACACTTCTAGTTACTTGTTTCTTTTATTCTTTTCTGACGATATAATTCCCTGGACTATTACTGTATGAGCTGGTTGGTTTATCTCGCATGACGAAAACTGGCCTTAACCGCCAGGGTATGACTATTTCTACCAATTGTTCTTGCTACACACTACTAAACTAACCATTCATATCTGCTGTCTTTGTGCTTGCTACACACTACTAAACTAACCGTTCATACCTGCTGTCTCTGTGCTTGCTACACACTACTAAACTAACCGTTCATACCTGCTGTCTCTGTGCTTGCTACACACTACTAAACTAACCGTTCATACCTGCTGTCTCTGTGCTTGCTACACACTACTAAACTAACCGTTTATACCTGCTGTCTCTGTTATTGCTACACACTACTAAACTAACCGTTCATACCTGCTGTCTCTGTGCTTGCTACACACTACTAAACTAACCGTTCACACCTGCTGTCTCTGTGGTTGCTACACACTACTAAACTAACCGTTCATATCTGCTGTCTCTGTGCTTGCTACACACTACTAAACTAACCGTTCATACCTGCTGTCTCTGTGCTTGCTACACACTACTAAACTAACCGTTCATACCTGCTGTCTCTGTGCTTGAAAAAACATACTTATCTTGAGCCCAGTGCGTGGGTGCCCACTTCGTGGGAATGGAAAAACACACATCATCAAAACTATATCTAAATTGCTTCAAGCAGCAATTCTCTCTACAAAGATGGCTTTTGAGGCTCCAAGAAACTAGACAACCGTACATTTCTTGTGAACACAAGAGCCAACCAAAACTATGGCTTGTTGTCTACGATCTTCCTTGTGGTGCTCACCATTCTAACATTTTAAACATATGGGAGAAAACATTCCCAAACTTATGCTACTGCTCCGTTTAACATCTCAAATCCAACTCACTTATTTTCCTCGATTTCCTATTACAATTTCATAAACTCACAACTCATTCATTGTCACGGACTTCATAATCTCGTGCATCTTACTTCGTTCACAAATTCTTATCCAAAACAACATTCACCGAGACAAGGGACACAATAATATTTTTACATCCCTTCGCTAATTAAGTCCTTATTTCATATATCATTATTCCCCTTAGTGTCATTCTATAACGTTATTCAACAATCGTAAAGCATAATTAGTTACAAGCCCAGTTTTCATACTCACAATCTAATACTTTTCTTAAGGGGCGCAACTTACAGAGTAGGCTCCCTTAGTAAATAATCACAAACTCCCACTTTATTATTTCCCATGTCAACAAAATATAACCGCACATCATTTCCCAGTCAAATTTCATAAAGTATTCATACTTAACCACTCTACTGACTCCAAAGCTCAACTCCCGATTACACTAGTGACAGCTCAGAGTCAACCACATCATGAATCCAAGTTAAGTGTCTATAAGGCACTGACAGAAACATATATGAACCAACAGCTATTATGTTACTAGCAACAACCCGCCAAAATTGGCAGGTTTTAAATTATAGTGTGTTGTTTCTGTTACACGTATTACATTGCTGCGTCTTCTATAGTCTCGCTTGCTCGCTGTGAATGACGCGATCGTCTCTTCCTTTTAGCCATTTTATCATTTTGATCCATAATAATAAGTCTGCAATACTTTAAATTAAAATTTTGTCTTGAAGAAACAATCCAAAAAACTTACATTTTAAAGAAAAATGATGAGTTAATTCCGTCTCCCGAATGAAACTGGACAGAAGAGTATCTTGATTGTCTGTTGATTTAATCTGCATCTCCGCACCTTCCTGTCTCCAGTTCAAGTTGTTGGCTTCTTTCCATAATCAAACTGTTTGCTCGCTGTGAATGATGCGATCGTCTCTTCCTTTTGGCCATCTTATCATTTTGATCCATAATAATAAGTCTGCAATGCTTTAAATTAAAATTTTGTCTCGAAGAAACATTCAGAAACTTACATTTTAAGGTTATTTTTAAGAAAAATTATGAGTTAAATCCGTTTCCCGAATGAAACTGGACAGAAGAGTATCTTGATTGTCTGTTAATTTAATGCACACAGTCACACTTTTCTATTTTCGCGAGAGTACATATAAGGGGCTGCCATCAATGGTACCTATACCTTGTAGCGGTATGGCAGCTTGCGTACCCTGACAATCCCCAGAGCTATGCCAGTGGGAGTTTTACTCCTGGTAGGTTCAACCAAGCTGGACTGGTCTGTGTGGGTAGGGGTCAGACAAAAGCTGGTACCCTGGTCCTCCAGGTTGGGGGTTTTAGCATAGGGCTGACACCCCTGTCTATGTAAAAAAACTGAAGTTACGGAAACAACATCAAATGAACAAACTTTGCTGCGGGATGGACATTCGGAGTCTGTGGCTCGTATGACTGTCAGTGGTGAAAGCCGAAAGGAAGCCACTGACATGAAAACGGATGTCCTGACCGCAAAACAGGATACAAGAATAGGATTTTGGAATGTCAGGACAATGTACGAGACAGGTAAACTAAGACAGGTCACGGCAGAAATGAGAAACTATAGGTTACACATCCTGGGGATAAGCGAGAGCAGATGGACAGGGGCAGGAAAAGTTAAAACAGCAACAGGAGAAACAGTACTTTACTCTGGAAGAGATGATGGACAGCACAGTGAAGGCGTAGCCATTATTCTACAGAAAGGGATAGAAAGGACATTACTGGAATGGAAACCCATCAACAACAGACTGATACGATTGAGATTGAGAGGGAGATTCACCAACACTACAATAATACAATGCTACGCACCAACGAATGATAGCGATGAGGAGGTCAAGGATGAATTCTATCAACAACTGCAGAAAGAAATGGAGGACACACCTAGATATGATCTTGTTATAGTAATGGGAGACCTCAATGCGAAAGTTGGTACACACAATACATATAATGAAAGAACAATGGGGAAATGCGGCAGCGGAATAGCAAACGAAAATGGGGATAAGCTAATAAGTTTCTGTAGCATTAACAACCTGGTCATTGGAGGAACACTTTTCTCACATAAGGAAATTCACAAGTTAACATGGGAATCACCAAATGGTCGGGACAGAAACCAGATAGACCACATCATGGTTAACGGTAGATGGAGACATGCATTACAAGATGTGAAGGTAAGAAGAGGTGCAGATGTGGGAAGCGATCACCATTTAGTAGTTGCAAAACTGAAAGTGAAACTAAGAAGGGCTGGACCAACTGTAACTACACAGAAAAGGTTTGACATCAGCAAATTGAAGGACCCCCTTACCAGAAAAGCTTTTGCGGCCGACATTAAGAAACGATATCAATTTGCCAAAAGCCAGGAAAAGACATTGACTGATGATATAGACCATAATTTTAACACCATTTCAACAATATATAAGGAAAGTAGCAAATCATGCTTAGGATTCCAGGAAAGGAAGAAGCAAGACTGGATAACACCAGAAACACTAAACACCATAAAGATGAGAAAGGAAATGAAAAGAAAGAAAACAGAAGCGAAGTCCCCCAGGTTAAAGCAACTATATAGCGAACAGTACAGTCAACTGGACAGGGAAGTTAAACGCCAAACCCGAGCCAACAAAAGGAATTTCCTAGACGATCTTGCAAAACAGGCAGAAGAGGCAGCACTGAGAAATGAACAAAGCACAGTATACAAAATAACTAAATTCATCAGCGGAAAACAAGGTGCAAACAATATTACATTAGTAAGAGATAAGCAAGGAAATCTCATCAAGACAGCAGAGGGACAGGAAACAAGATGGGCAGAGCACTTCAGAGAAACTCTGAACAAGGAAATACCAGAGACACAATTGAATGTTCCTGAGGCTGAAAACGATCTAGATGTAAATACAGACATTCCACGAAAAGAAGAAATCATCACAGCAATCAAAGGGTTAAAGAACGGTAAAGCTCCGGGCCATGATAACTTAAATGCAGAGCTATTTAAGACAGACCCTGAGCTAGCAGCAGAACTATTAGAACCACTATTTGCACAAGTGTGGAAAACGGGGACAACACCATCAGAGTGGAACAAAGGAATAATTGTCAAATTGCCCAAGAAGGGAGATCTTTCAGACTGCAATAATTGGAGAGGAATCACTCTTCTCTCAGTTCCCAGCAAAATACTAGGCAGGATAATTATACAGAGAATTTCAAAGGCAGTAGACTACAAACTGAGGAAAGAACAAGCAGGATTTAGAAAGAACAGAAGATGTGTAGACCATATATTCACTCCCAGGAACATTATAGAGCAGTGCTCAGAATGGCAAAGACAGCTTTACATAAATTTTGTTGATTTTGAAAAGGCTTTTGACAGCATACATAGGGACAGTTTATGGAAAATACTGAGGGCTTATGGAATTCCAAGCTGCATAGTGTCAATCATAAAAAGCCTCTATGCCAACTTTACGTGTAGTGTTGGGCAGAGCAACCTAACCTTCGAGGTGAAGACAGGAGTACGACAGGGATGCCCCTTATCAACCACTCTATTTTTAACAGTCATAGACTGGGTGATGCGCCAGACAACAGAGGGCAGTCCAAGAGGAATAAGATGGACTACATTTTCTACATTGGAAGATCTGGAATATGCAGATGACATTGCACTGCTGGCACATTCACATCAACACATCCAGGAAAAAACGGATAGACTTAATAAATTTAGCCAGCAGGTGGGCTTGAACATCAATTTAAAGAAGTCTGAGGTCATGACGCTCAATGTGAGCAACCCTGAGCCCATATCAGTAAGGAATCAGCAACTGGTACAGACAGATACCTTCACATACCTAGGAAGCATAGTAACACCAGACGGTGGGGCAGGCAAAGACATCAACATCAGAATGACTAAGGCAAGAACAGCCTTCTTTAGCCTAAATAACATCTGGAAGTCCTCCCAATACAGCACAAGCACAAAATTAAGATTATACCAGAGTTGCGTGCTTTCTGTGCTTCTCTATGGTGCGGAAGGCTGGAGAGTCACAGAGAAGGAAATGTCAAAATTGTCCTCTTTTCACACAACATGCCTAAGAAAAATTCACCGAATCTTTTGGCCGAATACCATCACCAACCAAGATCTGCTTACTCGTAGCAAGCAAGAGGACATGCATACCATCATAGCTGGCAGACGCTGGAGCTGGGTTGGTCATGTCCTCAGAAGAGACCCCGATGCCATCACAAGAACAGCTATGCTTTGGACCCCTGAAGGAAAGCGAAAGAGAGGCCGACCAAAAACAACTTGGCGGAGGACTGTGGAGGCTGAGATGCAAAGAATGAACCAGAGTTGGGGCACTGTACGAAGGATGGCCACCGACCGTGCAAAGTGGAATCAATTTGTTGTTGCCCTACAAGACGCCACTAGGCGTGATGGCCACTGACTGCTTTGACGGTCGGTGGTTAAGGATCGAAGAAGAGACATATAAGGGGAAACAATACAACTATTGTCTAACTTTCAACCACAGTTGAAACCTTAGCTGTGGTTGAAAGTTAATGTACTCTCCCGAAAATAGAAAAAGTGCGCAAAAAACGGTGTGCAAAATGTGACTGACCGACGGACCGGAGTACTTACGGCGGGAATTATGGTATTGGATTACAGGAGCAGGTCAGAATGATGACAATCTTGTGATTAAAGTCAAAGGACTAAAAGAACAGCGATACTAGTAATAATACCTCAAGTATTCATTAACTTCACTAGCCAAGAGGATAGTATTCCAGATCCTGAAGTGTAAAAGACAGTACAATTAATTAAATTGCACAGTGAATTTTGTTTAACACACTTTTTCAATGAGGAAAGAACATGAGTAGACACACTCTAAATAAGAGATAACATTAATTTTGTATATATTTTGTGAATATTTTATTACTCTTTTCCAAACAGCAGAAAAAGAAAATTAATATAAATATTAAATAATTCACTAACTATACATGAGGACTTGTTCCCTTGTTACCACTGAGTTTAAAGATTTCATTTATCCCTTAGCATTAATTTATCATAGGATAGTTGTGGGAAGGAGACACCTTAAATCCTGGTACTACTTCTTACCATCTGGGCCAGGATTTTCACAGTCTAACTATTCCAATGACAACGATACACCAGTGCTATTTTCTAAGACTAGGGTATTACTTTTAAGTCCAGAACTCTTGAATGGCATTCTATCCAGGTATCACCTGATACACCTGGATATCTTATATATAACTTATATAATCAAAAACCTCCCGTCACACCAAGTGAATTATAGAAGCAGCCTGAATATCTGTATAAATATATAGAACAGTTTGTGATGGTGAGCTTCCCTTATAACAAGGAGCCAGGAGAGTTTTTTTTAAACCTTTGCCCGGAACATCAGAGTGATAAACACATCCTCTGTTTTCCTTTTTCGGCCGCAGCGAGCTACGCCTGAAGGGTTTGGTCCACGCCGGGCCACAGCCAGCGCGAGCGACAGTGCTGTGTCAGGTAGGTACTCCAGTAGCAGATAATGCTGTAGGGAAGTGAAGTGTTAGAGACTTCACTATACTAAGTCGAGCGTCGAGAGGTGGGGGTGACCAGATACCTTTTTCTTCCCTAACTCAAGAGCAAAGTCAGGTACCAATTTTCAGCTGGGTAGACTGGAGCGTGATGATACCGTGAATCGAACTCGGCACCTTAGCCACGACAGACCAGCGCTCTAACCACTCGGATGCTCAAGTTACCAGCTTATACCGCTTGGCAAACGGGAGAGAGGGAGTTGCCATTTGTGAAGGGGGAGATGGGTGAGCTGTAATTTGTGAAGGGAAGCTGGGGTTAACTTGCTCATATAATAATAATGATTATAATTTGCTGTCATGTAATAATGATTACTTTTCTTACGTGTGTGATTTATGTATGTGGACGTTGTCTCTTATCAGACAAACAGCTGGTTCAATGGGAGCAAACATTGCCTTAATATTACGGGGAAAGGAGAGCCTAAACAAAAGCTACCCAGAATTCCACGTAGCCACTCAGCCATAAAGAGTCTGATTAAATCTAAGATTGTGCTGGCATACGTATTATAGCGAGCTTGCTAAAGTGCTTAACATCGCCGCACAGGAGGTTTCTCATTCACTTAGTTGGATTATCTTATAAGGCCCCCAGATCGCCCCTGGCCCCAAAGCATTGGGCAAGTTAGTTTTATTTTTGTGGATTACATTCAAGATATTTTATTCGGGCTCCGTGCCAGATAACCTCATTACCCATTCATAGATCGATATGAAAGGGCAGTCTTGCTGTAGGTTTAATCCTTCTTCAGGGAACTATCGGCAGGCCACAGAGTCTATTTCAGAGCGCCAGAATAGCTGCCATGCCTGCAGTGTTAGGATTACGCACATTTGTGGATTTATTTTCTCACCCTAAGAGGCACAGCATTTGCCGCCAACTCGATAGGCTAAAAGCTGGAGGAACTAAAGTGATAATCTGTATAGTAATCTCACTTGTGGGAGCATTGTCCTGTTCAGTGTGGTAACTCTGTATGTGTGGTTAGTTCCACGTTCTATGTAAATTTAGTTTGTTATGTCACGTGTGATACACTTACGAGTTGGTTTGTTTTCTCAAATTAGAAAGGGAGATAATTTTGTTTTCACTGATTTATATACCTTGACAGATATTATTTTTTTGAGTGTTTTCCTTTAATAAATTTTGAAAAAGATCGATTCTCAACCAGTCAGAATTGTCCCGACATTTCTTTGTTCCTTCCTATATCTATCTGTCAGAATCATAGAGAGGGTGGGTGACTACGTCCTAAAAACCTAGATCGAGGTCACTTAGGAACCATGAATCTGGGCTGTCGTATGTCACTCAAAAATCACACTCAGTGATCCTAATTATAATACTACTTCAGCACTTCACTAAATTGGCGGTCCAATTGGATGCCTTTGCCTTCTTTTTTCAGTCACCCCATCATACCCATGTGAACCTCATGAACACTGAAAACATTTCCCCATATGAACCTCATAAACATAGAAAACCTTTCCCTACATGAACCTCATAAACTCTGAGAACATTTCCCCACTTGAACCTCATAAACACTGAACTCATGTCCCCACGTGCAACCTCATAAATACTAAAACCATGTCCCCATGTGAACCTATTTTGTGCGAGTCATCCATGAGCTTCCCTTCTTGGTGGATCTATACTGTTTTAATGTTTCCCCTGTCCTCGCCGGGTTCCATGTCAAATTCACGTGAGGTTTTCTGGTTTATGCCCCACAATCTCTACCCGCCCCCTTCTTCTTGTTGTATTTAATTAGTCGAGATCTGTATAATGTCAGTGCCGTCCTATGCTTTTAAACGGTTGCAGTTTTTTCTTTTCTTTTCTTGTTTGTTATTATTGTTATTTGTTGTGGTCGGATTTAAAATAAAAAACATGCACAATTAACACTGTTCAATTATTCACTATGCAATACGGAACACTAGGTGAAAAAAGGCTGCAAGCAAGCAAGTGGCGACAACTGAATAAACTAACTACAATTCTTCTTCTTCGATCCTTAACCACCGACCGTCAAAGCAGTCAGTGGCCATCACGCCTAGTGGCGTCTTGTAGGGCAACAACAAATTGATTCCACTTTGCACGGTCGGTGGCCATCCTTCGTACAGTGCCCCAACTCTGGTTCATTCTTTGCATCTCGGCCTCCACAGTCCTCCGCCAAGTTGTTTTTGGTCGGCCTCTCTTTCGCTTTCCTTCAGGGGTCCAAAACATAGCTGTTCTTGTGATGGCATCGGGGTCTCTTCTGAGGACATGACCAACCCAGCTCCAGCGTCTGCCAGCTATGATGGTGTGCATGTCCTCTTGCTTGCTACGAGTAAGCAGATCTTGGTTGGTGATAGTATTCGGCCAAAAGATGCGGTGAATTTTTCTTAGGCATGTTGTGTGAAAAGAGGACAATTTTGACATTTCCTTCTCTGTGACTCTCCAGCATTCCGCACCATAGAGAAGCACAGAAAGCACGCAACTCTGGTATAATCTTAATTTTGTGCTTGTGCTGTATTGGGAGGACTTCCAGATGTTATTTAGGCTAAAGAAGGCTGTTCTTGCCTTATTCATTCTGATGTTGATGTCTTTGCCTGCCCCACCGTCTGGTGTTACTATGCTTCCTAGGTATGTGAAGGTATCTGTCTGTACCAGTTGCTGATTCCTTACTGATATGGGTTCAGGGTTGCTCACATTGAGCGTCATGACCTCAGACTTCTTTAAATTGATGTTCAAGCCCACCTGCTGGCTAATTTTATTAAGTCTATCTGTTTTTTCCTGGATGTGTTGATGTGAATGTGCCAGCAGTGCAATGTCATCTGCATATTCCAGATCTTCCAATGTAGAAAATGTAGTCCATCTTATTCCTCTTGGACTGCCCTCTGTTGTCTGGCGCATCACCCAGTCTATGACTGTTAAAAATAGAGTGGTTGATAAGGGGCATCCCTGTCGTACTCCTGTCTTCACCTCGAAGGTTAGGTTACTCT
Organism: Oreohelix idahoensis; assembly: GCA_024509875.1. Taxonomy (NCBI): domain Eukaryota; kingdom Metazoa; phylum Mollusca; class Gastropoda; order Stylommatophora; family Oreohelicidae; genus Oreohelix; species Oreohelix idahoensis. Next base: position 53,036 of record JAMPIV010009272.1, read on the forward strand.
GCCCAACACTACACGTAAAGTTGGCATAGAGGCTTTTTATGATTGACTAACTACAATTACAGACGTGATATATCCTAACTATAACCCATCAAGGGGCGAATAGGATATTTTTTAATTAGTAATTTTAGTTTTAAATGTTAGTTGTAAATGTTACTATGGAAGACACGAATTGAAGGACGCTGAGATGACGGTACGTGACAGGATGAGATAGCCGGAGTATGTTGAAGACCTAAGCTCCGTCGGCAGTTGAAGTGTAACGATTTGGTTTAGCTCTTTAAGGACCATCTTCACCGCACACGGACAACTTAGATCACACAAGGCGTATCTCAGCACAGTGCATGAACTCCGTAGCACCGGCAAGAAATCCAATGTGTGTATATAGGAATCACACATCCTATAAATATTTTGTGATGGGTAGGTTTCTAATTTTTTTTTATTTAACAAGGGCAGAGGCCGTATGGCCTACTCATTACGATTTCCAACTGTCGTGAGATTTTTAAAGTGCTAGGCATCCGATCTCTCTACCAAGGAGACCAGGGGGGAGGATGACATCATTAGGACCACTGGTTTTGAAAAAAATGTCCATATTTTCCATCTAATGGGAACCAACCCGGTACCTTTAGAATTCGAGGCGGACGCCATACCTGTTAGCCACTCCAACCCCTAGCGTAATGAATGAATGCGGAGAAGGCAATCAACCTTCATAGGTTACGTGATAAGGAAAGCAGCACTTGAAAACGTCGTGTCCACGGGAAAAAAATAGAGGGGACAAGAAGCAGGGGGAGAGTGGTTAGCTTGATATACTAGGGCATGAGAAGACAGCGACAACAGCAGCATCGAAGATCAAGATCTGTGGAGAGACATGATCTCCCATGCCTCGAGGTATGACGCCTAACCTGGACTCACCAACAGCTGTTTCAATTGTTATTTTTTAAAGCTCTTTCTATATTTGAGATCATCCCCCCCCCAACCACCCCGTACGCATGTGTTATGGCTGATTTCTTAAAACACGCGTGTCTGATTACCATTTTGGTGGATATTTAAAACTAATCTTGTCCGGATTATGGCAATAATACACGGTCTGCCTGTGTAACTCGTCCTTATCATCGAAAACCATAAACTCACGGACCCACTCCTCTTTTGTGGTTGGCAAAAGACTTCACGTAAATTCAAGCAGTTGGGTGTCAGGTTGGAAACAAAGGCGAGACAAGAAAAAGAAAAAAAAAAACAAACCTTTAACTATACCCACAAAGGTGAGTCAAAAAGGAATGCTACTAGCTATGTCAGAGAAACGAAACAAATCTTAATCTACATTCAACGCCTCCTCTGTTAACACTAGCTTGACCTACCAGTAATGACACTATTAGTTTCCCCCAACTAAATCCCGAGACGAAACGCGGCAGAAATTGTCTTTTGTTACAAGAGCAAACCAGAATACCAGTACAGGCACGGGAGATAACAAATGAATAAATTTAGACCGCTTTTGTAGTAAGGTTTTGGTTGGTTAACAGTTGAGTAGCCAGCTCTATACCAAAGTCTGGTAAACTACCAGGTAGGATCCGTCTACTTAACATGTTTCACAGTAATGGAGTCCTTTTAATATGAATATTGTTTTGTTTTTTTTAAACCCAGTTTTGGTGAACTCTGCCCCGTTCAGACTACACAAACATTCCTTCGGCATACGTAAAAATATAAACCTTTAGATCTTCATCATCATCAGGTGCCATCTTCACATTGAAGGTCGACTGCAACGTCTTCTGTCACTTGTCTTGGTGGTTTACTCTGATATACTCTTTCCTGTTCGTCTTTTGATGTTATCTTCCCACTTATATCAATGTCTTCCTCTTGCACATTTGCCTTCAACTCTGCCTTCTATTATGACCTTCAGTGTCCGGTGTTATGTCTCTTTACATGGCCAAAATATTTTAGCTGTCTAATTTTGATCTCCTTCGTTAATTATCTTTTCATTCCTAGGTTTTCTAGGACTTCTTTATTTGTTTGCTACTCTTTCCATGAGACGTGCCCGATTATTCTCTATATCCACATCTCCATTAATTCTTTTTTCTAATTGCTTGTTCATTGTCCATGTTTCTACACCACACAATAATGAAGAATATATATATAACTTTTTGATGATTCTCAGTTTGAATTTGAAGGCCAGCATGTGACAACATGGTGTACTATTGTTTGACATACCCAACATAATATAACTGAAGCACTATCATAACCTGAAGGCCAGCATGTGACAACATGGTGTACTATTGTTTTACATACCCAACATAATATAACTGAAGCACTATCATAACCTGAAGGCCAGCACATGACAACATGGTGTAATATTGTTTTACATACCCAACATAATATAACTGAAGCACTATCATAACCTGAAGGCCAGCATGTGACAACATAGTGTAATATTGTTTTACATACCCAACATAATATAACTGAAGCACTATCATAACCTGAAGGTCAGCACATGACAACATGGTGTAATATTGTTTGACATACCCAACATAATATAACTGAAGCACTATCATAACCTGAAGGCCAGCACGTGACAACATGGTGTAATATTGTTTGACATACCCAACATAATATAACTGAAGCACTATCATAACCTGAAGGTCAGCACGTGACAACATGGTGTAATATTGTTTGACATACCCAACATAATATAACTGAAGCACTATCATAACTTGAAGGCCAGCACGTGACAACATGGTGTAATATTGTTTGACATACCCAACATAATATAACTGATCATAATCTGAGGGCCAGCACGTGACAACATGGTGTAATATTGTTTGACATACCCAACATAATATAACTGAAGCACTATCATAACCTGAAGGTCAGCACGTGACAACATGGTGTAATATTGTTTGACATACCCAACATAATATAACTGAAGCACTATCATAACCTGAAGGTCAGCACGTGACAACATGGTGTAATATTGTTTGACATACCCAACATAATATAACTGAAGCACTATCATAACCTGAAGGTCAGCACGTGACAACATGGTGTAATATTGTTTGACATACCCAACATAATATAACTGAAGCACTATCATAACCTGAAGGTCAGCACGTGACAACATGGTGTAATATTGTTTGACATACCCAACATAATATAACTGAAGCACTATCATAACCTGAAGGCCAGCACGTGACAACATGGTGTAATATTGTCTTTTCTAGATGAAAAACGACTCTGATTCCTAGCAGCACTATATCCTGTAGAATGCAGTCAATTGTTCATGATAAAATCTACAGAGCAATGAAATGTTTAATGAGTGACTAACTTTAAGACAGATTCATTATCTGTATCCAAACGTGAGTGACAGCTCACGAGAGAAGCCATCTTGTAACTAAACATTTTGTGACTTTCAAGAAGAGAAAGGGATACCCCGTATTATCGCTTGATTAGTCCAGAGATCACTGCTACACATGAGAACCCATTGCTAGCGGTTCAATATGAGTATATGGAAAAATCTGTGCTGGACATTATGTTAAGGAATCTTCGCTAGACGAGATTAGGTCTAGAAGCCATCTTGGATATTGTTTATAATCTGACGTGCTTTGTCAGTAAACTCAGTTGATATATATATATATGGGCAATACTGAGTGCTTGGCTACCGACAGTCCATTATATTATTATTCTACATGAGTGCCCATGTAACATTGCAAGACCATTTATCCACTGTACCATGATGTATGATGCCAACCTGTGATTTGTCACTATCTGTGCTGTCGAGTGTGTACGTCCAATTAAACTGTAGTAAAGGTACACAGTCGTTGGTGTCGATGACTTCCAGCCATACATGAGTGTGAGAAAAGAACATTTGTCAACACCACGAACTCTTCTTATCATTCGCACATTATACACTCAATCTATGTCTACACACCACTGCGTAGGTCAAGTTGACATTCCATACTCAAACCACGAGCAACACAACAACACAGTATTTAACTCTGGTGATGTTTGAGTGAGCTTCAGATTTTTCAGCATGTCTCTTGCTCAGGGCAAGGGTCTTGTATTAAAAGAGTTTATCAACTGATGATGACGTCTGTCTCCCAAGAAAGAGACCTTATCAACTGGTGGACCAGCTTTCTGGGTTTGACCTCGCAGAAGTTCAGAAGTCAACAGATTACCGATACCAGACCGTTTCCTGTGGCTGATACGACACACTTGCAGTATTGGTTTGCTCTTTGTCAACACTTCGTCACGTGACCTGTCAAGTGAATGCAGTATGTAGGTCAGCGTTGTTGACATTTGTACATTAGACATTACAGAGTTTCACAGAACAGTTGGAGCAATTCTTGTCAATGTTAACAGGAAGACAGTATTATTGAACTAAGAAGTCCTATTTTCATCGATGGATCTTCTTGTTTTCTATATATGAACTTTAATATTTAAGGCCAGTATGTTTAATTGAATAAAGTGGCAGTTTGTTTGTTTTCATAAAAATAACTTTGCCATTACTGTAAAACTGAGCCTATTTTGCAACACATACTATCATACACATAATTTATATATTTATGTTTACATGTTATTTGTTTGTATAGTATGTTAGTTTCTATGTCAGCGGGTTGTGTTTAGGTTGGGCGGAGTCCTCACAACAGAATATCCCACGTCATAGAGGGTCCGTTGTGGGCGTTTTCTATAGGTGCAATTTCCTTAATTGGAAATTTGCTGCGACAACTGTTGCTTTTGTGTTAGCTGTGAAGACTGTAATTATTGTTATTTTTGTAATATTTCTTTGTTCTTTAGTTTTGTTTTGATTTGTTTGTAATTTGTTGGTTTACCCCTTTTCTATCTTTCAGTTCTATTCACAATGTATATTCATATACTGTGACGTCATTTGTGTTGTTATCTCTTGCAGATTCAGTGATTATTTTCATTGATTTCCCTATTTGATTTATTTGATTTCTGCAAACGTTTTCGTATTGTCAGTCCTATTTGTACTTTATGTATTCTGTTGGTTGACATATGTTTTATATAGGTATATTTCATAAGACACTATTGCCTGTGCACTGCACTTGGATTATGGCATAAACCAGTTCTTGATTATTATTACTGTTATACAAGACCTTATTAAGGCTTGTGACCCACAGATATTGGGATAGTGTACTGATTAATCAAGTCATTAAGAACTTGTGGTATTATTATTGTTTCAAGTGATTAGTATTATTGTTACACATCATGTCTACATTAGAATACTTCATTACACAAGGGAAATCCCTTGATAAAACTGGTCAACAATTAGAAGAATGGGAGGTTGCTCAATATGACAAAGCATTAGCTGCTGAAGAGAGAAAATCTGCTGCTGCTGCTGAAGAGAGAAAATCTGCTGCTGAAGAGAGAAAAGCTGCTGCTGAAGAGAGAAAAGCTGCTGCAGAAGAGAGAAAAGTTGCTGCAGAAGAGAGAAAAGCTCTGGCTGAAGAGAAAAGATTAGAAAGAGAAGCTGAGGCTGCTGTTGAACAAAAGAAATTGCAGATGCAGGTGGAGCAAAGGAGATTTGAAGCTGAACAAAAAAAATTAGAAAGAGAAGCTGCTGCTGAACAAAAAAGATTAGACAGTGAAGCTGAACAAAAAAGATTAGACAGGGAAGCTGAACAAAAAAGATTAGACAGAGAGGCTGAAGAAAAAAAAGCAATAAGAGAACATGAATTTGAGTTAGAGAAATTGAGATTGACAAGTATGAGTAATGTTAATCAGGCATCTAGTGGTAATGGTGAACCTTCTACTTACAAGGTTAAGGTTCCACCGTTCAATCAGTCCAGTGACGATATTACATTCTGGCTGGATAGATTTGAACGTTCTTGTCGTACACATAATGTGGATAAATCACAATACGCTAATCAATTAGCAGAAAACTTGAAAGGTGAATCTTTGACTAGATTATGCCTTGTAGGAGAAGCAGATAAGGATAATTATGATGTCATTAGGGCGGCTTTGATAAAAAAAATACCAGCTAAGTGAGGAAGGCTATCGCCTTTTGTTTAAGACGATGGTGCCTGAGACAGGTGTAGAATTCTCAGAATTCACTGCAAAGGCACGTCTCACAGTTGATCGTTGGATTGAGCTTTCCAAAACAGAAAAAACGTATGAAGGACTTATGGATTTGTTGCTCAGAGATAAGATTATGTCATGTGTGAACAAACCATTCCTTGAATTTATACATGAGCGTAAACCCAAATCTCTAAAGGAAATGGAAGAATATTGTTCCCAATATGTCACTGCACACCCCGACGTGACTTTTGGCAACACTAAGATTAAGGAGAGTATGCCAGTTGCTTCAGCAACACCATACAATCCCAATTATTCACACAGATTTCAGGGACCTCAAAACAGATTTGATAAAAAAGGTAACCATAATAGTTATCAAAACCAAGGTAACCAATCATTTCAGGGTTCTTCTTCAAAGAACTGGAGACGAGCTGATAGCTCTCGACACAGGGGTGGTCATAATTATAGGAATTTCCGTAGAGGAAGTAATTATAGAAACTATCCGGGTTATCCGTCTTGGAGTCAACAAGATCATAATTACAGAGATACTCATTATAATGAATATGATAATGGTAACCAAGGGAATTATGACTCAAACCCAAATAGGGGTTACAATAGAGGTAACAATAACTACAGAGGTGATAATAACCGAGGTAGATCTCAAAACAAAAGACATAAACCACATTTTCAGGCAAACTCTGCACAACAAGAGTCCCATGAAGCCTATAAACAGAGTAAAGATAATAATGATGCTAGTAATATGGCATGTGCCGCTTTTGATTTTGGGAGAGCATCTCAGTGCCCCCAATGCAAAACATTATTTGAGCCAACCACAGTGTCTACTTTAAGCTGTGGCCATCCTCTTCCTGCTCTTCCTGCATCAGTCTCGCATGATGGAAGAGGTTCTCTTGTCTTACATAAGGGTTTAGTGAATAACAATCCAGTCTCTGTGCTATTTGATTCTGGATGCACCACAATTGGTGTTAGGCAGTCACTCGTAGATCCTTCCCGTGCCACTGGACAAGTAGTCAAATGTGTAACATTTGGCGGCACATTAGAGAAATACTCTACTGCTATCATTAGGATTGCTACTCCTTTCTTTACAGGAGATGTACACGCATGTCTTCTTCCGAATCCGATCGCTGACCTCATCATCGGTCGCATTCATGGAGTCAAAGAATGCACTCCGCAACAAATTTCCGCGTGGGAAAGGCAAAACATGCAGATTGCTAACGCTGTAGTCACTAGAGCTCAGGCTCTTAATATGCCTCAAACTTCATCTACTGAAGATAATGAAGTGCATAACCAAGATGATCCCTTGGTAATTTCTCGTGACTCGTTTATAAAACAGCAAGAAGATGATCCCACTCTGAAGAAATTCTTCATTCTTGCAACTAAAGGTGATCCGAATAAAGACACAAGTCGTAAATCGTGGATTACAAAGAAGAATGGCGTACTTGTACGTATGGTTCAAGACTCCATTACGTCAAGTCATTCTCAAATCCTGGTTCCCAAGAATTTGAGAGTTAAAATTTTGCAGCACGCTCACGACTCTCAGTGTGCTGGACACATGGGTTTTTCCCGTACTAAATCAAGAGTCCTTGCGGCTTTCTTTTGGCCATTGGTAAACAAGGACATACGGATTTATTGTCGATCTTGTAAAGTATGTCAGGAAGTTAAATCCAAAGGTCCACGGCATGCTGCACCCATTCAGGCGGCGGACATTCCTATTCGGCCGTTTCAAAAAATGGCCATAGACATTATTGGTCCATTTAAGATCAAGTCTGCCAGAGGACATCAGTTTATCTTAACGTGTGTTGATATGTGCACACGTTGGCCAGAGGCTATTCCTCTGAAGAGCATTACTACTGCTGATATTGCAGATGCTCTTTGGCTTATATTTTCTCGTCTGGGGTTCCCCGGAGAGATATTGTCAGACCATGGCACCCAACTAATATCAGATACCATGTCTCAAGTAATGTCTACTCTGCAGATAGATAGATCTTTAAGTAGTATCTACCATCCAATGTCTAATGGTATGGTCGAACGCCTTAATAGAACACTTAAAAACTTACTAGGGAAGATAACTGAGGATCATCCTCAAGACTGGGACAGAGTTTTACCTGCGGCCCTCTTCGCTTACAGAGAGGTACCCAATGAACATACAGGATTTTCTCCCTTTGAACTCGTCTTTGGCGCGCGTCCGCGTGGCCCTATGTCGTTGCTTCACGATCTCATAACATCTGACAATACTGACGATGACACAAAGTCATCCTACGAATATGTCATCGCGTTGAGACAAAAAATTATCGAAGCATGCAAATTAGCAACTTCTTCTTCTGAATTTGCGAAACAGAAGGCAAGGCAATTTGCCAATAAGAAGAGATGCTTACGACAACTTTGTCCTGGTGACAAAGCATTTGTATTACTACCTTGTAGGGAAAACAGACTACTTATTTCTTGGAAAGGTCCGTACGATATAATATCGAAAATTTCCGATGTCGACTATATTGTCGATATTGATGGGAAGCATAAAACCTTCCACATCAATATGCTTACTGAATTCCATGAACGTCCGGATTATTTGCAACCCATTTTCCAAGCAACGGACGATTCTCCAGTACAACATGGTCATTACTCATCACTGTCCGTGATACAGGATGAGGAAACAAGTTTTTTCAGATGTAAATCTTCCTCTTCCAATGATCCCACTTCATTCTAGTGAATCATGGAAGAACGTTACTGTCTCTCCTGATTTGTCTCTAGGAGAACAGCGACAAGTTTCAACTATGTTGCAAACATTTCAGGATGTACTCACTGACATCCCTGGACAAACGCATGTCATTGAACATGACATTGTTCTAACTGACCATACTCCTATTAGGGTTAGACCTTATCCTATACCTATACATTTTCAAGCACAGGTTGAGAAAGAGTTGGATGAGATGATAGATTTGAAAATAATCGAACCATCCACCTCTGCATATTCTTCGCCGATGGTTATTGTTCGAAAAAAAGACAATAACATACGTCTTTGCGTTGACTATCGAAAATTGAATCAAGTAACGAAGTTCGATGCCGAACCTATGCCTTTACTGGAAGAGCTACTTACTCGACTCTCCAAATCTCATTTTTTTCACTAAACTTGATTTGTCTAAAGGATATTGGCAAGTTCCTTTATCTGAACGCGCCAAACCTCTCACGGCTTTTTCAACACCTAGAGGTTTGTTCCAATGGAATTTTATGCCTTTCGGTCTTATGAACGCACCAGCTACATTCGTACGCATGATGCGCCGAATCCTATCTTATCGGTCAGATGTCATTGCATATCTAGACGACATCTGTCTTTTCAGCGATACTTGGGAAGATCACTATTCAGGGTTAGATGAATTGCTGTCTACTTTGCGCGAGCACAACCTGACAGCGAAACCCTCTAAAGCCTATATTGGTTTTAGCGAAATTTCTTTCCTAGGCCACCGAGTTGGTCATGGTTTCCTAAAGACAGAGGACCATAATACTAGTAAGATACTTAACATCTCGATCCCTAAGACTAAAAAACAGGTGAGAAGTCTGTTAGGTCTTATTCAATTTTATGGCAGATTCATTCAGAATCTATCCTCTATCATGGCACCTCTTTCAACACTTCTAAAGAAAGGTTCGCCTAATATGGTCCACTGTCTCAGGAATGCCAATGCTCTCTGGATAAGATTAAAACATTGTTTTCAACACCACCTATTTTAGTGCTACCTACTAAAGATAAGACATTCGTTCTTCGTAGTGACGCTTCATCCACTGGGATTGGAGCGGCACTAATGCAAGAGTACTCTGGAACTCTGCATCCTGTAATGTATATTTCCAGAAAACTTAATGCGGCAGAAAGGAATTATTCGGTTTTAGACCGTGAGCTATTAGCTATGGTTTGGTCGATCCTCAAACTACAGAGATTCCTTCTTGGCGCGCATTTCATAGTAGAAACCGACCAAAAAGCTCTTACTGCTATACAGAGTAAGAATTTGAAGAGCTCGAGGTCTACTCGATATGCAATTGCTCTTCAACCTTTTCATTTCTCTGTGAGAGCTATTCGTGGATCAGATAATGTGATGGCAGACATTCTGTCAAGATGCCCACATGATTCCACATAACTATTAGGGCTTAGACTTCTTGATATGTCTAGTTCTATAGTAGTTCCTTTTCTATATCATGATAGATACACATTTGTAATTTATTAATATAATGATTGTATCACTACATAGCGGTTCATTGATGTTTATTCACCGCTGTGCTTTGATGATTTTTCTTCATAAATCATAAATGTAAGATATCTAATACGAAATTATGGTATGAATTTTTTAGGCATCGTGTAATTGCCAGAATTGTATTATGCTTTGATGACACCTTCCTGGAAAAATTTACTTGTAGAGAAATAATTTCTCTCAGTTTATGAGACACATTCTCACCAGTCGCTCCATAAGTCGACTTAGCCTCATATTAGGCGTTATATTTATTCCTGATATTTTCATCTGCGCATTATTCATGCGTTGTGAGCCTATTGTACGTTGCTCCTAGATGTATTTAAAAAAAAAAAAAAGTTCCATTTTTTTTTTCCCGGGAGGTGTGGTAAGACTGTTACGTGCAGTCTTTGATATCTTACAATATTATACATTGGTATACTTGTTATGTTCGCAAATATTTTGTAAACAAAATAGATACTTTTTAGTGCTTAAGGAAAAGTCATTATTGAGTTACTTCCCTTGAAAGTTGTGTCGTCTCTTTCGATCGAACTCCGCGGATGAATCCAGTTTTACTGCGATTTATTCTTTGTTACAGGAACTAGTGAAGCAAGTGAACAGTATAAGTCATGAATATGGACTCGACATTAATATTGAGAAAACAAAAACTATGATAATTAGCAAAACAGACGATAAACCCACATTAAAGATAAGCGTAAATGGGGAAATCCTGGAACAAGTCAAGAGCTACGTATATCTCAGTCATATAATAACAGAAGATGGCAGATGTGAAACAGAAATCAAGAAGAGAATAGGAATGGCCAAAGCTACATTCAACAACATGAAACATATACTGACATCCAAACAGTTATCTCACAAATTAAAACTCAGAATCATAAAGTGTTATATATATTCTGCATTTCTGTATGGTGCAGAAACATGGACGATGAATAAGCAGTTGGAAGAAAGAATTGAGGCTCTTGAAATGTGGATATATAGAAGAATGGGGCGTATCTCATGGAAAGAGATGAAAACAAATAAGGAGGTCCTAGAAAATCTAGGTATGAAAAGAGAACTAATGAGGGAGGTCAAAGTTCGACAGCTAAAATACTTTGGCCACATAAAAAGGCATAACACCTTGCAGAAGACCATAACAGAAGGGAGAGTTGAAGGCAAACGTGCAAGGGGAAGACAGCGCTATAAGTGGGAAGACAACATCAAGAGATGGACAGGAAAGAGTCTATCAGAGTGCACCATCAAGACAAGAGACAGAAGACGTTGGAGATCCATTACAGCCAACCTTTGTTGTGGAGATGGCAACTGATGATGATGATTCTTTGTTTGGGTAGTAATAGATTGTTCTTGCTTCAGAATATCTATGGCCTGAATTTATGTGTATTGTTTGATTGAGTAGGACGAGTCTGTCTTATATCTGTATATCTTTACATATCTAAGTCGAACTATATGTTCTTTTGTCTCTAGAGAGGTCAAAGGCTGTTCGGCGGATGTGTCTCGAGAGAGGTGATTTGGCTTCGCCCTGATGGGCTGTGTTTTTCTATGTCGGCTTGTCGCCGGAAAAAGTGATCTCTATATTTTTGGGGAAAGTGATAGTCGTCTAGACCTATCGTGTATGCTTTACCCCAGTGTTCATTCTTATTGCCAAGGAATGGCAGAATCATATTTCTGATACCAAGGTAATGAAAGATACTCTTTTGAACTCTCGTACGAAGCCACCGTTTTCCGTTAGGTACGATTTGTACGTCTGAGAGGATACATTTAACTAGATGAAAAACGACTCTGATTCCTAGCAGCACTATATCCTGTAGAATGCAGTCAATTGTTCATAATAAAATCTACAGAGCAATGAAATGTTTAATGAGTGACTAACTTTAAGACAGATTCATTATCTGTATCCAAACGTGAGTGACAGCTCACGAGAGAAGCCATCTTGTAACTAAACATTTTGTGACTTTCAAGAAGAGAAAGGGATACCCCGTATTATCGCTTGATTAGTCCAGAGATCACTGCTACACATGAGAACCCATTGCTAGCGGTTCAATATGAGTATATGGAAAAATCTGTGCTGGACATTATGTTAAGGAATCTTCGCTAGACGAGATTAGGTCTAGAAGCCATCTTGGATATTGTTTATAATCTGACGTGCTTTGTCAGTAAACTCAGTTGATATATATATATGGGCAATACTGAGTGCTTGGCTACCGACAGTCCATTATATTATTATTCTACATGAGTGCCCATGTAACATTGCAAGACCATTTATCCACTGTACCATGATGTATGATGCCAACCTGTGATTTGTCACTATCTGTGCTGTCGAGTGTGTACGTCCAATTAAACTGTAGTAAAGGTACACAGTCGTTGGTGTCGATGACTTCCAGCCATACATGAGTGTGAGAAAAGAACATTTGTCAACACCACGAACTCTTCTTATCATTCGCACATTATACACTCAATCTATGTCTACACACCACTGCGTAGGTCAAGTTGACATTCCATACTCAAACCACGAGCAACACAACAACACAGTATTTAACTCTGGTGATGTTCGAGTGAGCTTCAGATTTTTCAGCATGTCTCTTGCTCAGGGCAAGGGTCTTGTATTAAAAGAGTTTATCAACTGATGATGACGTCTGTCTCCCAAGAAAGAGACCTTATCACATACCCAACATAATATAACTGAAGCACTATCATAACCTGAAGGTCAGCATGTGACAACATGGTGTAATATTGTTTGATATACCCAACATAATATAACTGAAGCACTATCATAACCTGAAGGCCAGCACGTGACAACATGGTGTAATATTGTTTGACATACCCAACATAATATAACTGAAGCACTATCATAACCTGAAGGTCAGCACGTGACAACATGGTGTAATATTGTTTGACATACCCAACATAATATAACTGAAGCACTATCATAACCTGAAGGCCAGCACGTGACAACATGGTGTAATATTGTTTGACATACCCAACATAATATAACTGAAGCACTATCATAACCTGAAGGTCAGCATGTGACAACATGGTGTAATATTGTTTGACATACCCAACATAATATAACTGAAGCACTATCATAACCTGAAGTCCAGCACGTGACAACATGGTGTAATATTGTTTGACATACCCAACATAATATAACTGAAGCACTATCATAACCTGAAGTCCAGCACGTGACAACATGGTGTAATATTGTTTGACATACCCAACATAATATAACTGAAGCACTTTCTCACGGAAGTATGGAGCCACCATTGCAGATGGACTCCTTGCAGGAGGCATGCACCAAAAAGCACTATGTAACTAGTTTAAATGGTGAGCACCTGGCCAAACACAAGCAAATACATGTACTCTTATTGGTTTAAAGAAAACAAGAGTTGATTATTTTAGCATAACCATTACAGTCTAATGTTTCATGTAGTTCCCAGGAGTTAGGGTTACAGTATAATGTCTCGTATAGTTACCAAGAGTTAGAGTTACAGTCTAATGTCTCGTGCAGTTGCCGGGAGTTAGGGTTACAGTCTAATGTCTTGTGTAGTTGCCGGGAGTTAGGGTTACAGTCTAATGTCTTGTGTAGTTGCCGGGAGTTAGGGTTACAGTGTAATGTCTTGTGTAGTTGCCGGGAGTTAAGGTTACAATCTAATGTCTCGTGTAGTTCCCAGGAGTTAAGGTTACAGTCTAATGTCTCGTGTAGTTCGTTGGAGTTAGGGTTACAATCTAATGTCTCGTGTAGTTCATTGGAGTTAGGGTTACAGTCTAATGTCTTGTGTAGTTCGTTGGAGTTAGGGTTACAATCTAATGTCTCGTGTAGTTCGTTGGAGTTAGGGTTACAGTCTAATGTCTCGTGTAGTTAGTTGGAGTTAGGGTAACAGTCTAATGTTTCGTGTAGCTCCCGGAAGTTAGGAATACAATATAATGTCTCGTGTAGTTCCCGGGAGTTAAGGTTACAGTCTAATTTCTCGTGTAGTTCCCGGGAGTTAGGGTTAGAGTCTAATGTCTCGTGTAGTTACCGGGAGTCTGTGAAGGGACAAAGAAAGACCAACTGCTCCATCAGGCCTGACGTAACAAGCGACCAAAATGAGGTTTGTCATAGGGATGCTGATCACAACCTCCAGCATGAAAATGGAGGTAGAGGTAGCTGATCACAACCTCCAGCACGAGAATGGAGATAGAGGTAGATGATCACAACCTCCAGCATGAGAATGGAGGTAGAGGTAGCTACTGCAGCCTGAGGGTGGCTGTCTGAGACTTTATTACCAAGGGCAGTTGTTGTATCAAACTCAAAATCCATGCTTCTGAAAGTCCAAAACGATGGCTCCAGCATGAATGGAAAACCTCCATAGAAGGCTCGAATCTTCAGGAATTGGTGTGGATCTACTGTCCTGGTCATGCAGGGGTACGTGGCAATGAGAAAGCTGACAGACTAGCTTTAAGAGCACCCATAGAAGGTGAATTGGATATGGATAATGGAGAGATAATGAAGACAATTAATGATCACTTGTTAGAGAATGACACTGCAATCAATGAATCATCAACACTAAGATTGCTGGAATTTGATATCAGCAGGGATGGATGTATAAGAAGATGTATCCGGCATGTATACAACCAGCGCTCAACAGGAATAATTAGCATTGATACCTTTCGATATTTGCTGAGGGAGACTGAGCACCTATGGGTTTGCCTAGAGTGCAATGACGTCGATTCTGATCAACAATAACAATGACATAGAGATACTGACTTCACCATGTCAAACAAATTGTTACATGAAACCACCGCTGCAAGAGGTTGTGCTTTAGTGTAGGTTTTGTCTAGCTTGCTTCATGCTCCACAACCAGTGAAGGAGGAGATAATGACGACGGTCTAATATAAGCCACTTGGGTTTGAACCCAAGTGGCTGCACAAAGATAGGCAAAAAGAACAATTCAAACAAAGCAGAAGTAAAAGGATTGCAAAGTAAAGAAAAACTCATTACAGAGATTGGGAAAGGAAAACTGCTCATTACGGGCATGTGTAAAGCAAAGCAACTCATTACAGACATAAGTAAAGGTCAGGTGCTCATTACGGACATACGCAAAGGAAAGCAACTCATAACGGACATAAGTAAAGGAAAGCAACTCATAACAGACATATGTAAAGGAGGGGTGTTCATTACGGACATATTTGAAGGCAAGCAACTCATAATGGACATATGTTAAAGAAAGCCCATCATAAAAAGCCTGTATGCTAACTTTACATGCAGTATTGGGCAGATCAACTTAACTTTTGAGGTGAAGAAGGCGTATGACAGGGATGTCCCTTATCAACCACTTTATTTTTGACAGTCATAGCCTGAGTGATGCGTCAGACAACAGAGGGCAGTCCAAGAGGAATAAGACGGACAATGTTTTCTAAACTGGAATTTCTGGAATATGCAGATGACATGGCACTACTCTCACATTAACATCAACACATCCAAGAAAAAACAGATAGACTGAATAAGTATAGCCAGCAGGTGGGTCTGAACATCACTCTAAAGAAGACAGAGGTCATGACACTCAATGTGGGCAATCCTGAGCCCATAGCAATAAGGAACCAGAAGCTGGAACAGACAGACACATTTACATACCTAGGATGCATAGTAACACCAGAACAAGCAAAGACATCAACAACAGAATGAATAAAGTGAGAACAGCTTTTGCTAGTCTAAACAACATCTGGAAGTCCTCTCAGTACAGTACAAACACCAAATTAAGATTATATGAGAGCTGTGTGTTTTATCTGCTTCTCTATGGTGTGGAATGCTGGAGAGTAACAGAGAAGGAATTGTCGAAATTGTCCTCTTTCCACACAATCTGCCTAAGGAAAATTCTCTTAATCTTTTGGCCGAATACCATCACCAACCAAGAACTGCTTACTCGGAGCAACCAAGAGGACATGCACTCACACCATCATTGCTGGCAGACGCTGGAGTTGGGTTGGCCACATCCTCAGAAGAGACCATGATGCCATCACAAGAACTGCTATGCTTTGGACCCCTGAAGAAAAGGGAAAGATAGGCCAACCAAAAACAACTTGGCGAAGAACTGTGGAGGCAGAGATGCAAAGAATGAATCAGAGCTGAGGCACTGCATGAAGGATGGCCGCCGGCCGAGCAAAGTGAAAGCTGTTTGTTGCTGTCCTACAAGATGCCACCAGGCGTGATGGCCACTGACTGCTTTGACAGTCGGCGATAAAGGATGACAACTACTACGGACATGTATAAAGGAAAGCAACTCTTTATGAACATATGTAATAGAAAGCAACTATTATGGGGATATATGAGGTAGCTTCAAAAAGTTCCCGGAATAGTCGATTCATGTTTGAATGAGTGATTATGTCATGGAGATTATAGTTTTATAAGTTGGTAGTGACCATGAGGAAACGACATGGCTGATGTAACCTTCCCATGTTCTCTCGAACAGAAGTTACTGAAGTTTGTTTGTGTGGTGTGCACGTAGCATCGTCGGAGTTGAAAATGTCCTTGATTGAACAACGTACAAATGTCAAATTTTGTGTTTTGCTTGAGAAGTCACCATCAGAGATAAGTAACCTTGCTTAATAAAGCATATTGTGATACCGCAATGAAGAAATTGCAAGTTTTTGAGCGGCACAAAACGTCAGTCCTCTGAATGGAAATCACCCTCATCTCCCCGGACACAGAAATTTCGTTTGGACAAGAGCAAAGGAAAAGTTATTTTGGAAGTTTTTTTTTGATTCCCCGGGTATTGTCTACCATGAATTCATTCCTGAAGGCCGAACGGTTAACAAGGAAATGTACATTGATATCCTCCATCGTCTAAGAGATGCAATCAGAAGGAAACGCCCAGAAAAATGGAGAACAAACAGTTGGATTCTGCTGCATGACAATGCGCCAGCACATCGATCCCTACTGGTAAAGCAGTTCCTCGCAACGCACAATGTGACTGCCCTGGAACATCCTCCATATTCTCCCGACCTGGGACTACCTGATTTTTTTTCTTGTTCCCTCGCCTAAAATCGGCACTGACAGGGCAGAGATTCAAGGATGCTAAGGACGTTATCAACAATGCAACAAAGCAGCTGAGAGAGGTGTCAAAGAATGGGTTCCAGGAATGTTTCCAACAGCTGTATGGACGTTGGCAAAAATGTGTAGTTGCCGAAGAGAACTATTTTGAAGGAAA
Source organism: Oreohelix idahoensis (assembly GCA_024509875.1). Classification (NCBI taxonomy): domain Eukaryota; kingdom Metazoa; phylum Mollusca; class Gastropoda; order Stylommatophora; family Oreohelicidae; genus Oreohelix; species Oreohelix idahoensis. The sequence continues at coordinate 70,482 of JAMPIV010009272.1, forward strand.
TGTAGTGTAAATAATTGTATTGTTGCTTATTTCTATACAATACACAAATTCCGGGAACTTTTTGAAGCTACCTCGTATAAAGATCATATAAAAAAGAAAGCAACTCATTACCAACATATTTAAAGGAAAGCAACTCACTACTGACATATATAAAGGAAAGCAACTCATTACTGACATATATAAAGTAAACTAACTCATTACTGACATATGTACAGGAAATTAACTCATTACCGACATATGTACAGGAAAACTGGTTGCTAGTAACAGTTAGAGACATCTGAAAAGCACAACTGTACACTACGGATATCCGTAAAGAAAAAGTATTCATTTATAAGACAATATCTTATAATTTGATATATTAAATCGTCAGAAAATATATGAAGACCCAAATAGAACCAAGAATATTCTGTCTTGCAAGACACAAGAGTGTTTGTTTCTTATTGTTTTAAGTGCAGACATGAGAAAATATGACTGTAACTAAACAGGCATGTCACGTTGACCTAGGGACAGTAATATCACCTAACTGTATTGTGTCACCTGACCGTATGTGTCACATACCTGACTGTACTGTGTCACATACCTGACCGTACTGTGTCACGTGTCTGACTGTACTGTACCATGTACCTGACTGTACTGTGTCATGTAGCTGATGGTAATGATGTTGAGAGAGTATGTATACCTCTTTAAACTGACCAGTTTCTGTTATGTCAGACAGAGTAAACTTAGGCCACTGCTATTACATCATCACCATAAGAAACGTACACATATTAATGTGAATATACCATACACAAACACATATACAACATTAACAATGACACAGTTGGTTGTCACATTGTTACTAAAATTATTTGTCCTCTCATGCTGATATGAACATATTTTACCCCTCCAAATCTCGCTCGTTAGATGATCTTCATACTCTAACTCTGATGTGATTAATAAAATATAAATGGAAAATGTGTTTGTAATATACTTTGTTTTTATGACAGTGGATCTTAATATTTCTACAACTCAGAACAGACCATGTCACGTGCCATCTTCGCAACAAAGGTTAGCTGTAATGGATCTACAACGTTTTTTGTCTCTTGTTTTGCTGGTGCACTCTGACAGACTCAGGTTCTGTCCATCTCTTGGTGTTATCTTCTCACTTATAGTGCCGTCTTTCTCTTGCACGTCTGCCGTAAACTTTTCATTCCATTACGGTTTTCAACAAGGTCTTACGACTTTTTATATGGCCACATAGTAATGAAGAGTCCACATACCACTTGATGACTCTCATTTTTAATTTGTAAGTTATTTATTTGGTCGACTTGCCCAGAATCGTGATGCGTTCAGAGCAGCTGTAATGGAGACAACGTTCTGGAAAGAATACGTCACATGATGATGATGAAGTTATTTATTTAGATGTTTGTATCTATCTCATGGAGTTGAATGTAAATTTGGCAATTATAATACTGTTTATGCTAAAACTAGAAACCTTTCAAATGTACTCACTGGCTGCTATCTCATGAAGAGTGCAAGTTATTTTTAAAGTGCATAAGGACTACCCTGCATGTTCTATGTAAAGGTCATGACAAAATCTCATTCACACATGACAAGGTAAAAAGTCTACTTACAGTGCTCCAGAAAACCTCTTGGGACACGTGCAGGTGAAGGTTGCCAACCCATCCACACAGACACCACCATTTAAACATGGATGAGATGCACAATTATCAGGGTTGTCTTCACACAGTGGACCTTCCAAGCCAGCTGGGCAGTCACACTTGTAGTCATTCCACAGGTCAACACAAGTGCCTCCATTCAGACAAGAGTGACCTGCACATGCATCTCTTCCAGCACAATTATGAACAATGTTCTCCACACGTTGGGCTAGAAATCTGTTTGTGGCCGTGTTATTTCTGAACATATTATCTGTGAAAAATGGCAGCAACAAACCACTGAGTCTCACCTCTCGAAGGCAACCATTATAACCCGCTTCCCACTGATAGCTAGATTTCTCGTGATCGGTGTTTCCAAGAATAATTTCTCCATTTGTCAACATGTCTGTGACACTAAAATTAGCTCCTACCAAACTCACTGTGTCTGTGTCATCAAGTAAGACACCATCTTGAAGGACATGCAGTTTTATCTTTGTTCCATTAATTACTTCAAATTTTGCTTGGTACCAGAGTCCGTCATTAACTTGTTTATTTAGTTTTGTTCTGGAGGTGATGGAGAAATCAGATGACAGCTTCCAGTTCATCTCAAGTCTTCCATTGGCTACACGAACTTTGAAAAAGTAGTCTCCCTTACGCAGTAGAAAGATGAGACCATACAGTCCTCTAGTTCGAAAGTCAAAGGTCAGTACAGGCTGAGGTGTGTCCCCGGTAATTGTGTAGGTTATAATACTGTTGTCTGTTGTAAAGGATGCTGTACTGACACCTGGAGGATAAAAAGTCAAACATTTATTGACTGCAGCAAGTTCAGCATTACTGAAGCATCAACATAGTTCATAATGATAAGTTGACACCAGGTGTCACACCCATATAGTACAATTCTTTCTTGTACAAACAATTCACTCATATTCCTTCTTACAAAACAACCAAATCTGGACATTTGTTTATATTCAATAAATGACCTTCAGCTCTTCAACAACACATGCCACGCCCTCCTGTCCTGTGCCATCCACTCAAGATCTTTCCATGTCTTCATCATTGTCATTTCTGTTACCAATTCTCTTCTCTGTGTGGTTTTTGATCTAACTGTAGCTCTCCTACCTAGGGGTTCCAGAAAAAGGACTGCCTGATAATGTATTCAACAGGTTTTTTAAAATGTGTGTCCTATCCATCACCAGCATCATCTTCTCTTGTCTCACTGGCACTTGTCTGGTTTGTGTCATAAATTCCAGGGATTTGGAGCAATCACATTTTTGAATTGCTCCGCTCTAGCATCAGTAGAGACTGCTCCAGCTCTGCTCCATGCTCAATCTTTTTTGATCACTTAAAATTAACTTTAAAGCTGACATACTACAGTAGATTGAATTGTTTGCATACTGGAAGCGACTCTACAACCAACATGAATGTGCTGTGGGCCACTGTATGTGGTGTGCTGCATGTAGTGTGGGCCGCTGTAAATGGCCTAAATAAAACCGACTTAACTTTCAGCCTTCAATAGATTCTTTGGCCCAACGATCTTCTCAAAACTTTCCTTTAAAAAAAAAAAATTAAAATAAGAGTTTTGCATTTTGGCAAAGAACGCTGTTTTAACCAAGACACAAGGTTAGTCGGTTATATTAGGGCACATGTCCAAATGTAAAAGACCTTGGGGTCTGGTGTTTTAAAACTTTCTTTCATATAATGCTTTGTTGGACTGATGAATTACAGAAACCCCCAGTGTCTTTCCTGTTTATTCTATTCCTTTTTGAAGTTACTGTTTTGTCAAGAATTCATCATTATCATCATCACTCCCTATTCGCTCCGTGTGGAGCATGGGGCCGTGACTTTTCACGGAACTTGCTTCACTCGCCTCGAAGCTACATTGTTCGAGTTCGCTTTCTTTTCCACCCTGCATGTCACTTACTTCTTTCTTGCTGTTCAAGTAAGCCCACATTTCAGCCTTACTTATGTTCATATCAATTTTATACAAACATTTAAATTCATATCCTTTCATGTCATTTCTTATACAAACACATATGTTCACATAATTTCTTATACAAACACATATGTTCATATCCTTTCTTATACAAACACATTCAAAAACCTTTTACACAAACACATCTAGTCATACTCTTGCTTATACAAACACTTACATTCACAGTCCTCCTAACACAAACACATTCATGTTATCGCACACAAACACTTACATTCATATCCTTCTGGAAGGTTCTGACAGGTAGACTGTGAGGGACATGTTCCAAAGGAGCAGTGGTCTGGCATGCTGCAGTTTTTCCCTGTAAAGCCTCGAGGGCATTTGCAACTGGAAGTGAGAAAAATGATGGTGACAGTGTGATGGTTGTTGTTGTGTCAATGCTGTAGCACTGTTGGTTGAGACATCAATGGTAGAGTGTAAGATAGTTGAGACATCAATGGTTGAGTGTAAGTTGGTTGAGACATCAATAGTAGAGTTAAGTTGGTTGAGACATCAATGGTAGAGTATAAAATAGTTCAGACATCAATGGTTGAGTGTAAGATAGTTCAGACATCAATGGTTGAGTGTAAGTTGGTTGAGACATCAATGGTAGAGTATAAAATAGTTCAGACATCAATGGTTGAGTGTAAGATAGTTCAGACATCAATGGTTGAGTGTAAGTTGGTTGAGACATCAATGGTAGAGTGTAAAATAGTTCAGACATCAATGGTAGAGTGTAAGATAGTTCAAACATCAATGGTTGAGTGTAAGTTGGTTGAGACATCAATGGTAGAGTATAAAATAGTTCAGACATCAATGGTTGAGTGTAAGATAGTTCAGACATCAATGGTTGAGTGTAAGTTGGTTGAGACATCAATGGTAGAGTGTAAAATAGTTCAGACATCAATGGTAGAGTGTAAGATAGTTCAGACATCAATGGTAGAGTGTAAGATAGTTCAGACATCAATGGTTGAGTGTAAGTTGGTTGAGACATCAATGGTAGAGTGTAAAATAGTTCAGACATCAATGGTTGAGTGTAAGATAGTTGAGACATCAATGGATAAGTGTAAGATGGTTGAGATATTGATGGTTGAATATACATTGGTTGAGGCATCAATGGTGGAGTATAAGATGGTTGAGATATCAGTGACTGAGTGTAAGGTGGTTGAGACATCAATGATTGAGTGTAAGTTGGTTGAGATATCAATGGTTGAGTGTAAGTTGGTTGAGACATCAATGGCTGAGTGTATGTTGGTTGAGACATCAATGGTAGAGTGTGTTGGTTGAGATGTGGAGTATAAGATGGTTGAGAAATTGATGGTTGAGACATCAATGGTTGAGTGTAAGATGGTTGAGACTTTGATAGTGGAGTGTAAGATGGTTGACATGTAGAGCAGAACATGGTTGAGATATCAATGACTGAGTGTAAGATGGTTGAGACATCAATGGTTGAGTGTAAGTTGGCTGAAACATCAATTGATTGATATGTGGAGTATAAGATGGCTGAAACATTGATGGTTGAGACATAACAGCTGAATGAAAGATGGTTGAGGCATCAATGGTGGAGTGTAAAATGGTTGACATATGGAGTATAACATGGCTGAGATATCAATGACTGAGTGTAAGATGGTTGAGACATCAATGGTGGAGTATAAGATAGTTGAGACATCAATGGTGGGGTGTAAGTTGGTTCAGACATCTCTGGTGGAGTATAAGATGGTTGAGACATTGATGGTTGAGATGACATTGGTGGGGTGTAAGATGGAAGAGATGTCATGCATGGGGTATAAGATGGTTGAGATGACATTGGTGGGGTGTAAGATGGTAGAGATATCATGCATGGGATATAAGATGGTTGAGACATTAATGGTGGAGTATAAGATGGTTGAAACATCAATTGTGGGGTATAAGATGGTTGAAACATTAATGGTGGGGTATAAGATGGTTGAGACATTAATGGTGGGGTATAAGATGGTTGAAACATTAATGGTGTGGTATAAGATTGGTTATCTACCCTTCCAAGATGGAGGTGAAATTCGTTTCTCACCGTAGACGCCGAAAGAAAAACATCAGGAATGAAATTGTTTGGATACTGGAATGTAAGAACTATGTATCAAGACGGAAAATTGGAAGAAGTAATTAAAGAAATGGATAATTATAAGTTGGATATATTGGGTGTCAGCGAGTGTAGATGGACGGGAAAGGGCATAAAATATATTTCAGAAGAAAAAAAGCAAATTATATACTCTGGTAGTAATGATAATCGTCACACAGAGGGAGTAGCCATCCTAATGACACAGAAAGCAGCAGCATCGCTTATCAGCTGGGTACCTATCAATGAGAGGCTAATATTAGCTAGATTTCAGACACGATTTTTCAAGCTCTCAATTGTACAATGTTATGCACCAACTAACGACGCTCTTGATACCACAAAAGATGACTTCTATGAAGCACTTCTAAGTACCATCAACACAATACCCAAGCATGACATAATAGCAGTCATGGGTGATTTTAACGCCAAAGTAGGTGACAACAACGATGGAGTACAAAGATATCTCGGTACTCATGGCATAGGCTGTATGAATCAAAATGGCGAAAGACTTCTAGAACTTTGTGAAATATCAAACCTCGTTGTGGCAGACACCATCTTTCCACATAAGAATATCCACAAGATAACATGGAATTCATCTGATGGCAGAACTAAGAACCAGATAGATCACTTCTGCATAAGCGCTAAATTTCGCTCATCAGTTCAAGACGTCAGAGCATACAGAGGTGCAGAGATCGGAAGCGATCATAACCTCTGCATAGCTAAACTAAGAATTAAACTGAAGAAGTTATACCAACAGAATAAAAATAGAAGAATAGATGTACACAGACTGCAATCAAATGATATAAAGGAGGAATATAATGTCAAAATGAACAACTATTTCGATGCTTTAGGCAAAATTGACAACGATATCACCACCAAGACAATCGATACTAAATGGGAACAACTGAGAACAGCAATGACAGAAGCAGCAGTAGCGACCACCGGATACTGTAAAGCTCTGTAAAGATCTGAATGATAGTGGTAGCCACCACTGTAAAGTATAAGGTGTACTGTAATTGCAACCTCTCTTGTAATGGATATGGTCAATGATGGCTGGTAGTACTGTTGCGTTCAAAGGGGTGCTGTCACCGTGAAGACAGACACAGATCAACTCGACCTACACAGGGTAGTGTAAACATTGAAGTGAGAGTACATTGTACGCGAATGGTAGTATGGTTCTGTAGAGTTGACAACTTGGTAACAATATATTCATACTCTCACATGTAGCAGTCAAGGATTACTGGGACTACTGTGTTCTTTTTATAATGTTTAATGAGACGCACACTGGAACAGTACGTGTATGGTTACAGGAACACATGACGACATAAACAGCATAGGGTTGATCACTGGTGTATCATCTTAAGTTAGCATACATGCTGAATAATCTCCATTATCAGTGCTGCTAGACGATATGTCGTTCTGACATATGAACGTAAGTAGATTCATGTAAACATATGCCCATCGTAAGCCTAGGAACGAACGAAGTCAGTAAAAGTATGTTTACCTTGGCATAGAATAAACTAGCTAGCACAAACACACTCTCCTGGTGTTATAGAATGAATAATGGGGAACACAAAGACTAAACAGTCCTGGAAGACACTATCATCTTCCCCCATAATAACTTGAGATTACAAAATATAGGCCAGCTCGAAGACATCACGTCTCCCGCCAGGCTCCATAACCGAAGGACACACTCACTTATCTTCATCCGCTGAGCGTGTAAGAAGAAATAATCCAGCCAAGACACACAAAGATAACATGATATAAGACCGAATCGTCTCAAACAGACAAACAGTAAACCTAGATTCGGACTTTCAATATTCCTGCAAAACCTTAAGCGAGAACAATCTGTTTCCAGCTATAATAGACATAAAATGATATAAATCTAGATTCCTCCGCTTGTTCAATACACGGAAACAAAATAGGAACCGATCACCCAAAGAATAAACACACATTTACTATTCTGAGTTATTCCCCTTTCTTAAAAGTTGTAAGTTCATAAATAAATATCCTTTTATCAAACAGATAGTTACATTTTCATTTGTAATCGTATCAACTGTAATCTGTGCGACATATAAAAAATATGTACGCAACAGACTACCGCAACCCCCGGGAAAAAAAAAAAATGAAATTTTTTTTTTTTCTCTGAGAGCCACATAAAATAGGCCCCCCAACGCACATATGATGCGCAGATGAGAAGTATCAAGAATTTATAAAGCCAGATTAAGGCAAAGTCGCATTATAGGTCGACTGGTGAGAATATATATCTCAACATCTCAGAGAAAGTATTTCTCTAAGTGTAAACATTTCCAGGGAGTTGCCACCAATGCTTACTACCATATTGGCAATGACACAATGCATACAATAATTTCAATAACCATTTCATATTAGGTATCATAAGTTCACGATTGGCAAAAGAAACATCATCAAAGAATTAGCAGTGAATCAAAATAAGTGAACCGCTAAGTATTTATACAATCACCAAATCATATATTACAAATGTATACACATTTTGATATAGAAGAAAAAGAATAACTGATGTAAAGTTATACATGTTAAGAAAGTCCAATATTTAACAGTTAAGTGGCATCATGTGGGCATCGCGACAGAATGTCCGCCATCACATTTTCTGAACCACGGATAGCTCGTACCGAGAAATGAAAAGGTTGAAGAGCGATCGCGTATCGAGTTGATCTCGAGCTCTTCAAGTTCTTACTTTGGATAGCAGTAAGAGCTTTCTGGTCAGTTTCCACTATGAAATGTGCACCAAGAAGGAATCTTTGAAGTTTGAGAATTGACCAAACCATCGCCAATAATTCCCGGTCTAAAACCGAGTAATTCCTTTCTGCAGCATTAAGTTTTCTGGATATGTACATTACAGGATGCAGAGTTCCAGAGTACTCTTGCATTAGTGCCGCTCCAATCCCAGTGGATGAAGCGTCACTACGAAGAACAAATGTCTTATCTGCAGTAGGTAACACTAAAATAGGTGGTGTTGAAAACATAGTTTTGATCTTATCTAGTGATAATTGGCATTCCTGAGACCAGTGAACCATATTAGGCGACCCTTTCTTTAGTAGCGTCGAAAGAGGTGCCATGATAGAGGACAGATTCGGAATGAATCGTCCATAAAATTGTATGAGACCTAAAAGACTTCGCACTTGCTTTTTAGTCTTAGGGATAGAGATGTTAAGTATTTTAGTGATATTATGGTCCTCTGTCTTCAGGAAACCATGACCTACTCGATGGCCTAGGAAAGCAATTTCGCTAAAACCAATGCAAGCTTTAGATGGTTTTGCTGTCAGGTTATGCTCGCGTAGAGTTGATAACAATTCAACTAACCCTGAATAGTGATCTTCCCAAGTATCGCTGAAAAGACAGATGTCGTCTAGATAAGCAATGACATCTGACCGATACGATAGGATTCGACGCATCATGCGTACGAATGTAGCTGGTGCGTTCATAAGGCCGAAAGGCATAAAATTCCATTGGAAAAGGCCTCTAGGAGTAGAAAAAGCGGTAAGAGGTTTGGCGCGTTCGGATAATGGAACTTGCCAATATCCTTTAGACAAATCCAGTTTAGTGAAAAAATGAGATTTAGAAAGTCGAGTAAGTAGCTCTTCTAGTAAAGGCATAGGTTCAGCATCAAACTTCGTCACTTGATTCAATTTGCGATAGTCAACGCAAAGACGTATGTTATTGTCTTTTTTTCGAACAATAACCATCGGCGAAGAATAAGCAGAAGTGGATGGTTCGATTATTTGTAAATCTATCATTTCATCTAACTCCTTTTCAACCTGTGCTTGAAAATGTATAGGGATAGGGTAAGGTCTAACCCTAATAGGAGTATGTTCAGTTAGAATAATGTCATGCTCAATGACATGAGTTTGCCCAGGGATGTCAGTGAGGACATCCTGAAATGTTTGTAACATAGCCGAAACCTGTCGCTGTTCTCCTAGAGACAAATCAGGAGAAACAGTAACGTCTTTCCATGATTCACTAGAATGAAGTGGGATCATTGGAAGCGGAAGATTAACATCCGAAAAACTTGTTTCCTCATCCTGTATAACGGACAGTGATGAATAAACACCATGTTGAACTGGAGAATCGTCCGTTGCTTGAAAAATAGGCTGTAAATAGTCAGGACGTTCATGGAATTCCGTAAGCATATTGATGTGGAAGGTTTTATGCTTCCCGTTAATATCGACAATATAGTCAACATCTGAAATTTTCGATATTATATCGTACGGACCTTTCCAAGAAATAAGGAGTCTATTTTCCCTACAAGGTAGCAAAACAAATGCTTTGTCACCAGGACAAAGTTGTCGTAAAGTTCTTTTCTTATTAGCAAATTGCCTTGCCTTCTGTTTAGCAAATTCAGAAGAGGACGTTGCTAATTTGCATGCTTCGATAATTTTTTCTCTCAGCGTGATGACATATTCGTAAGAGGATTTTGTGTCATCGTCAATATTGTCCGCTGTTATGAGATCATGAAGCAAAGACATAGGGCCGCGCGGTCGCGCGCCAAAGACAAGTTCAAAGGGAGAAAATCCTGTATGTTCGTTGGGGACCTCCCTGTAAGCGAAGAGGGCCGCAGGTAGAACCCTGTCCCAATCTTGAGGATGATCCTCAGTTATCTTTCCTAATAAGTTCTTAAGTGTTCTATTTAGCCGTTCTACCATCCCATTGGACATAGGATGATAGATGCTACTCAAAGATCTCTCTATCTGTAGAGTAGACATTACTTGAGACATGGTATCCGATATTAGTTGGGTGCCATGATCTGATAATATTTCTCCGGGGAATCCCAGGCGAGAAAATATAAGCCAAAGAGCATCTGCAATGTCAGCAGTAGTAATGCTCTTCAGAGGGATAGCCTCTGGCCAACGTGTGCACATGTCCACACACGTTAAGATAAATTGATGTCCTCTAGCAGATTTGATCTTAAATGGACCAATGATGTCTATCGCCATTTTCTGAAATGGTCGAATAGGAATGTCTGCAGCCTGAATAGGCGCAGCATGACGAGGACCTTTGGATTTGACTTCTTGACATACTTTACAAGATCGACAATAGATCCGTATGTCCTTATTCACGAAAGGCCAAAAGAAAGCCGCAAGAACTCTTGACTTTGTACGGGAAAAACCCATGTGTCCAGCACACTGAGAGTCGTGTGCATGTTGTAAAATTTTAACTCTCAACTTCTTGGGTACAAGAATCTGAGAATGACTTGAATTAGTGGAGTCTTGCACCATACGTACAAGTACACCATTCTTCATTGTAATCCAAGATTTACGCTTGGTATCTCTATTCGGATCACCTTTCGTTACAAGAGTGAAGAATTTCTTAAGAGTCGGATCCTCTTCTTGTTGTTTTATAAACGAGTCACGAGAAATTACCAAGGGATCATCTTGGTTATGCACTTCAATATCTTCAGTAGATGAAGTTTCAGGCATATTGAGAGCTTGAGCTCTTGTGACTACAGCATTAGCAGTTTGCATATTTTGCTTTTCCCAAACGGAAATTTGTTGCGGAGTGCATTCTTTGACTCTGTGAATGCGACCGATGATAAGATCAGCGATCGGATTCGGCAAAAGACATGCGTGTACATCTCCTGTGAAGAAAGGAGTAGCAATCCTAATGATAGCGGTAGAGTATTTCTCTATGGTGCCGCCAAATGTTACGCATTTGACTACTTTGCCTGTAGCATGAGAAGGATCTATGAGTGACTGCCTAACACCAATTGTTGTGCATCCAGAATCAAAAAGTACTGAGACTGGATTGTCATTTACTAAACCTTTGTGTAAGATCAGAGAACCTCTTCCATCATGCGCGATTGACGCAGGAAGAGCGGGAAGAGGATGGCCACAGCTTAAAGTAGACACTGTGGTTGGCTCAAATAATGTTTTGCATTGGGGGCACTTAGATGCTCTCCCAAAATCAAAAGCGGCACATGCCATATTATTAGAGTCATCATTATCTTTATTTTGTTTATAGGCTTCGTGGGACTCTTGCTGAGCAGAGTTCGCCTGGTAATGAGATTTATGTTTTTTGTATTGTGCTCTACCTCTGTTATTATTGCCTCTGTAATTATCCTTGTTTCCACTGTTATAACCCCTACTTGGGTTTGAGTCATAGTTCCTTTGGTTACTATTATCATATTCATTATAATGAGTATCTCTGTAATTATGATCTTGTTGTCTCCATGATGGAAAACTTGGATAATTTCTATAATGACTTCCTTTGCGAAAGTTCCTATAATTATGACCACCTCTAAATCGAGGGCTGTCGGCTCGTCTCCAGGTATTCGAAGAAGAACCCTGAAATGATTGGTTACCTTGGTTCTGATAACCGTTATGGCTACCTTTTTTATTAAACCTATTTTGAGGTTCTTGGAATCTGCGTGAGTGATTAGGGTTGTATGGTGTTGCTGAAGCAACTGGCATACCTTCCCTAACCTTAGTATTGCTAATAGCTACGTCTGGATGTGCAGTGACGTATTGGGTACAATACTGTTCCATTTCTTTTAGTGTCTTGGGTTTACGCTCATGTAAGAATTCAAGGAATGGTTTATTTATACTTGACATAATCTTGTCTCTGAGTATCAAGTCCATAAGGGCTTCATATGTCTTTTCTGTTTTGGACAGCTCAATCCAACGATCAAATGTAAGACGTGTCCTTGCAATGAATTCTGAGAATTCTACACCTGCCTCAGGAACCATTGTCTTAAACAAATTCCGATAACCTTCTTCAGATAACTGGTACTTCTTTAATAAGGCTGCCCTAATAACATCATAATTATCCTTGTCAGCCTCTTCAACTAAACTTAAACTAGTCAGGGAATCACCTTTCAAATTTTCTGACAACTGGTTAGCATATTGTGATTTGTCTACATTATGAGCTCGACAAGAGCGTTCAAATCTATTTATCCAGAATGTTATGTCATCACTGGAAGGATTGAACGCTGGTACCTTGACCTTGTAAGTAAAGGGTTTACCATTACCACCAGATGCTTGATTAACATTACTTATGTTTGTTAATTTTAACTTTTCTAACTCAAATGCTAAAAGTTCTTTTTGGTATTCATGTTCTCTCATTGCTTTTTTCTCTTCTGCAGCAGCTTCATCTTTTCTTTTTTCTTTTTCCATTTCCATCTGGAATCTTTTTTCCTCAGTCTGTATCTGCAATTTCTTTTGTTCAGCTTCTCTTTCTAATCTTTTGTCTTCAACCAGAGCTTTTCTCTCTTCAGCAGCAGCTTTTCTCTCTTCAGCAGCTAATGCTTTGTCATATTGAGCAACTGCCCATTGTTCTAAGTCTATACCAGTCTTATCAAGGGATCTCCCTTGTGCAATAAAGTATTCTAATGTAGACATGATGTCTGACAATGATACTACTCACTTGAAACAATAATAATAAAATATATATTTCAAGGTAATATAGCAAAAAGTTCTTAATCACTGGATTAATCAGCACACTATCACAATGTCTGTGTGAGACAAGCCTTATCAAGGTCTTGTATATTTCTTTGAAAAATAACAATTATAAATTGCTGCAATACTCTATAACATAAGTGCAATGCACAAGAAATAGTGTCTTATCCAATCAACTGTGTACCTTTAGTAACAGCCATTAATCATCAGTTGATTCTTTCACATAAATCCATATGATCAACTATATTTTAAATAGTGTATGTCGATCAAGAACATAACAAAACAATTATACAAGACAACATGAAAACATTTGCGGAAATCAAATAAATCAAATGGAAAAAACAATAAAAAATAAACCGCAAGAGGATAACAACACAAATAACGCCACAGTATATATAAATATAAATGTTGAATAGAACTGAAAGATAGAAAAGGGTAGACCAACAAATTACAAACACATCAGAACAAAACTAAAGAATGTGAAGAAAATTCCGAAAACAACACTGACCATATCGTCACAACTAACCAAAAAAATAGCAACAGCAGTCGCTTTGCAAATTCCAGTATCGGAAATTTGCACACCCTATAGAAAACGCTCACAATAGACGACCTCTATCACGTGGTATGATCTAAGGAGACTCCGCCCAACCGAAACAACAACCCGCTGAATACAAACAAATATCACATATAAACATGTAAACATAAATGTACATATAGCATAAATATTCATAATATAATGTAATGTAATGTGTTGCAGATAGGATGTGTTGCGAAGAAGGCTCAGTTATACGCAATAATGCTACAGTACTATGGTACTTTATTAAATAATCAAATCTGGCCTAAATCATAAAAGTTCAACACAAACTATGGCAGTGCAGGAGAATCCACTGTTTACAGTTCCTCAGAATCACAAGTAAGACTTCTCGCTTCAGTTGCACTGTACATTTTGCAAACACTGTCAAATATATGTTCCAACACTGATATGTAATGCTGTCTTTTCCAAACAAACTTGCTGTGTAACGCTGTCTGTTCTATGGCAAATGTCCATCAACAAAAAATGTCAACAACCGCTGACCTAGTTACTGTATACCTCGATAGGACAGGTCGCACTGACATCGACTGTAAAGTTGTACTGCCGGTGTTTACGTGTGTCGTAACAGGCCCCAAGGAATGGTTTGGTCTCAGTAGCTGACTTCTCAAAAATGTCCACTGTGCAGGTTGACCCAGGAAGCTGGCACACCACTGTAAAGTATAAGGTGTACTGTAATTGCAACCTCTCTTGTAATGGATATGGTCAATGATGGCTGGTAGTACTGTTGCGTTCAAAGGGGTGCTGTCACCGTGAAGACAGACACAGGTCAACTCGACCTACACAGGGTAGTGTAAACATTGAAGTGAGAGTACATTGTACGCGAATGGTAGTATGGTTCTGTAGAGTTGACAACTTGGTAACAATATATTCATACTCTCACATGTAGCAGTCAAGGATTACTGGGACTACTGTGTTCTTTTTATAATGTTTAATGAGACGCACACTGGAACAGTACGTGTATGGTTACAGGAACACATGACGACATAAACAGCATAGGGTTGATCACTGGTGTATCATCTTAAGTTAGCATACATGCTGAATAATCTCATACTGGAACATTTGTAGACAAGCATTCAGAGTTCCATAGTTAATACACATATATATATATATCAGGTTGTATATTTGACAGATCACACGTCAGTTTATACATAATGTTCATAGTGACTTCTAGACAGAACCTCTCTTAGCATGAGTGTAGCTTGTACTTCAGCGGAGATTCTTTTACATAACATTCAGTAACACATCTAAAATATCTTCGGAGTAAGTGCTAAATCTCCCATAATAGATGAAAAAGTAGGCAGCGTGATTTTCCCATTGGTATTTTTTTTTTTGTGTTATTCCCATTGGCTTTATCGTCGCCGAATCTCATGACCAAATTTGTTTCCTTCATAAATGTGATCTCTGGATCATTATCGGGTAGTAAGGGAACACCCCTGTTCTCTGATGAATGATTGACAATAATTCGGATTCCAAGATGGCTTCTTGGTCCTTAACATCGCTCACATAACGGTGAGACGACAAAACTTCTAGAAAGATTCAGTTCATAAAGATATCGAAGTTTCCACAAAATATCAGCATTATCTGTCCTCATAATTGCTGCGTAGAAACATTATCAGTGCTGCTAGACGATATGTCGTTCTGACATATGAACGTAAGTAGATTCATGTAAACATATGCCCATCGTAAGCCTAGGAACGAACGAAGTCAGTAAAAGTATGTTTACCTTGGCATAGAATAAACTAGCTAGCACAAACACACTCTCCTGGTGTTATAGAATGAATAATGGGGAACACAAAGACTAAACAGTCCTGGAAGACACTATCATCTTCCCCCATAATAACTTGAGATTACAAAATATAGGCCAGCTCGAAGACATCACGTCTCCCGCCAGGCTCCATAACCGAAGGACACACTCACTTATCTTCATCCGCTGAGCGTGTAAGAAGAAATAATCCAGCCAAGACACACAAAGATAACATGATATAAGACCGAATCGTCTCAAACAGACAAACAGTAAACCTAGATTCGGACTTTCAATATTCCTGCAAAACCTTAAGCGAGAACAATCTGTTTCCAGCTATAATAGACATAAAATGATATAAATCTAGATTCCTCCGCTTGTTCAATACACGGAAACAAAATAGGAACCGATCACCCAAAGAATAAACACACATTTACTATTCTGAGTTATTCCCCTTTCTTAAAAGTTGTAAGTTCATAAATAAATATCCTTTTATCAAACAGATAGTTACATTTTCATTTGTAATCGTATCAACTGTAATCTGTGCGACATATAAAAAATATGTACGCAACAGATACCTAGTACATAAAAAGAAAAAATGGATGAGAGAAGATACTTGGGATAAAATACAAGAAAGGAAAACAGCAAAACTTAAACTACTAGCGGCAAGTACACATAATGCAGTTGAATCTTGCAAACTAACTTATAACTTGTTAAATAAAGAAGTGAAGACAAAAACTCGAAGAGATAAAAGACATTTCATCAATGAACTGGCCATAGAAGCTGAAAATGCTGCAAGAACTGGTAATAGTAGGTGCCTTTATCAAATTACAAAACAACTATGTCACCAGCCTACTGCTATGGAAACACCTGTTAAAGGTAAATTAGGGAATTCAATACCAACAGAAAAAGAACAAATGAAGAGATGGGCTGAGCACTTCATGGAGGTGCTAAACAGACCACCACCAACAGTAACACCTGATTTTAATAATGAAACACCCACAACCACCTTGCCAATAACTTGCGATGAATTCACGCTGGACGAGATCAAACAAGCCGTTAAAAGATTAAAAAATTTTAAAGCTGCTGGAGTTGACGAAATTTCAGGGGAAATGATTAAAGCAGTTAATGACAACAACCTCTTGAGAATTTTAGATATTATAAATGAAGTATGGAGAGAAGAACAACCACCACAACAATGGAAAGACAGTATTATTGTAAAGTTACCGAAGAAAGGTGATCTATCAGACTGTAATAACTGGCGTGGTATATCTCTATTATCAGTACCTGGAAAATTATTATGTTGCATGATGTTAGAAAGACTTAAATTGCATGCTGATGAAAAGATCAGAGAAGAACAAGCGGGTTTCAGGCCGAAACGATCATGTATTGATCAAATATTCACACTAAGAACAATTATAGAAGAATCAGTGGAAAGGCAATCGCCACTTATTATCACCTTCGTCGATTTTCAAAAAGCCTTTGATAGTCTACACCGCCCATCATTGTGGAAGATACTTACAATCTATGGTTTTCCAACAAAATATGTGAATATAATCAAAGCGCTATATGACAATGCAAGATGTTGTGTTAGAACAAATAAAGGGAATACAGAATGGTTTACAGTAGAAACAGGGGTGAAACAAGGCTGTATTATGTCACCACTACTTTTTGGAATAGCTATTGATTGGGTTATGAGAAACTATACCCACAATGAACAATTGGGTATAAAATGGACAAATGGAAAATTCCTGGGGGACCTGGATTTTGCAGATGATGTAGCATTCTTAAGTTCAACACCAAGACAATCCCAAGAAGCAATAAATAATTTGTGTCATCTCTCGGTTAAAATAGGTCTCCAAATAAATGCCTCTAAAACTAAAGCTATGAACTTTTCTAACGAGACCTTTGATATCATCTTGAACGGGGAAAAACTACAGAAAGTTGAAAGTTTCAATTATTTAGGCAGTAAAATGACTCAGGATGGTGACACAACAAGAGAAATCCATACTAGAATTGCTTTGGCAGCTAGCACCTTCAATAGATTATCTAACATTTGGAAATTATGATCATTGAATATACATACCAAGCTTCGTCTGTTTAATTCAAATGTTATCTCAGTGTTAACATACGGCTGTGAGAGTTGGAAAATAACAAAATCATTGGAGAACAAGCTGAATACATTCGAGAACAAATGTCTTAGAAAACTCATGAACATCAGTTGGAAAGAATTCAAGACTAATCGACAAATAAGAGAAGACTCCAAGCAGAAATATGTCTCCGACTATATAAGGAAAAGACGATGGTCATATATCGGTCATGTCCTACGAATGCAAAACAACAGAATACCACTACAGGCGCTCACTTGGGTTCCTGAGGGTAAGAGGAAAAAAGGAAGATCAAAAGAAACACTCAGAAGAACAATAATAAGAGAAGGAAGAACGTTGGGCCTAAATAATGTGCAAGAGCTAAGAGGAGTGGCGTCACAACGAACAACCTGGAGAGCACTGGTTTCTGCCTTATGCGCCGTGTTTGGTGCTTAAAGAATTTATTATTATTATTATAAGATGGTTGAAACATTAATGGTGGGGTATAAGATGGTTAAAACATCAATTGTGGAGTATAAGATGGTTGAGACATTAATGGTGGGGTATAAGATGGTTGAAACATTAATGGTGGGGTATAAGATGGTTGAAACATTAATGGTGGGGTATAAGATGGTTGAAACATTAATGGTGGGGTATAAGATGGTTGAAACATTAATGGTGGGGTATAAGATGGTTGAAACATTAATGGTGGGGTATAAGATGGTTAAAACATCAATTGTGGAGTATAAGATGGTTGAGACATTAATGGTGGGGTATAAGATGGTTGAAACATTAATGGTGGGGTATAAGATGGTTGAAACATTAATGGTAGGGTATAAGATGGTTGAAACATTAATGGTGGGGTATAAGATGGTTGAAACATTAATGGTGGGGTATAAGATGGTTGAAACATTAATGGTGGGGTATAAGATGGTTGAAACATTAATGGTGGGGTATAAGATGGTTGAAACATTAATGGTGGGGTATAAGATGGTTGAAACATTAATGGTGGGGTATAAGATGGTTGAAACATTAATGGTGGGGTATAAGATGGTTGAAACATTAATGGTGGGGTATAAGATGGTTGAGACATTAATGGTGGGGTATAAGATGGTTGAAACATTAATGGTGGGGTATAAGATGGTTGAAACATTAATGGTGGGGGTATAAGATGGTTGAAACATTAATGGTGGGGTATAAGATGGTAGAGATGTCATGCATGGGGTATAAGATGACTGTAACATCAATGGTGGGGTATCAGATGGTTGAGATGACTATGGTGGGGTATAATATGGTTGAGATGTCATGTGTGGGGTATGAGATGGTAGAGGTATCATGTGTGGGGTATAAGATGCTTGAGATGTCATGTGTGGGGTATAAGATGGTTGAGATGACAATGTTGGGGTATAAGATGGTTGAGATGACAATGTTGGGGTATAAGATGGTCATGGCGACCTGCACTGACAGGGTGATATTCTTGTCATTTATTTTCTCACGTCTTTTACTTAGCTCTCACATTCTTCCCTTTCCCTGATGAAGGATATCTTGCTGCAATGGGGTATGGGAACAGTTGAATAGCTGTGTGATTTAAATACAAAATAAATTTGTCTTGGTCTTGTATCCCAGCAAGACCTTTTTCCATTTTTTTATTTTATAAACCCAATACCAAAATGACAACACCCAACTTACAAAAAATCATTGTAGAAGACATCAGTACAGTTGCCACTGTTCTCACAAAGATCAGCCTGACAAACATTTCTCGTGGAATAGGCACCAATGGTCATGTTTGAGGTTTCTGGGGGCGTGAAGTCGCTGTCATTGAAGCTCAGTCTAAAAGTATTCACCTGAACATCCTGTAAGACAATCAGAGATATGATAAATCTCATAGACCAATTAGTACCTGGCCACTCTGTGAGTAGACAAAGAAAGAACAGGACCACCACCTCCCCCTCCTCCCCTCAGGCATGCCACTAGAGGCTGTGCATGGTGGGCCTGTCAACCTCATGGGCCTGTCAACCTCATGGGCCTGTCAACCTCATCATGTCAAATAAATGACTGCAGAAACTACTGCTGCAAGAGACCATCAATGATTTGTTACAGGCTTGTGACAAGGGGACCAGATGTAGTGGTTGTTCCATGGTCTACAGGGAG
Organism: Oreohelix idahoensis; assembly: GCA_024509875.1. NCBI lineage: Eukaryota > Metazoa > Mollusca > Gastropoda > Stylommatophora > Oreohelicidae > Oreohelix > Oreohelix idahoensis. The sequence goes on from JAMPIV010009272.1 coordinate 90,178, forward strand.
CACAAGAGGAAACAATGATAAATTGCTAGGAAACTAAAGAAATGTTAACGAAGAAAGAAATGTTAATGAAGAAAGAAATGTTAACGAAGAAAGAAATGTTAATGAACAAAAAAATGTTAACAAAGAAAGAAATGTTAACAAACAAAGAAATGTTAATGAACAAAGAAATGTTAAGGAACAAAGAAATGTTAACGAACAAAGAAATGTTAGTGAACAAAGAAATGTTAATGAACAAAAAAATGTTAATGAACAAAGACATGTTAAGGAACAAAGAAATGTTAAGGAACAAAGAAATGTGAATGAACAAAGAAATGTGAATGAGCAAAGAAATGTTAGTGAACAAAGAAATGTTAACAAACAAAGAAATGTTAACGAACAAAGAAATGTTAAGGAACAAAGAAATGTTAAGGAACAAAGAAATGTTAAGGAACAAAGAAATGTTAACAAACAAAGAAATGTGAACGAACAAAGAAATGTTAACGAACCAAGAAATGTTAACGAACCAAGAAATGTTAACAAACAAAGAAATGTTAACGAACAAAGAAATGTTAATGAACAAAGAAATATTAAGGAACAAAGAAATGTTAACGAACAAAGAAATGTGACCACACTGAAACACAGAAGGCTTTAAATCATATTTTGTTGAGCACATGACGAGAAAAAGAGTGCTTAAAAACAATGTGATAAAAGCAAGAAAAACCAAGTATGGATACACGTTGGAAGATAGTATGGATACTGGAAAGCTACACATTATGGATAATGGACAGCCAGATGGTATGGTTAATGGACAGCCAGACTATATGGATAATGGACAGCCAGACAGTATGGTTAATGGACAGCCAGATGGTATACATAAAGGACAGCCAGATAGTATGGTTAATGGACAGCCAGATGGTATACATAAAGGACAGCCAGACAGTATGGTTAATGGACAGCCAGACAGTATGGTTAATGGACAGCCAGTATGTATAATGGACAGCTAGACAGTATGGTTAATGGAAGAAGTAAACAACTGAAGTAGAAATTCTATTATCAAGACCTGAACAGATGCATATGTGATCACCCAAGCCTCAAGTGTGATCACCCAAGCTTCATCTGTGATCACCCAAGCCTCATGTGTGATCACCCACACCTCATAACATGAGATATATGTATACCTATGTGACCACCTTGTTATTGTTGAGCAAAATCTACATTATTGCACTCCGGGCAAACCAATAGGTGCTCAATCTCCCTCCGCATATACTGAAGAGTGTGAATGCTAACTGTTCCTGAGCACAGTGAGCACAGTTCCTCATCATGATGAGGATGTCACAGAAACTGAGCAGAGTGAGGAGGGATCAGCATGATGAGAACATCACAGAAACTGAGACCCTTGTAGCAGGAGATAACCATAAGAAGAGATTAGCAGTCAGCAACAACTACATGGGTAACAAAACAGAACTGATGGTTATATTAAACGTATTAAACCCCCCCCCCCCCCCCCAAAAAAAAAAAAAAAGAATTGATGACCATATTAAACAAAAACAAACAAAAAAAAAGAGTGGACAATTATACTGAACAAAAAAAAAAAAATTTTGATTATATTAAATGAAAAAGAATTGATGATTATATTTTTTTTTTTTAAATAACTGATGAATTATATTAACAGAAGATAAATGGACAGTGTTTGTGGCAAACAGTACTTAAGGGCTGAGAATGCTGGAGAAGAAACAGATATAAATGCTGACAATGTCAATCTCCAATTCTCTTCTACATCTGTTTTTTGTTCTCCCTCTGTTGGTCATTCCTCGTAATGCAGTCACCTGGTTGTTTCAAAGTCTATCTTACCCAAGACTGCCTCGTAATGCAGTCACCTGGTTGTCTCAAAGTCTATCTTACCCAAGGCTTCCATCTTCTACTCACATTTTGTTCTACTGGTTTATCTGGTTCTTGTCATTAGTTTCACATCAGGCCAGGAGGAAGACAGCTGATAGGATAGTCTGGCACTCTCTCTTCCAAACCTCTACACCTCACGGTAGAAGGGGAACTTCTAAGTATGTACGTAAGTTCCACATCAGTGATCTTGACTTCAACTCTTCTATTCTACACAAGCATCCCTTTATGAATGTCTGTATCTTTCTGGTTGTCATTTTTGATGTTCTCCATGTTTTACAGCCATACAATTGAACTGCTAGGACACTTGAGTTGAAGATTCTTAATTTTTATGGCACTTGATGTGTTTTGCTTTCCATGTATTTCCCGAAGTAATGAAAGTTCTTCTCGTCTACATATATGCACAAGTACATACTATTCCTTTCATGTGTTCACAAACATACATAAATACATACAAATCCTGTTACACATAGCTGACCTGAATGACCCCTTGTAAACCTGGCATGTTCTGGTAGTCTGAGAGAAGTGACTGAGCTGTCTCTGTCTGCCTTTTCCACCTCTGGTGATTCATCTCAACATTTCTGCAATTTGTTAAAACAAACAATGAAAAATCTACCCCCACAGCAACAATAATTGTGTTGTGATAGAAATTAACCTTCTAAAGTCATCAAAATCACATCTGAAAACTGGTTCTAGTTAAAGTAATAAGTGGACAACCAAACTTGAAAAACTGTCCTGCAAGAGCAAAACACTTTGATTGAAACAAAAACCTGATGACTATCAGTTGACACACTAGGTTACTGGACATATCAGGAGCAGCAATGAATATCACCAAATTGCTTATCACCAAGAATGAGAGTAAAGAGGGAATGAAAAAAGATAAGGAAAACAAATAAAGAAATAAATAGCAGATAAAGGAAATGGAAAGAATAAAGGACATAAATACAAACATGATGACAAAAAATGAATGAAAATCAAAAAGGGGGAAAAAAGTCAAAGAAATGAAAAATGACCAAAATGATGCAAGAAGGAAGGAAAGAACATAAAGCAAATAGACACAGAATGTAAGGAATACAGAAAAAAAGTATACACAAAAAGAATGACAGAAAAAAAAAACATTATTTGACTTACATCATTAATTCCTCCTCCTGCACCTCTAACCAATCCACATCTCTTCTGCTTCTAGTGGAGGTATGAATTCCCTGGCCAATGTTCACTACAGATACTGTAAACCCATAGCCTGCAGTGCACAATCCTTCACTTGCTGCCACGCTGGTATTATTCAAAATGAGCTCTGAATCTACCATCAGAGTTAATGTCCTGGCTTTAATCTCTGCTGAAACAAAGTGCTTCCGACCGTCAGAAATATTTTGAGAAATGTTAAAATGTTTGCGATACCCACACTTGAAAAAATCACCTGCTAACTGTCCGTTCTTGATGTAAAGACTGAGAAAAGTATGTCTTTTCTGGGTACTAAATTCTTCATTTCCAAAGTAAAGAATAAATCCATTCTCTTGTCTGGTGATGATAAAGAAAGAAAGTACCCAATCATCAATGTTTCCGGGAATGCTTCCATAAGTTGCGAAGGTTCCTGGATACATGCCAAATGTGGCTGACTGATATTCTGTGGAGGTATACATTTACGATATCAAAGTTTGGAAACAGAAATTGCACATATCGTATTCAAGGGACCATAAGACTTTACTTACTAGAATATAAGACTAAATGTGAAACAATGAGATAAAATGTGAAGTTATAAGACCATGTGTTAAGCAATAAGACTAAATTTTTAGCAATAAGACCAAATGTTAAGTAATAAGACCAAATGTAAAGTAATAAGACCAAATGTTAAGCAATAAGACCAAATGTAAAGCATTAAGACCAAATCAGTAATTTTATGGAAGTGAGTCTTGGATGCTGAACAAGCAAATGACAGTAGAGGCAACAATAATATGGTTTCTCAGAAAATGTCATGAATTCTGCACACACGTACGATAAGAGGGATGCCTGATAGGAGCACATGAGCAAAGAAATACGAAAAAATGTGGAGAAGGCTTTCACTGGACACACATCTACTGAAAAGAGTAGCATTTAAAAAAAACCACTGTAACAAAAGGGGGAAAAAAGGGTGTAAGAAGTACAGGAACACAGAGAGAATGGATTATGGGAAGTTAAACTAAGGCATGGGAAGAGATTAACAGCAGACTTGAAGAAGAGTGTCAAGATCAAGATCTGTGAAAAGACTTCTTCACCTAAGCCTCAAGGTATGGCACTTGATGACTTGACTGGTCCCATTATATTTAGTTTTTGGATCACCAAACAAGATGGAGCCCTTGACAAGTGGTGGCCACTTCTGCCTTTTGATTGTTAGTCTGTTTAGTTCTGCAAAAGGTATATTTGTCCATTCTTTTATGTTGCCAAGCCATTTTTCTTTCCCGTCTGCCCCCATTTTCTGTTGACTTGAGGGGAGGTTTAACCTCCCCTTGAAGGAACATTTTTGGTAGACCATGTGATCATGGGTAAGTCATAGAAATATGGTAGTAGTTGCCCCTTCAGCCATAACTGACTACGGGAATGTGACCTTGAGGTGATAGCCCTCAGCTGCTTTTTTTCCTGGTGTTCCTTTCGACATTTTCTTTTGTCTTATACATCTGAAGTGGCGCCATAGGGAGCATCACCACTTGAGCAATCGGCAGCTTCATCCTCCCAGGTTGCTGGATTTATGCCCAGTGCCGTCGTGTCTCTCTTGCACACATCTTTGAACCTCAGCTGTGGTTGCCCACAGAAAATGATCAAGACAATAATCACACTCATCAAGGGATGATACATGCAAGTGTGTGTGGGAGAATGATGGACAAGTTATTGGATGAATACCACTGTTGGTGTCAAGACCTGCCTCGGTAGCAGTTCCCCTTTGGTAAGTGAGAGAGTATTCTGGGGTAAAGTGTTGTGTTTAACGTGAGTTTCAGATTAGATCATGGTGAAGGTCAAGGTGAAGGTGAGTAAGGTTGGAAAGATTTGGTTTGGTTTTGAAGGACTATCCTCATTACACACGAACAACTCCATCAGTGCTCCAATCTCCTCCCTTAGATCATACAAGGAGGATCTCAGCGCAGTGTACAAACTCTGTAGCACTGGCGAGAATCCCAATGTGTGTATATTAGAATCACACATTCTATAAATGTTTTTGTCGTGGGTAGGTTTCTAATTTCTAAATTTTGCCAGGGCAGCGGCCTGATAGGCCTACTCTTTACAATTTCCAACTGCCGTGGGATTTTTAACATGAACAACTTGCACACGGGACCTCCTATTTTTTCGCCCTTATCCGAGAAGGCTAGGCATCCGATCTCACTACCCAGGAGACCAGAGGGGAGTATGACATCATTTGGACCACTGGTTCTAAAAAAAAAAATTGGTTCATAAATTATATTCCTTCAACTGGGAATTGAAATGGTGGTTCATGCTGGGCCAATGCAATGATATGTGAGATTGTGCTGTGAGAATTATATCAGAGTTTTTTGGCTTAGTGTTTAACTCCATTCCAGTGTTGGGGATGAGTAACATTCAGCTATTTTCATGTGAGAAATGCCAGCTGATGTCACTGATAATGCAGTGTTACAAATCAGAGACCAGTGTCAGATATTTTGTACAACTGCTAACATGATGTCATCTGTAAGTGCTCAGGACTTGTTTGACTTTTGAAATATAATAGGAGTCAGTAATCCAGATGTCGGTCATTCATTTCTGTCAAATGTTCTACATGCGACTGTCGAGCATGTTGACAGTTTGAGTAAAATAAGCCTGATTCATCTAACCTCAGGACCCAACTGGTACATGACAATGCTGAAAATCACAGTAGTAGTTACAGAAATAGCTCTGACATTACTTTTCTGTCACCTGAAACAATGACATAATGGTGACTAACACATACCATTTTCACACTCCGCGCCATAGAAAGGTCTGTAACACCGACATATGTACGAGTCCCAGAGGTCTTCACAGAAGCCGTGACCACTACAAGAGTCCTTGAAACACTGTGGTGTCCTTGAACAGCCAGGACTAACAAAGTATTGACCTGAAAATGAAGTTGACAATCCCGGTTTTAAGACAGTCATGTGCCATGAATTAAAAGAAATGAATGAATGAATATCCTATTTCGTACCAGGAAGTCCACACTACTGTACAGCAGCAAGCAGTTGGTCGCTGTACCAGGAAGTCCACACTACAGTACAGCAGCAAGCAGTTGGTTGCTGTACAGGAAGTCCACACTACAGTACAGCAGCAAGCAGTTGGTCGCCGTACCAGGAAGTCCACACTACAGTACAGCAGCAAGCAGTTGGTCGCTGTACCAGGAAGTCCACACTACAGTACAGCAGCAAGCAGTTGGTCGCTGTACCAGGAAGTCCACACTACAGTACAGCAGCAAGCAGTTGGTCGCTGTACCAGGAAGTCCACACTACAGTACAGCAGCAAGCAGTTGGTCGCTGTACCAGGAAGTCCACACTACAGTACAGCAGCAAGCAGCAAGCAGTTGGTCGCTGTACCAGGAAGTCCACACTACAGTACAGCAGCAAGCAGTTGGTCGCTGTACCAGGAAGTCCACACTACAGTACAGCAGCAAGCAGTTGGTCGCTGTACCAGGAAGTCCACACTACAGTACAGCAGCAAGCAGTTGGTCGCTGTACCAGGAAGTCCACACTACAGTACAAGCAGCAAGCAGTTGGTACGCAAGCAGTTGGTTCCCGTACCAGGAAGTCCACACTACAGTACAGCAGCAAGCAGTTGGTCGCTGTACCAGGAAGTCCACACTACAGTACAGCAGCAAGCAGTTGGTCGCTGTACCAGGAACAGTACCACACTACAGTACAGGAAGCAGCAAGCAAGCAGTTTCGCTGTACCAGGAAGTCCCACACTACAGTAGCAGCAAGAAGTCCACACTACAGTACAGCAGCAAGCAGTTGGTCACTGTACAGGAAGTCCACACTACAGTACAGCAGCAAGCAGTTGGTCACTGTACAGGAAGTCCACACTACAGTACAGCAGCAAGCAGTTGGTCGCTGTACAGGAAGTCAACACTACAGTACAGCAGCAAGCAGTTGGTCGCTGTACCAGGAAGTCCACACTACAGTACAGCAGCAAGCAGTTGGTCGCTGTACAGGAAGTTCACACTACAGTACAGCAGCAAGCAGTTGGTCGCTGTACAGGAAGTCCACACTACAGTACAGCAGCAAGCAGTTGGTCGCTGTACAGGAAGTCCACACTACAGTACAGCAGCAAGCAGTTGGTCACTGTACAGGAAGTCCACACTACAGTACAGCAGCAAGCAGTTGGTCACTGTACCAGGAAGTCCACGCTACAGTACAGCAGCAAGCAGTTGGTCGCTGTACCAGGAAGTCCACACTACAGTACAGCAGCAAGCAGTTGGTCGCTGTACCAGGAAGTCCACATTACAGTACAGCAGCAAGCAGTTGGTCGCTGTACAGGAAGTCCACACTACAGTACAGCAGCAAGCAGTTGGTCGCTGTACCAGGAAGTCCACACTACAGTACAGCAGCAAGCAGTTGGTCACTGTACCAGGAAGTCCACACTACAGTACTTTATGTGCTCTTTAAGTGGTGGTTTATGTAGCAATTTTTTTGTCCATGATGAGACTGCCAATCACATATATACTTATATGCCAATCACATATATACTTATATGCCAATCACATATATACTTATATGCCAATCACATATATACTTATATGCCAATCACATATATACTTATATGCCAATCACATATATACTTATATGCCAATCACATATATACTTATATGCCAATCACATATATACTTATATGCCAATCACATATATACTTATATGCCAATCACATATATACTTATATGCCAATCACATATATACTTATATGCCAATCACCATATGCCAATCACATATACTTATATGCCAATCACATATATACTTATATGCCAATCACATATATACTTATATGCCAATCACATATATACTTATATGCCAATCACATATATACTTATATGCCAATCACATATATACTTATATGCCAATCACATATATACTTATATCTCATCTCATCTCATAATCGGACCTCTTCTACCCCGTGAAACGAGGTGTAGAGGGTACCCAAGTGCACAAGGCCCATGGGCGGACATGTAATCGAAGTGACTTGGCAAACAGGTGATTAGCCCATTGTGCCCGGACTTGTCCTCATGTGTACTCATATTCGCTATAAAACCTCCGAACTATCGAGACGTCATTCCAGCCAAAATGGACAGAGCCTCATATACCCGAAGGTTTCGAGGGATGTCCTTCCTCATCTGCACAAAGGCATTTATAGAGGAACTCTCAAGACCCGTAGGTCTGAGGATAGGAGCAAATCTGAAGACAGGCACAGCAGTCTTTGGTACTGGGAGGTCTCCACTCAGAGTGGTGTACCACACACAGTCAGTAAAGACAAAGGTCGCCTGCGCCGATATATACTTATATGCCAATCACATATATACTTATATGCCAATCACATATATACTTATATGCCAATCACATATATACCTATATGCCAATCACATATATACCTATATGCCAATCACATATATACCTATATGCCAATCACATATATACCTATATGCCAATCACATATATACTTATATGCCAATCACATATATACCTATATGCCAATCACATATATACTTATATGCCAATCACATATATACTTATATGCCAATCACATATATACTTATATGCCAATCACATATATACTTATATGCCAATCACATATATACTTATATGCCAATCACATATATACTTATATGCCAATCACATATATACTTATATGCCAATCACATATATACTTATATGCCAATCACATATATACTTATATGCCAATCACATATATACTTATATGCCAATCACATATATACTTATATGCCAATCACATATATACTTATATGCCAATCACATATATACTTATATGCCAATCACATATATACCTATATGCCAATCACATATATACCTATATGCCAATCACATATATACCTATATGCCAATCACATATATACCTATATGCCAATCACATATATACCTATATGCCAATCACATATATACCTATATGCCAATCACATATATACTTATATGCCAATCACATATATACCTATATGCCAATCACATATATACTTATATGCCAATCACATATATACTTATATGCCAATCACATATATACTTATATGCCAATCACATATATACTTATATGCCAATCACATATATACTTATATGCCAATCACATATATACTTATATGCCAATCACATATATACTTATATGCCAATCACATATATACTTATATGCCAATCACATATATACTTATATGCCAATCACATATATACTTATATGCCAATCACATATATACTTATATGCCAATCACATATATACTTATATGCCAATCACATATATACTTATATGCCAATCACATATATACTTATATGCCAATCACATATATACTTATATGCCAATCACATATATACTTATATGCCAATCACATATATACTTATATGCCAATCACATATATACTTATATGCCAATCACATATATACTTATATGCCAATCACATATATACTTATATGCCAATCACATATATACTTATATGCCAATCACATATATACTTATATGCCAATCACATATATACTTATATGCCAACCACATATATACTTATATGCCAATCACATATATACTTATATGCCAATCACATATATACTTATATGCCAATCACATATATACTTATATGCCAATCACATATATACTTATATGCCAATCACATATATACTTATATGCCAATCACGGGGCAAAGTCTTACAGACAGGGGGTATGATGTGTTGGTGTTGTGGGTAGTGGGTTTCCCCCGTTGCTTCACCCTAGGCCTAGTGAATTCTTTCATGAAAGGAGCGACCATTGCGGTGTTAGTCTCTTGGCCTAGCAAAACCTCTCATACCCCAAGATCGTTGTGCGTGGTGAAGAGCCACACCCTCCCCGAGGTAGTCCTGGTAACTGAGGGTGCGAATCCTCGGGCAAAACACAACGGATCTAGAGGAGTAAACCTCGATAATAAATCCGGTGCACTACAGCGTACACGCTCTCTGTGGGTGGGAAGGAGCCAGATGGATACTGAACAAGTCTTAGGAGTGGGAACGAGTATGAACTACTTCCTGAAGATCGGAACCCATCGTACAGGCACAGAGACTCAAGACGTGACGATCCTATTGCCTTCAACTCTTGGTCACATGCCTAGAGCCTCGGAGAACTCGGCGTAGCCAGCAGGCAATTAGGTGGCGGGGAATGAGCACTGTGAGCCCTACCTTGGCTACGTATCTCAGAGAGAGGCAGAAACACCCCCTTTATCTCCCCCAGAGCTGGCACAGTACACTTCTGGCTTCTACCCGGGGCGGTAGGAAATCCACAGGCACCCCAGCATCACAATGCCATGAAGATATGCCAATCACATATATACTTATATGCCAATCACATATATACTTATATGCCAATCACAGACTCATCTTAGTTGTCTCTTACAATATGCCTGCTTGCATCAGTGGTCCTGTTCTTTATTTGCCACATCAGGGACACCTGAGGTTCACATACGACTACATAATATTCATTCATCTTCTTTATCACTCCTTATGGAACATGAAACCATCACAACATTTGATCATTCTGTAGCAAGTCTGCATCAAAGCATTCAACCATCACAGCATTTGACCATTTTGTAGCAAGTCTACATCAAAGCCTTCAGCCATCACAGCATTTGACCATTTTGTAGCAAGTCTACATCAAAGCATTCACACTCTAGCAGTTATGGAACATGAAACCATCACAGCATTTGACCATTTTGTAGCAAGTCTGCATCAAAGCATTCACACTCTAGCAGTTATGGAACATGATACCCTCACATATATTTGACCATTTTGTAGGAAGTCTGCATCAAAGCCTTCAGCCATCACAGAATTTGACCATTTTGTAGGAAGTCTGCATCAAAGCCTTCAGCCATCACAACATTTGACCATTTTGTAGCAAGTCTGCATCAAAGCCTTCAGCCATCACAGCATTTGATCATTTTGTAGCAAGTCTGCATCAAAGCCTTCAGCCATCACAGCATTTGACCATTTTGTAGCAAGTCTACATCAAAGCCTTCAGCCATCACAGCATTTGACCATTTTGTAGCAAGTCTACATCAAAGCATTCACACTCTAGCAGTTATGGAACATGAAACCATCACAGCATTTGACCATTTTGTAGCAAGTCTACATCAAAGCATTCACACTCTAGCAGTTTTGGAACATGAAACCATCACAGCATTTGATCATTTTGTAGCAAGTCTACATCAAAGCATTCACACTCTAGCAGTTATGGAACATGAAACCATCACAACATTTGATCATTTTGTAGCAAGTCTACATCAAAGCACTCACACTGTAACAGCACAGGCTTCTATAGCACTCTGTTTGACATGATGATATTTGTTGCCTTGTACGACAAGCATGAGAGACCAGTAATCCTATTCTTTATCTGACTAATCAGAGAACCCTTGGAACTACATCTACATAACATAATAAACAACATAATAAATGATATAACATACCATTAACATAATAAACAACATAATAAATGACATAACATACCATTAACATAATAAACAACATAATAAATGATATGTGAACCAGCTGGTTAAAGCATAACATGGGACACAAATTCTTTGTCATCATTTTCTCTTCAGCTCCCTACAGAGCTTAGGTCTTCACAATCACACTATTCTAGCCTGTGCTATCTACTATCTTCTTTATCCTTTTGTAAGTCTGTTTTCAATCCTATTCCGCAAGCTTTTTTTTTTTTTTTTTGCATCTCCCTCATTTCTTTTACCTTGGACATTACAGAACAAGGACAGTCTTGTAAAGCTATCAGCTGCTGTCCTCAGTGTGTGTTCTATCCAACAACATATGTTCCTCACCAATGTGAAAATGATGACAAAAACCAGACTACATTGCTACAACAAGAGGTGAATACTAGATGCTGGCTTTGGCTAGGACACACAATAAAGAAATCAATTTGTAGTGTTACATGGCAGGCCTTTTTCTAAAGGAAGACCAAAAAACTGAGTAGAACATTGGAGATATAATTAATAGGAGTAAAGAAGACAAGAAAAGACCTTGAACAGATGATGGTAGGACAGGAGGACTTATTCATGGCCTTGAACAGATGATGGTAGGACAGGAGGACTTATTCATGACCTTGAACAGATGATGGTAGGACAGAAGGACTTATTCATGACCTTGAACAGATGATGGTAGGACAGGAGGACTTATTCATGACCTTGAACAGATGATGGTAGGACAGGAGGACTTATTCATGACCTTGAACAGATGATGGTAGGACAGGAGGACTTATTCATGACCTTGAACAGATGATGGTAGGACAGGAGGACTTATTCATGACCTTGAACAGATGATGGTAGGACAGGAGGACTTATTCATGACCTTGAACAGATGATGGTAGGACAGGAGGACTTATTCATGACCTTGAACAGATAATGGTAGGACAGGAGGACTTATTCATGGCCTTGAACAGAAGATGGTAGGACAGGAGGACTTATTCGTGACCTTGAACAGATGATGGTAGGTCAGGAGGACCTATTCATGACCTTGAACAGAAAATGGTAGGACAGGAGGACTTATTCATGGCCTTGAACAGAAGATGGTAGGACAGGAGGACTTATTCATGGCCTTGAACAGATGATGGTAGGACAGGAGGACTTATTCATGGCCTTGAACAGATGATGGTAGGACAGGAGGACTTATTCATGACCTTGAACAGATGATGGTAGGACATGAGGACTTATTCATGACCTTGAACAGATGATGGTAGGTCAGGAGGACTTATTCATGACCTTGAACAGATGATGGTAGGACAGGAGGACTTATTCATGGCTTGAACAGATGATGGTAGGACAGGAGGACTTATTCATGGCCTTGAACAGATGATGGTAGGACAGGAGGACTTATTCATGACCTTGAACAGATGATGGTAGGACAGGAGGACTTATTCATGGCCTTGAACAGATGATGGTAGGACAGGAGGACTTATTCATGACCTTGAACAGATGATGGTAGGACAGGAGGACTTATTCATGGCCTTGAACAGATGATGGTAGGACAGGAGGACTTATTCATGACCTTGAACAGATGATGGTAGGACAGGAGGACTTATTCATGACCTTGAACAGATGATGGTAGGACAGGAGGACTTATTCATGACCTTGAACAGATGATGGTAGGTCAGGAGGACTTATTCATGACCTTGAACAGATGATGGTAGGACAGGAGGACTTATTCATGACCTTGAACAGATGATGGTAGGACAGGAGGACTTATTCATGACCTTGAACAGATGATGGTAGGACAGGAGGACTTATTCATGGCCTTGAACAGATGATGGTAGGACAGGAGGACTTATTCATGGCCTTGAACAGATGATGGTACGACAGGAGGACTTATTCATGACCTTGAACAGATAATGGTAGGACAGGAGGACCTATTCATGACCTTGAACAGATGATGGTAGGTCAGGAGGACCTATTCATGACCTTGAACAGAAAATGGTAGGACAGGAGGACTTATTCATGGCCTTGAACAGAAGATGGTAGGACAGGAGGACTTATTCATGGCCTTGAACAGATGATGGTAGGACAGGAGGACTTATTCATGGCCTTGAACAGATGATGGTAGGACAGGAGGACTTATTCATGGCCTTGAACAGATGATGGTAGGACAGGAGGACTTATTCATGGCCTTGAACAGATGATGGTAGGACAGGAGGACTTATTCATGACCTTGAACAGATGATGGTAGGACAGGAGGACTTATTCATGGCCTTGAACAGATGATGGTAGGACAGGAGGACTTATTCATGACCTTGAACAGATGATGGTAGGACAGGAGGACTTATTCATGACCTTGAACAGATGATTGTAGGACAGGAGGACTTATTCATGACCTTGAACAGATGATTGTAGGACAGGAGGACTTATTCATGACCTTGAACAGATGATGGTAGGACAGGAGGACTTATTCGTGACCTTGAACAGATGATGGTAGGACAGGAGGACTTATTCATGACCTTGAACAGATGATGGTAGGACAGGAGGACTTATTCATGACCTTGAACAGATGATGGTAGGACAGGAGGACTTATTCATGACCTTGAACATATGATGGTAGGACAGGAGGACTTATTCATGACCTTGAACAGATGATGGTAGGACAGGAGGACTTATTCATGACCTTGAACAGATGATGGTAGGTCAGGAGGACTTATTCATGGTCTTGAACAGATGATGGTAGGACAGGAGAACTTATTCATGACCTTGAACAGATGATGGTAGGACAGGAGGACTTATTCATGACCTTGAACAGATGATGGTAGGACAGGAGGACTTATTCATGACCTTGAACAGATGGTAGGACAGGAGGACTTATTCATGACCTTGAACAGATGATGGTAGGTCAGGAGGACTTATTCATGACCTTGAACAGATGATGGTAGGACAGGAGGACTTATTCATGGCTTGAACAGATGATGGTAGGACAGGAGGACTTATTCATGGCCTTGAACAGATGATGGTAGGACAGGAGGACTTATTCATGACCTTGAACAGATGATGGTAGGACAGGAGGACTTATTCATGACCTTGAACAGATGATGGTAGGACAGGAGGACTTATTCATGACCTTGAACAGATGATGGTAGGACAGGAGGACTTATTCATGGCCTTGAACAGATGATGGTAGGACAGGAGGACTTATTCATGGCCTTGAACAGATGATGGTAGGACAGGAGGACTTATTCATGACCTTGAACAGATGATGGTAGGACAGGAGGACTTATTCATGGCCTTGAACAGATGATGGTAGGACAGGAGGGCTTATTCATGACCTTGAACAGATGATGGTAGGACAGGAGGACTTATTCATGACCTTGAACAGATGATGGTAGGACAGGAGGACTTATTCATGACCTTGAACAGATGATGGTAGGTCAGGAGGACTTAATCATGACCTTGAACAGATGATGGTAGGACAGGAGGACTTATTCATGTTCTTGAACAGATGATGGTAGGACAGGAGGACTTATTCATGACCTTGAACAGATGATGGTAGGACAGGAGGACTTATTCATGACCTTGAACAGATGATGGTAGGACAGGAGGACTTATTCATGACCTTGAACAGATGATGGTAGGCCAGGAGGACTTATTCATGGCCTTGAACAGAAGATGGTAGGACAGAAGGACTTATTCATGGCCTATGCTTTATAGGGAGATAAAGAAAAAATAAAACTTTAATGGTTTAAAAGTTAAAAAAAAAAAATGAAGCACATACCAATCTGCCTTCCTGGGTAATAGAGGTCACCACTGATCATAACATCTTCCATACAGCCGACAAAACTTGCAGGAATTGTGGAGTTTTGAAGGTTGGCCACAACTCCGTTGCCAATCGGGGGGTGGGGGGGGCGGGGGGGGGGGGGGAGGGGGGGGGGGGTGGGGGGGGGGGGGGTGGGGGGGGGAACTTTGTGTGAGTTTTGAAGGTTGGCACATAATACACCTGTGAGACTACAGGTGACCGACTCCCACTGAAGGCCATAGATGTCTGACAATCACGAGTGCTACATTCTGTATCAGTGCAATGGTCAAGGGGCAAGGTCAGCGTGATGTTGTGGGTGATAATCAGGTTGAGCTGATGGTACTCCGAGTTGTTGACCATGGACAGTGTGTTGAGTGAGCATGACTGAAGGTTGGTATTGTCTTTGTATTTCAAGTAAATCTACACAGAATATACAAGAAGGTGATCCTCTTTATCTTTGATTCCATCCACCCACCCACCAATCCACTCACATTCTCATTCAATCACTCACTTAATCAACTCACTTGTTCACTCATTTACATATGCGAGAAATAATAGATGTGAGAGAGAGAGAGGGAGAGATGGGGGAGAGAAAGGGAGAAAGACAGAGAGAGAGAGGGAGGGAGAGAGAGAGAGAGAGACAGAAGAGTTTATAAAACATGTACAGTAAAGTTGATAATGACTGCAACATCTTATTATCAGTAATAACTGCATGCAGTTACTAGCAGTCTCTGACGAGACAAAGAAAAATGGGGACAACTACTTCCTCATGCATGTCATTACAAGTGGCTAAAATGAGGTTGTGCAAGGGGCTGTCAACATCATCATGTCAAACATATTGTTTAAAAAACCACCGCAGCAACAACAACACATGAAATAGTTTAGTGCATGCTTCCTACAAGGTGACCAGCTGTAAACACAGCTCCATAAGAAAAAAAAAAAAAAAAGAATTAGAAAGAAGTGAAAACAAAGGATGTTCCTTGTATGCTTCTTAAAGATCATGAGGGCCCCCACATCAGTTGGCCCCCCCTTGCAGGAAGCTTGCACTAAAGTATTTCATGTGCTCACACAGTGATGACTTTTGTATCAATTTGTTTTATACAATGTAGTTTCTTCTTCATACACTCTCAGATGTCCACTTGAATGTTTTCAAAGAAAGCAGTAGTCAGTGTGAGGCTATTTGAATCTCCATAGAGCTTTTCCACGAATGGTACTGGTGTCAGCCATTTGCGCTTTCTCTGCTCCGCATACGTTGGGCAACTTTACTGAGTGTTTTGTCAGTCATTCTTGCCCTTTGCCCTCTGTGCAGCCCAGCAGAACTCTACAAAGTTTGTGGCATTTTGTTTACTATGTAATTATGACATCACTGAGCAGCGTACGTTGCACTGTTTCGTTAGGCCTGTGGCCCAGTGCATCCGATTTCAATGGGCATTTATGTTGGGTTGCCTTCCTTAGCCTTTGACTGTCTCCAGCCTACCCACAAGGCAGCAGTATTGTCTCTCTGTTTGACTGGTTTCTAAAAAACATGTAGAAAATCGTTAGCATCACAAGTTTACTCGCCATATTGGCAAGGGGAGATAAATGGGGTTGCCAGCTCTATGCATAAACTGACTCTAGTCATTTCTAACAACATGCCTCAGTGAGTGCTGCTCCTATTCTTTGTCTCCTCAGACAGCCTGAGACAGCCTGAGGAGCAGGCTTGTTGTTCATGATTCTACAAGGTCTCGGTTATTTTCTACTTAAACATTTATTCTTTCTAAAAGGTTGACATAAAAGCACAAACCATTTCAAAACTTTAACTAATTCTGCACCTAAGTAGAATCCTCTATTCATTTTTTCTGTCTCCAAAAATGTACAGACAAGCTAAAACCTTCCATACATACACTTCCATTGTTCAGCTCAACAGACACATATGCATTAGATGACAGCTTCCATAGCACCAAGACAGCAGTGGACACCGTGGTTTGGAACCGCAGGCTGAGGTCAAATTCTGAAGAGTTCATCTGGCTCTTGATGTAGTCATTATGGTTACTCCTAAAGCTGATGTCAGTAGATTGAGAACAGTAGACTCCAGTGTACCCTGGGTAGCAGTCACAATCAAAGGAGTGTTGAATCAGTGTCTCATTTATCAGCTTGGGGATGCAGTTTCCATTTCGGCAATGCCTGACACCATCACAGCCTTGTAAATAGGTTGTACAATTCTTGCCTCCATAATTCTGTCTCGCTGCATGAGGTACTGGACACACACACTCGTAATCTGCCACTTTGTCTATACAACTGCCAACATTTCTGCATGGCCTGTACAGAATGCATTCATTTATTTCTGTTTGACAGAGAAGACCTTCATAGCCTTTTGAACAATTACAGATGAATCCATCTTTAACAATGTTCACGCACGTAGCATTATTGTGGCATGGCCCAGATAAGCATTCATTTATATCCTCTGAACAATTGTCACCTGATTGAGAAGACAAAACACATGATGAGCTAGGTGGTGTATATTTTATGTTCAATCTAAAACATGGTCTAACAGTAAATGAATAAAATAAAAAATAAAAACTATATAATTATCAAGTACCCTTAGAATAATTGTAAGATATCTGCACATCAATGAACTGAAAAATACAATTAAAAAAAAAACCAGCTTATAACATTACAAGTCAATCCTACTTCTAGAACCCGCAGAGTAAGAGAAACAGAGGACAACTGGAAAAAACATGGAGAAGGGAAATGGAGACAGACAAGACCTTGTACAGACGGCACAGGGCAGGAAGGCTTGGTGTGAATTACCTGATGGCTATGCCCCTTAGGGATCTGAAGGGTTTTGGTGATAATGAGGGTGATAAGGATGATGATGATAAGGATGATGAGGATGATGATGATGATAAGGATGATGATGATGATAAGGATGATGAGGATGACAAGGATGATGATGATGTCTGCATGTCTGATTTTGACAAAAACATTAAAAAAAAACTTTATCTGCTGGTTAACAATCTTGAGATTTGAATATTTTATGAAACTAGTTCTCTGACACCACATCCCCAATATGCCTCAATGGGTATATAATAGCGCCCTTTACCTTACAGCTTCTCTGCTATCAAATGAAATAGGTCACATGTGGCAACAGTAATCCTTAGGTAAGATAAAATACATTTGAAACCAATGTTGGTTTTTTTCTGAAATGTCAGTAAGATGCTGAAAAATTAAACCTGAAGTTTCTCTGAACCTGACATTTCAGACACAAAGGTCAAGGTAGTCTTATGGCAGATACTGTCATAGAGTAGCAAAGTGTTACAGACTTCACCATACTAGGTCCAGCTTTGAAAGGCGGAATGACCAATTCCTTCCTCACTGCCTTTGCCTTCCATAACTCAAAAGCAAAGTAAGGTACCCATTTACAGATGGGTAGATTGGAATGTGACACCACTGTGTTTTGAACCCAGTACCTTTGCTACGAGAGGCAACCAGATGCTCATGTCAGACATACCATCTTCAACAATGCAAAACATTTCACAAGACTTTTCAATCTGAACATTTTTCAACATCACAAGGGTCTTTGAAATATCTTTCCTCTGGTACCAAAAATGTAGACGAGAGGACCGCATGACAAATTTTGTGAGATCACATTTCTACAATATTCAACTCACAGATAAGCTACAACATTCAACTCACAGATAAGCTACAATATTCAACTCACAGATAAGGTACAAAATTCAACTCACAGATAAGCTACAACATTCAACTCACAGATAAGCTACAACATTCAACTCACAGATAAGCTACAACATTCAACTCACAGATAAGCTACAACATTCAACTCACAGATAAGCTACAACAAGTAAAAGGAAAAAAAAAAACTAGTTTTATTATTGTTACCAAATGTAACAAAAACAGAAAATAAAGTTTGACACTGGATGGCCAGTTATTAACCAATAATTTGTCATATCGTTTTCAATAAAAAATTTATATATATTTGTGAATGAAATGAAGAATTACTGATTAATGATATCTGGCCATCTACTTTTATTCTGTGTGACAGAATGTGTCAAACATTTATATTCTATTTTAGTGCAATAAGTTAACAGTAATAGAAGTGTATCCCTGAAACTTGTGTATTATTTTACTTGTGTCATGATTTTATGTCATAATTGTATATTTTCTGTTTGGAACAGTTAACTCTTCAGCCCAGTAAGATTTATCTTGGCATAAAATATACTTTGACAACTTTAAACATCTAATGTAAAGCTCACAAGCAGCTGGTCGTTACTACATCTACATGTGTAAAACAAATGACTGGTGACCTAGTTGTCTGAAGAAACAAACTGATTTCATAGGAACATCACCATTCACTATCTGATGCCCCCTTTCTAATATGACACACAATCAATATTCGCAGTTTATTATTTCCCTTATTTTAAAATTTTAACTTTAATGGAGTTATTTCCACCTTATTTTACAATGTTTTAGTTATTATATAAAATCAGCTTGGTTAGTGACAGTCAAAATTTAAGAGATTAAAATTTACCAAGAAAGGGAGCTGCATACAAAATTTCAGCTCTCTAAGATAAGTGGAACATAGAGATTTTGAGTTGTCAAAACTTGAAACACCACAAATATGCAATGTGATTTTTATCTTAAATAAAAGTGGTGGTAACAAAAGCCAATACTTTTTGTTATGAATATCATAATTATATGCTGATGACATAAACTGGTAATGTACTTAACCTTTCACCCCAGAGACGCAGACACAAAAATATCCAGCAGCCTTTTCGTAAGTGAAGTTCACAAAATGTGGGTCACCCTTGTCATACAGTGAAATATTTGAATACTCCAAACACATGCTGTTGTATGCACATGGATTTGGACTGCATTCTGGGATATCATTTTCACATCTGCTACCAGTGTATCCAGGTAGGCATTCACATGTGTAACTCTTAGAAGAGAAAAACAAACATAGCATTCACATGTGTAACTCTTACAAGAGAAAGACAAAAACAGCATTCACATGTGTAACTGTTACAAGAGAAAGACAAATATAGCCTTCACATGTGTAACTCTTACAACAGAAAAACAAATATAGCATTCACATGTGTAACTCTTACAAGAGAACGACAAAAACAGCATTTACATGTGTAACTCTTACAAGAGAAAGACACAAACAGCATTTACATGTGTAACTCTTACAAGAGAAAGACACAAACAGCATTTACATGTGTAACTCTTACAAGAGAAAGACACAAACAGCATTTGCATGTGTAACTCTTACAAGAGAAAGACAAAAACAGCATTTACATGTGTAACTCTTACAAGAGAAAGACACAAACAGCATTTACATGTGTAACTCTTAGAAGAAGAAAACAAAAATAAATACTTTTATCATGCAGTTCAAATAAAGAAGGTCATCTGCAGTAAAACTAATAATAACGGTAACATTTAACAACATTTTCTTATCAGAGGATAAACAGTTTGAAGATGTAGATGTTACTGATGACAGTTTGAAGATGTAGATGTTACTGACGACAGTTGAAGATGTAGATGTTACTGATGACAGTTTGAAGATGTAGATGTAACTGACGACCTAGCTACTTTTGTCTCATAACTATAACCAAATTTTATAAGAGAATAAACAGTTTGAAGATGTAGATGTTACTGACAACCTGGCTTTTTTGTCTCATAACTATAAACCAAATTCATCATCATCATGTTCCTTTTTGTTCCCTATAGAGCATGGAATCACCACTGCAGATTCAGGAAGCACCCTTACAGGAAGCACCCTTGCAGAAAGCACCCTTGCAAGAAGCACCCTTGCAGGAAGAACCCTTACAGGAAGCACCCTTGCAGGAATCACTCTTACAGGAATCACTCTTACAGGAAGCACCCTTGCAGAAAGCACCCTTGCAGGAATCACCCTTGCAGGAAGCACCCTTACAGGAAGCACCCTTGCAGGAAGCACCCTTGCAGGAATCACTCTTACAGGAATCACTCTTACAGGAATAACTCTTACAGGAATCACCCTTGCAGGAATCACCCTTACAGGAACCAAGTATTCAGATGCTCTAGTAGCAGTGGTTTCTGTAACAATATGTTTTACAAGACGAGGTTGCCAACCTCATGGACAACCCCCGTATTAGTCACCTTGTACGACATGCCTGAGTAAGCAATGGTCATATTCTTTCCTTGTCTTATAAGTGGCTCCGGGACCCAAAGACGCAACAACAGAGAATGTAGTCAGCGACCCATAGCTTGACTGCTTGCATCAGGGTCAGCGAACCAGAGCTCACCAAGACCCTACTCCACCTCCAAGTGGTGATCCGGGAAACAGGCTGCATCACTGCAGTCTGGCTGAGTGAGTAGGGATCGAAGAGGAAAGGCTAACCCAGTCCCAAAAAATGCCGTGCGGAAGTTGGATGTGTCGGCCGAAAGGCACAAATATCGCAGTTTTGCTGTAAACGGGCACAACGCAACCAACGTCCTTTACAGGACGAACGAGGAAGAAGAAGAATAATAAGTGGCTCCTGGCAAGTACACAATGACCAGACGCAGGACAATTTTTCTTCTTCTCAAAATGATACAGCCAACAAGTTAGCAATGTTGCCAGAAGTCACCGTAGTTACATTTCTCTAAGTTTATAATTGTTCAGAAATGATAAAAAATCAAATGGCTATTACCTTCACACCATCGACACAGGTTCCACCATTCTGGCAAGAATTCTCTAGACAGTCATCTATATTTGTCTCACAGGTTGTTCCATTAAACCCAGTGTCAGAACAGTCACATACAAAACTGTAACAAAATAAACCGCTGTTACAACTCTGGTTTGTTACATGTTCACTGATCATTTATACTGGACATATTCACAAAGTGGCCAAAGAGGTTCATTCAACCAGTTCTGTTATCTCTGGTTTGTTACAGGTTCACTGATCATTTATACTAGACATATTCACAGAGTGGCCAAAGAGGCTCATTCAACCAGTTCTGTTAACTCTGTTTGCAATTCAATCAACTCTCCCACATCTTTACTAACAACATCAAGACTACATCAGCAATTGAACAACATTTCCCTTATCACTGCCAAGAATATCAAGACTCTATAAGCAACTTAACCACTTCTCCCTTACCCTCACTGAGAATAAATATGCAACTTAACCACTTCTCTCTTATTCTTACTTAGAACACACATACTAAATAAGCAAGTTAACCATGTCTCTTATTCTAACTAGAACAGGAAGAAGTATATAAGCAAGTTAACCACTTCTCTTTTATTCTTACTAAGTACATCAAAATTATATAAGTTAACCACTTAACTTGATCCTCAGTAAGACTTTTAAGCAGTTTAACCACTTCGCACTCACCCTCAGTAAGACAAAATCAGCACATTAACCACTTAACTTGACCCTCAGTAAGACTGTATAAGCAAGTTAACCACTTTTCACTCACCCTCAGTAAGACAAAATGAGCACATTAACCACTTATCTCTTTTCTAACGAAGACCATAAAGACTATATTAGCAAGCTGACTTCTCCTTGATCCACGGGAGATAAACTCTTATGAAGCTGTACCTGCTGTAAGTAAATAATTTTCTATTTTCCTTTTTTGTTGAATTTCTCGAGATAATACCTTTTTTTTCCCCTTGTTCTTTGTTTTTGGATTTTTATCTTTCTGGACCAAACATCATATCGTTGTTTCATTAATTTTTCCCACTTATTTACAATGTTCATTGTCTTTGTCTATTAACTTGCCTTATATTTATCTTTGTCGCCTGTTTGTGACTGTGGCTAACAAAAGGTGAATCCCAAAAGATCCAGTGTTTTCTGTATACATTAATTTGTAAAACTCATTCCATACCACATTATTTTTTAATTAATTTATTATTTACATCCCTGCTGTACTGTAACTTTCTTCCGCACTTGTTTCCAGGCATAATTGATATTTATTTTGAACAAGAAGTCTCTCCAGCATATTTTTTTTCCCTGCAATGTTGCCACTCTTATCTTCCTGTTAACTAAAGGCAACAAATAAACAAGAAATCTCACAAGCATATTTTTTTTCTGTCAATGTTGCCACTCTCTGTTAACTAAAGGCAACAAATAAACAAGAAATTCCACAAGAACATTTTGTGGGTCAATGTTGTCACTCTTATCTTCCTGTGAATTAAAGACAATAAATGAACAAATCTTTAAAAATTTGTTCAAAGGTTTCCCTGTTGGAGGTGAACACCAGCAAAGAACAGAATGACAATATATTTTTCTGAAACTATTTTTGTCTAATAGCCATTCTGTAAATGTCCACTTGCCATTCCTTAGTTATGCCACTACGAATATCTTTATTGTAACATCTGAGCCTATGTAAGCTAGTTCAACATTTCATATTCCTTTATTATAAATTTTAAAACTATGTGAGAGAGTTCACTGCTTCTCCCTTAAATTTATTTTAAAATAATACAGGAAGTTAATTCCATATTTTTTAATTTTTTTTCCTTCACATTAGAAGACTTGAGCACTCAAATATTTGACAAACAACATATAACTATGTCACAGCATTTTTTATAATAAATTGTGCAAGTTAAATATAAATAACATACTGCAAGATTAATCAAGCAAGTTAATAGTTACTATCTCTCTTAAAGCTTCTGTTGATTTAAAATTCTGAAATAAGTAGCCTATGCAAGTAAACAATTTGTTTTTGTTGTTTTGTTTTTTAACAACATTCTTAGAGTAAGTATACAAGTAAACACCCTGTGTTTAAAAAATAAATAAATAAAATTCTGAAACTAAGTACCGATATGTCAGTTAAAAATTTACATCACTGTTATTAAAATTTTTTTGAGGTAACCAATTCTTGAACCAGAATAGTTGACAGGAAGTATTAACCCTTTATGTTCTCCATGTCACTGGCAGCAACTCAGTAGATATAGTGTGAGCCGGCCTCGGTGGCTTGTTAACTATTTATAGTTAACCTTCAAGACACTGCTTTATTTAACCACATTATATCTTTTTTTAAAAATTTAATTAAAATAATACCTATTTCCAGCAGATAAAGAAGGATTGGGTTAATATTTTCATGATCTGAAGCTAGTGGTGTGTTGTTTTGATATGATTAGCTCATTTGTCAACAAGATAAGTCAGCAAAACCCCCAAATGTTTAAAATGTTTTTTGATTTGGTAACACTGGAATTTTATTAGTATGATATATTACTGCAAGATAATGATGTAGCAAATCATCTTCTATGTTTACTTCTTTAGATAAATGATAATGTTTCATATTGTGAGTTACGAAAATAAAAAATACAATTTTAATAGATTTTATTTCTACTACCAAATTTTTCTGAATCAAATTTACCTTTGTTAGACGTGTCTAGCTGTTTTATCAAAAACTGTCAGAATGATCCATTTTTCATCAGTAGTTTTTTTTTTCTCCCTTTAGAGAGTCAGGGTGGTTAGAGCCTTAGATTATCAAGGCAAATGAATCAGGTTTGAAACTAAGTCAATTGTGCTAAGTCTACCCAGCTGTAAAAATAGGTACCCTCTGTCTTTAGTTAGGGGAGGCTGACGCAGTAAGGAAGAGAACTGGTTACCTCACCTTATAAAGGTGAGAAGACCTAGTGCAGGTGAAGTTTGAACACTTTATTTCATTACGGCAGTATCTGCTACAGGACTACCTTTTGTTTGTTTGTTTTGTAATGATTTGATCTAACTTCTTGCCCTATGCATCATCTTTTTTTTCTCTGCGGCCAAAATCTGATGTGCAGCATATAAGGGCTAAACCAAAAATTGTGTGGAGCAAGAGGTAAGTTAAAGTTTTGTCTCCCTCTTATTAGAAAACTGCGAGAGAGGGTACGCTAGCTATACTCTTCTTTTAATCTTATTACAAGTACTAAACACTTCTTAATCTTATTACAAGTATTAAACACTTCTTAATCTTATTACAAGTATTAAACACTTCTTATCTTATTAGAACAAGTATTAAACACTTCTTAATCTTATTACAAGTATTAAACACTTCTTAATCTTATTACAACAAGTATTAAACACTACTTAATCTTATTACAAGTATTAAAAACTTCTTAATCTTATTACAACTAGTATTAAACACTTCTTAATCTTATTACAAGTATTAAACACTTCTTAATCTTATTACAAGTATTAAACACTTCTTAATCTTATTACAACAAGTATTAAACACTTCTTAATCATATTACAAGTATTAAACACTTCTTAATCTTATTACAACAAGTATTAAACACTTCTTAATCTTATTACAAGTATTAAACACTTCTTAATCTTATTACAATGAGTATTAAACACTTCTTAATCTTATTACAAGTATTAAACACTTCTTAATCTCATTACAACAAGTATTAAATACTTCTTAATCTTATTACAAGTATTAAACACTTCTCAATCCTATTACAAGTATTAAACACTTCTTAATCTTATTTAAGCATTCTCATGCAAATATGTGAATGACAACACTTTTCTTTCTTTTATTTGAAAATTGTGAAGTACTCATTATACAGGATAAATATTCAAGTTACACATGTCTTCTATTCCCTTCTAGAACATTCTGGCACTCGTCAAAGAAAATAACTGTTCATTGATTGTCACTAGATAGAAACAAACAAAACAAAAAAACAAGCAAAAACAACCTTAACTAGTTTATCGCATAATGACGTGAAACAAAACACAAACAGTACTATAAATAAGACAGCATTAAATGTCACCACAAACAAGACACAAACAAAACACAACAGTGCTATAAATAAGAAAGCATTAAATGGTCACCACAAACAAACAAAACAGTCTGTCACCACAAACAAACAAAACAGTCTGTCACCACAAACAAGACACAAACAAACAAAACAGTCTGTCATCACAAACAAGACACAAACAAACAAAACAGTCTGTCACCACAAACAAGATACAAAAAAACAAAACAGTCTGTCACCTCTTAACTAGCTTATACAGGGCATGG
The DNA here is from genome assembly GCA_024509875.1 of Oreohelix idahoensis. NCBI lineage: Eukaryota > Metazoa > Mollusca > Gastropoda > Stylommatophora > Oreohelicidae > Oreohelix > Oreohelix idahoensis. The sequence goes on from JAMPIV010009272.1 coordinate 116,478, forward strand.
AACTTTTTATCCAAAATTCAAAAAGCTCTGAAAAACAAAGTTTTTCATGAAAGCCACATGTGTATGACACGACCCAAGCAGACGTGTATTATCAGGTGCATCATGTTTCTTGCCCATGTCCTTATACTGCTATGCTAGTGCATGTAATACATCAGACAAGCAGATGTAAGCATCATCATCTCATCTCAACCCATAACCCGTCATGGGTCGTAGGGGTGCCATGGTGGAAGCATCAGCAGACAGGGTCCTCCACTGCTCTCTATTCTCAGCAATGCGTACAAGTGTGGAGAAACCGTGTCCTGCCCATTCTTTGATGTTATCAGCCCAGGATTTTCTTTGCCTTCCTCTTCTCCGTTTACCTTCGACTGTTCCCTGGAGGATCGTTTTCGAAAGGGAGTCATGACGAGTTACATGCCCAAACCAGGCAAGCTTTCGACGTTTCACTATTGACAAAAGTGGTTCTTGATGGCCTGCATAGGTGTTTATCTTCTCTCTAACATAGACATTTGTTTTGTGCTCTTTATAGCAAATGCGCAAAATTCTTCTGTAACATTTATGCTCGAAAGCCTGAATCCTTCGCTCCGTATCTGCAGTGAGTGTCCAGCCCTCACACCCATACAAGAGAATAGATAATACAAGTGATTTGTATAATTTGATCTTCACAGGAAAACTGATGTTACTTTTCCAGATCACATTCAACCTTGTCATGGCAGCTGAGGCCATCTCAAGTCTTGTCTTGATTTCTTTATTTGATCTTCCATCACTACATATAGTGGACCCAAGATATTTAAAGGTATTAACTTCTTCTAACGTTTGCCCATTTAACGTAATGTTGGTCGGAACATGTTTCTTATGGCTATTCACCAATATCTTGCTTTTTTCTATATTAATTTCCATCCCATATGTTCTTGTTACTTTCTCCAGTCTAGAGGTAAGGTCTTGAAGTTCTGATTCTGTTCCAGCTATCAGATCAATATCATCAGCAAAACGTAGATTACACAGAGGTCGGCCTCCAATCGATATGGTTGATTTATAATCGTAGAGAGCCTCCTGCATAATATGTTCTAGATAAATGTTAAAGAGCACTGGTGACAGGATACATCCCTGGCGAACTCCTACAGTTGTTTTGAAAAATTCTCCAATGTCATTGCTTGCAAAAACAGCACTGCTTGCGTCCTTGTATAGTGCTTCAATGATATCTATGATGTTGGTATCAAAATTGAATTTTCTCATTATTTGCCATAAACCTTCATGCCAGACTCGATCGAAGGCTTTTGTGAAATCGATGAAGTTATGGTATAAATCATGTTGATGCTGGAGATGTTTTTTCGATCAGTAATCTAATATTGAAGATTTGTTCTGAGGTACTTCTTTTTGGTCTAAAGCCAGCCTGTTCCTCTGACAAGATTTCTTCTGATTTCTGTTTTATTCTGTTCAAAAGTATCCTTAACATCACCTTACTTGGATGACTAATAAGGCTAATGGTTCTGTAGTTCTTGCACATTTTTAGATTTCCTTTCTTTGGAAGCGGTATTACTAATGACTGCGTCCATTCTTTTGGCCATTTTTTTGTACTCCATATCTTCTGGCAAATTGTTGTCATGATTTTTACTATATCTGGTCCTCCATATTTCAAGAGCTCTGCTGGTATATTATCCACACCCGGTGACTTCCCTCCTTTCATCGAACATATAGCCTCTTCCACTTCTTCCCGTAGTATTGCTGCATTTCCGAGTTCTCTGTTTTCGCACTTAATGTTGTTTAATATGCCTAAGTCAGTGTCAAGTTTACAGTTATATAATTCTTTACAATATTCTGTCCACCTTCTCATTACAGCTGTTTTTTCATTGAGCAGAGCCCCATTGCTATCTTCTATGACAGTTACCCTGGGCTGTTGGGGTTTTGATAGTCTTCTTAATGTGTCAAAAACTGCCTTGCTGTTACCTTTTATTAGCCCCAAAGCATCAGAGTATCATAACCCTCTTTTTCAAGCATAGCACAATCAGTTGTGTATCAGCTCTGCTACCAGCCACAAGTGCCTCGGCAGCTCTCAAATACAGTGTGGCTGAGAATTATTCACCAGATTATGAAGTTCAATAACCTTGAGCAAACATGAGTGTTACAGATAAATGATACAGCGTCTGCTGCCTTGTTGAAGTTTGGCACTGACAGTGATGGCTATAAACAAATAAGAAAACTATCTTCCAGCAGGATGCTGTCACGTACAACGCTAGGGTGTTACCATAATATATGATACATGTACCACACTAATGTTCTGAAACTGGAAAAATTCTATATTGCAAAACATATCTGGCCCCAAAGCTTTCAGATAATTAAGGTCACAAACCTGAAGCATCACTGCAAGAAACAAAATAATCTGTCACCTCTTAACTAGTTTCTAGCATCACTACATGAAAGAAAATACAACGGTGCTGTAAATAAGAAGGCAGCATTAAATATTCACTACAGTTAATGTTAATGTTATTGTTAATCAGAATCAATGTCACTGCACTCCGGGCAAACCCATAGGTGCTCAGTCTCCCTCAGTAAATGTTGAAGGGTATGAATGCTAATTGTTCCTTTTGCGCACTGGTTGTATACACGCTGGTTGCGTCCTCTCCTTCATCCATCCCTGCTGGTCTTACGTTTGATGTCAAATTCCAGCAATCTTAGCCTTGATGATTCACCCATTGCAGTGTCATTCTCTAATAGGCGAACATGAATCACCCTCAGTATTTCTCTCTTATCTATGTCCAATGCACATTCTATGGGTGCTCTTGAATCTAGTCTGTCTGCTCTTTCACCGAATATTATTCACTCAAAACAAAAACAACTAATCCCTTGTGAAGTGCTGACACTGGCTGACGGTGATCATTGCAGTAGACAGGAAGAACTAAGAATAAGAAAGATTTGAGAAGACACAAAGAACTAACAATAAGAAAGATTTGAGAAGACATGAAGCTGGATGAATGAAATGGTCCAAGAGTAAACATACTTTAACACAAAAGCTCCTAAAATAAAAGGAAACATAATATTAGATCACGGCCAGACTTTCATAAAAGTGACACTGAATAAATGCCAGATGTTAAGAAAAGGTGGACCAATAAATGCCAGATTGTGAGAATTTTTAGACTGAAATTTTTAGACTAAGAAAAGTTAGAATAAGTAAATACTGCTCTACTCTAGTTGCTTCCCTTACAGGAAACTTATGCCAATGTATTTCATGAGCTCGTGTGGTTGCCAAGTTTTATTACATGATGAGGTTGCTATCCCCATGCATAATCTCTTCTTAGTTGCCAGTTAAAACACATCTGGTTAGTGCAGTGGTTCCATTCTGTCGCCATCTCCTCAGAGACACAAGACAATGATCACATGGGGTGAAATTTTGAGCACATAATTTTAATGATCACAGGGGGTGAAATTTTGAGCACATCATTTTAATGATCACATGGGGTGAAATTTTGAGCACATCATTTTAATGATCAAGTGAAAAGGTCCGTGTAGTACTATAGCGGACAATGCTGCAGGGGAGTAAAGTGTCAGAGACCTCACAGTAGGTCCAGCTTTATGAAGTGAGGTGACCAGTTCCCATCCTTACTGCCTGTGTCTTCCTTAAGAACTGAGCTCCCCCCCTCGCCCCCCCCCCCCCGCCCCCCCCCCCCCCCCAAGGTAGAACTTGGTTCAATGGAGTATAACAATACCCGGTTTTGAACCCCAAACCTTGAAACTTTGCAGTAACAGACGAATGCTTTTACCATTCTGCCAATCAAATGCTCACGATAAGTACAATATTATAACAGTAAAAGCATGTCAGAAAAATTATTAATTACGTGGTGCCAATCTACAAAAATAATAACAAAGCATGACGTTTAGATATCCCACACATATCTAAACTAAATTACAGATAGATAATGGACCATTGAAGCATAAAGGAATCAAAATTCTACAAAAATAGCAAAAAACAAAAACTATCACAAAGCAAGCCAAGGATAGTGTGATTCCTTGAAAAAAAAATACAATAGAAATTCATTATATTTTGACAAATATTCCAACTACTCAGATACAGAATGTAAAAACCCACCAAAATTTGAAGAAAAAATAAAGCACTGTCACAAACAAGCATTGCATTTACCACTTTGAAAAAAAAAAAATTAAGCAAATGGAAAAATATACACTAGAAAAAAGCTTGCAACAAGAATAGGATTAATAAAAACTTGCCGAGGACTGAATTTGTCAAATGTCATGAGGATTCCAGACAAAATAAATATTAGATGTCATAAAATATACAATGCAGTACATTAAAAACATCATTTTGCAAGGGCCTGTATAGTATAAAATTCTATTTTAATATATTAAAGTACATATGAAATGTTGTATCAATTTATAAACCTGTACTAATTTCTTCAGAGCTAAAAAAAAAAATAGTAAATGAAATAAAATAATATAAATTGTAACATATTTAAACATAAAATGATTAAACAATACTTGACACTGTATCATCTACTACAAAACAAAACTGTAATATGAACACTATTTGAAATCCTGAAAATATCAAATTCAATGAAAGAATTATAAAATGAATACAATAAATTCTGACAAGAGTTTTACCCAAAAAACTGCACACAAATGTGATACAATTATTTTAAAGAATTTTAATATGAATAACAGACTCAGCTGTTTTAACTAGCATGTCACCAAAGAAATGCAAACTTCTCAATTTAGTCTTTAAAGATATTTATGACATGAATATTTCTTAGCTCAAGGTTATCTGTAGTGACTCATCTACATACAATTGGTAACATGTCGGCGGCCATATCTGACTGAACAATACATGTCATTTTCTCAGATTCTGAGTTTTTATCTTCATTATCATCATTATGAGACTGAACACTATATGTAATTTCTCAATCTGAGTTTTTATCATCATTATCAGACTGAACACTACATGTCATTTTCTCAGAATCTTGAGTCTATCTTCATTATCATCATCATCTCACCCTTCAGCTACCCGTGGAGTACAGAATCAACAAGTTCCACCTGTTTGTCCTGTTCATAACCCTCCACTCCCAAAGGAGCATAGGCCTTCAACAAACACATGCCAAGTCTTCCTGTCACGTGCCATCATCTCAAGTTATCTCCACGTTCTCCTCATCATTTTCACATCTGTTTCCAGCTCTCTTCTCCATGTGCTTCTTGGTTTACCTCTGCCTCTCTTGCCCTGGGGGTTCCAGAACAAGGACTGCCTTGTAATGCTATCCACAGGTTTTCTCTGTGTGTGTCCTATCCATCGCCATCATCTTCTTCTCATCTCTTGTTCTACTGGCACTTGTCTGGTTCTTGTCATCAGTTCCACGTTGGTAACCTTGTCATACCATTTTAATCCCTCTATTCTACGCAAGCACCCATTTATTAAAGTCTGTAGCTTTTTGGTTGTTGTCTTTGTTGTTCCCCATGTCTCAGGGCCATACAATAGGACTGACTTCACATTTGAGTTGAAGATTCTTATTTTCGTGTTGGATCCGATTTTTCTTGATCTCCATATATTTCCTAATGCAATGAAAGCTTCTCTTGCTTTTTATATTCTTATTTTGATATCACTGTCTGTCCCTCCAACTTTATCTATATTGCTGCCAATGTGTACATTTTTACATCTTGTATTGGTGTTTCTTCAACACGGTTATCATTACCTGCATTTATTCTCATTTTCTTTGTCTTTTCCCTGTGTATTTTCAGACCCAATTGCTGTGACCTCTCATCGAGTGTTTTCAATTTGTCCTGCATCTGATTACGGTTATGGGACAGAAGAGCCAAGTCATCAGCAAAATCCAGATCATCCAACTGCTTAGTCAGAGTCCACTGGATTCCATTTCTGTTGTGTGTTGTCGATGTTCTCATAACCCAGTCTATTGCTAGTAAGAAAAGAAAGGAGACAAGGGGCATCCCTGTTGCACTCCTGTTCTTATCCCAAATGGTTCTGTAAGCTGTCCTTCATGAAGAACTCTGCATGTCATGTCTTCATATGTTTTCTTTATTAAATTTATGATCTTCAGGGGAACTCCATAATGCCTCATCAATTTCCAAAGTGATTCTCTGTCTACACTGTCAAATGCCTTTTCGTAGTCCACAAATCCGATGTATAGTGGTGAATTCCATTCCAGACTTTGTTCAACTATTATTCTCAAAGTGGCTATCTGGTCTGTACAGGATCTGTTCTGTCAAAAACCTGCTTGATCATCTCTCAGTTTCTTGTCTATGGACTCTTTTAATCTCTCAAGGATAATCCTTTTCAATACTTTTCCTGGCACTGATAGTAACATTATTCCTCTATAATTTGTACACTCTTGTAAATTTTCCTTCTTAGGCAACTTAACCAGATATCCTTCCTTCCATTCTGCTGGTATCTCTTCCTTTTCCCAGACTTTACCAAGTAATTTATATAACATCTCTATAGCCGTGTCGATATCTGCTTTGATGGCCTCTGCTGGAATGCCATCAGGTCCAGACACTTTTCCATCTCTTAGAAGCTTTATGGCTTTCTTTATTTCTTCCTTCGTTGGTCTTTCACCGTTAATTTGTAGCTCTTCTTCTGCTGGCTGGATGTCAGGGGGGTTTTGTGGAGCTAGTCTATTGAGAAGGTCCTCAAAATATTCTGTTCACCTCTTCATTTGCTTTTGTATATTGCTGAGCAGATTTCCATTCTTGTCTTTTATGAGGCAACTTGTTTGCTTGTATTTCCCTGTTAGCTTCTTTGTGCTGTTATACAGTTCTCTCTCATATTTCCTTTGGCTGCAGTATCTTCTGCCTCTCTTGCCAACTCCTCAATATACTTCCTCTCGTCTCTTTTTTGATAGTTTTTTTTACTCCTTTGTTTGCTTCTGTGTACACTTCTTGAGCCTTGGCTTTGGAACTTCTGGTTTTGCTTGTGTTTAAATCTGCTTTCTTGTTTTTTCTGTCTTTTATCTTATTGATGGTTTCTGTTGTTATACATGCTTTTTGTTGTCGTTCCCTTTTCCCCAGTATTTCTTCACGTTTCATTCCATATAGTTTTGATTTGCTGCCAATAGTCTTCTGTATTCTCTACCTCTTTCAGCTGTTGGAGCACTTGGAATTTGTTGGATATTGTGACCGCAAATTTGTCTCTTGTTTCTTGATTTCTTAGATGTCCTATGTTAAATTGTTGTCTATAATTTTGCATTGTTGCATATCTCTTGAGTTTCATTTTTACTTTGGCTAACAGAAGGTGGTGATCTGATGCCACATCTGCTCCTCTATATACCTTTACATCCTGCAATGATGATCTAAACTTCTTGTTTATGCATATGTGATCAATCTGATTTTCTGTTCTACGGTCTGGTGATATCCATGTTGCCTTGTGTATTCTCTTATGTGGAAACATGCTTCCTCCTACAGCCATTTGATTTGAAGCACAGAAGTTTGAGAATAGTTCCCCATTTTCATTCATTATTCCTAGCCCATGTTTTCCCATGACTTCTTCAAAGCCGGTGTTGACTGTACCTATCTTTGCATCCATGTCACCCATCAAAATTGTGATGTCTCTTCTTTTTACTTTTTCCATAATTTCCTGTAGTCTAGTATAAAATGCTTCTTTGTAGAGTACAGAATCAACAAGTTCCAGCTTCTTTGTCCTGTGCCATCCATCATCTGTTCTAGGTTGCCCCATCTCTTCTTTATCCATTTCATGTTTGTCTCAAATTCTTTTCTCTGTGTTTTTTTTTATCTCCTTATATTTTTCTTACCCTGAGGATTTCAGAACAAGGACTTCCTTGTAATGCTATCAACTAGTTTTATTTTTTCAATGTGTGTCCTATTCAACACCAACATCTTCTTCTCACCTCTTGTTCAACTGATTTGATTGGTTCTTGTCATCAGCTCCACATTAGTCATTTTGTTCTACCATAATAATAATAAAAATAGCCCCTTCAGCTATACCCCTTCAGCTATAACTGACTATGGGAATACGCCCCTGAGATGACAGCCCTCAGCTATAACTGACTATGGGAATACGTCCCTGAGATGACAGCCCTTCAGCTATAACTATGGGAATACGTCCCTGAGATAACAGCCCTTCAGCTATAACTGACTATGGGAATACGTCCCTGAGATGACAGCCCTTCAGCTATAACTGACTATGGGAATACGTCCCTGAGATGACAGCCCTCAGCTGCTCTTTTTTTGTCCCTGGTGTTCCTCTCAATGTTTTCTCCTCTCTTCTGCTTGCTGTGAGAGCTTCTTTTCACCCAATAAGAGGAGGTGCCAGAGAGAGAGCATCGCCACTTAGTGTAATCGGCAGCTTGTCGTACCAGTTTCACGTATTCTGTGCAACGACCTATTTATGAAAGACTGGATCTTTCTAGTTGTCATTTTCATTGTTCCCCATGTTTGACAGCCGCACAATAAGACTGCATTAACATTTGAGCTGAAGATTCATACTTTTGTGTTGGATTTATTTAGTTTGATTTCCATACATCTCCCAAAGCGATGATTATTCTCCATCATACTGTCATCAAAACGATACAGCCTTCCATCAATTTCTTCATTAATAATGATCTTTTCACCACTTCGAGGGTCTTTAAAAGACATTTCTTCTAACACTGATAAAGATGACGTCTTGAAACACCAAAGTGATACTTATTTTACGAGGATGTGTCATAATTGATGGATCACAGTTCAAAGTTATGTACACACCTGTTTATACGGTCTTGGCAGACCCCACCATGTAAACAGGGGTCAGGAAGACAATCATTGATGTTTGTATCACAGTTCAGACCAGTGATGCCGTCAATACATCTGCAGGTGTAGCCATTGACACGGTTGTCACATGTACCATTGTACTGACATGGTGATGACTCACACTCGTCAATATCAATCTGGCAGAACTCATCTAAAATTTAGAACAAAATGTTTATTCAACAAATATTCTATCCAGTAATCACAGTGTTTCACAATTTAAAAAAAAATATTTCTGCTAATGTAAAAAACACAACTCAACAAATGTTCTACCCAGTAATCACAATGGTTCACAATTTTATCATTGTGTAAATTTCTGCAGATGTACAGAATAGAACAAGACAACAACCAACATAACAAGACAACAATAAACATAACACAACAACAACCAACATAACAAGACAACAATCAGCATAACACAACAACAACCAACATAACAAGACAACAACCAACACAAAAAGACAACAACCAACATAATTTGACAACAACCAACATAACAAGACAACAACCAACATAACACAACAATAAATAACATAACAAGACAACAACCAACATAATAAGACAACAACCAACATAACACAACAACAACCAACATAACACAACAACAACCAACATAACAAGACAACAACCAACATAATAAGACAACAACCAACATAATAAAACAACCAACATAATAAGACAACCAACATAACATAACAAAAACCAACATAACACAGCAACAACCAACATAACAAGACAACAACCAACATAATAAGACAACAACCAACATAACAAGACAACAACCAACATAACTAGACAACACCCAACAGAGCAAGACAGCAACCAACAGAATTAGACAACAGCCAACATAACAAGAGAACAACCAACATAATAAAATCACAGCCAACAGAACAATACAACAACCAACATAATAAAACAACAACCAAGAGAACAAGACAACAACCAACATAACAAGAGAACAACCAACATAATAAAACAACAGCCAACAGAACAAGACAACAACCAACATAATAAAATAACAACCAACAGAACAAGACAACAACCAACATAACAAGAGAACAACCAACATAATAAAACAACAACCAACATAATTAGACAACAGCCAACAAAACAAGAGAACAACCAACATAATAAAACAACAACCAACATAACAAAAGAACAACCAACATAACAAAACAACCAAAATAACAAAAGAACAACCAACATAATAAAACAACAGCCAACATAACAAGAGAACAACAAACATAACTAGATAACAACCAACATAAGACAACAACCAACAGAACAAGACAACAACCAACATAATAAAACAACAGCCAACATAACAAAGGAACAAACAACATAATAAAACAACAACTAACAGAAAAAACAACAACCAATATAACAAGACAACAACAAACATAACAAGACAACAACCAACATAACAAGACAACAACCAACATAATAAAACAACAACCAACATAACTAGAGATAGAGATAGACAGGACATGACCAGACTTGTCCCATAACACTAGAGCTGTGCTTTTTTAACCAGGGTTGCACTACAAGAACAATCAGTAAGCATACACTTGAACATTTGCTGAGGGAGACTGATCACCTATGGGTTTGTCTAGGGTGCAAAGATGTCGATTTTGATGAACAATAACTCCTGTCTATCAAAAACAAAAAACAACTGACAGACAAAGGTGGACAGATCCATCCATCAAATACAGCATGCAATTACACTTGTTGATCAACATAACACTGATACAGGCTACCTCTGTCAATCAAAGTCAGACCAATTCCAACACCTGCGAAGCCTAGAGTGCAGTAACAACTACCCCTGTCTAGGAAAATGTTTCATTATCATGTGAAAGTCTTCAGACAGTTACACCTGCTGACCTAAATAATAACAGGTGCTTCCCTGGCAGTGAAGTAAACAAAAAGACAAAAATACAAGCATCCGTCTGTCAAAACTTCATTCATTCACAACACTCTAGCTCCACAAGGAGCACAGGGCATCAACAAACACACACACACTAAGTTCTTCTGTTGCTGATAGGTCTATCTCTTCAACAATTAAGAACCAGGTATATCCACTGGGTATATCTTTAAAATACCATAAGCATTTACACCTGACAGAGAAGACATACCCACCTGTGAAACTTACTTTTTTTATTTTTGTTATTTTAATGATGAAAAATTAACCTTTTCAACCTCTGATGGGTTATAATTAGGATATGTATTGTTTTCAGTTCCAAATAATATGAGCAACTGCCAATATGGGAAAGTGATACCACACCTGTCAAATCATTGTAAACAGGCCAAATCACAATTACCAATTATGCCTGTATGTTAAAAAAAAAACCAAAAAAAAATCTCAAACAAAAACGAGATAAAACCTAACAAAACCAAACATAAACATCAAACAAAAATAATATTAAGGGGGAGGGGTGTAAAGGCCTGGTGTTTCCAGTGACATAATTGACTTTAATATATATTCAATTGTAGATGTAGGTCATCTAAGAAAATGGTGATAACAACTTTCCTTGTTCGTGTCTTTCATAGAAAGAACAAATTTCTCACCTGTATAGCCTGGGACACAGTTACACCGGAACCCTAATGGAATATCAACACAGGTTCCACCATTCTGGCATGCCTGGTTTGGTAACCGTATTTCACAATACGATCGCTGCTGCTCACAGAGGGTACCTGAAGGTCAAGACAACAGAAATCATGTTTGTTAACATGTACAACATCAACTGAGCCTCACTCATAATTTAGTGAGTACCCTGTTCTCAACTTTAACAAAATCTGTTTTTGTTTATTTCTGAGGAAAAATATCCTGTTCAACCTCTGAGGGGTTATAATTAGAATATATGGTGTCGATAATTATAGGTAATATTTTCATTTGTCAATAACTGATCCTTGTTTACTTTCTCCTTTCCAATCTTCTATTCCATGCAAGCACCAGTTTATGAAAGTCAAGGTCAACAGTACTGTGGTGAGAAGCTAATTTGTTTACAACGTAGAGGAAGTCTCTCTGTAACAATACATGTGTACATTGATTGCTGTTACACAATATGTGTACAATGATAACTGTAACACAACACATGTACAATGATGACTGTAACCCAACACATGTACAATGATGACTGTAACACAACATGTGTACAATGATGACTAACACAATATGTGTACAATAATAACTGTAACACAACATGTGTACAATGATAACTGTAACACAATATGTGTAAAATAATAACTGTAACATGTGTACAATGATAACTGTAACACAACATGTGTACAATGATGACTGTAACCCAACATGTGTACAATAATAACTGTAACATAATATGTGTACAATAATAACTGTAACACAACATGTGTACAATGATAACTGTAACACAACATGTGTACAATAATAACTGTAACACAACATGTGTACAATGATAACTGTAACACAACATGTGTACAATGATAACTGTAACACAACATGTGTACAATGATAACTGTAACACAACATGTGTACAATGATAACTGTAACACAACATGTGTACAATGATAACTGTAACACAACATGTGTACAATGATAACTGTAACACAACATGTGTACAATGATATCTGTAACACAACATGTGTACAATGATAACTGTAACACAACATGTGTACAATGATAACTGTAACACAACATGGGTACAATGATAAAGTAAAAGGCAGTCTGACAGCAGACACAGCTGTTGGGAAGTGAATGGGAGATGAGAAGAAAATGCCGGCGATAGATGGAACATAACTGAGGAAATCTACTGATAGCATTACAAGGTAGGCTTTGTTCTAAAATCTCCTGGGATAACAAAGGTAGAAGATGACTGACAAAAACACATGGACAAGAGAACTGGAGACAGATGAGACAAGAGAACTGGAGACAGATGAGACAAGAGAACTGGAGACAGATGAGACAAGAGAACTGGAGACAGATGAGACAAGAGAGCTGGAGACAGATGAGACAAGAGAGCTGGAGACAGATGAGTTAAGAGAACTGGAGACAGATGAGACAAGAGAACTGGAGACAGATGAGACAAGAGAACTGGAGACAGATGAGACAAGAGAACTGGAGACAGATGAGACAAGAGAGAACTGGAGACAGATAAGACAAGAGAACTGGAGACAGATGAGACAAGAGAACTGGAGACAGATGAGACAAGCGAACTGGAGACAGATGAGACAAGAGAACTGGAGACAGATGAAACAAGAGAACTGGAGACAGATGAGACAAGAGAAGTGGAGACAGATGAGACAAGAGAACTGGAGACAGATGAGAGAACAGAACTGGTGACAGAAATGAAAGACGACATTGAAATATCATGAGCTGAAGGTTAATGGATGAAGATCTCAAATGTGGAGCAACCATCTCAGTAACAAACATACCAGTGTGCATTTCTCCTTCGACAGACTTGCAGAAACAAGCAAAACTGCCAGGTGTGTTCTCACACTTGCCTTGTGCCTGGCAGATGGGAGGATCACTGTAGTGACATTCGTTGATGTCATTTTCACAATTGGTGCCATTGTAGCCAGTGAGGAACAATGCATTAGGGCCAAGTAACCTACAGACACAATAGTCAAAGTTACACCGACATGTTATTTTTGTTTATTTTAGTTTATGTGTTTGTTTGTTGTGTGTGTCTATTTAACTAAACAGGGAAAAGACAAAGATAATAAATGCAAGAAATGATAACAAGGTTGTACTTGAAGAAACACCACTACAAGATGTAGAATCAAACACATATCATGGCAGCAATATAGACAAAGTTGGAGGTGACAGACAATGATATCAAAATAAGAATAGAAAAAGCAAGAGGATATCAAGTCCAATACAAAATTAAGAATCCTCACAGTCTGCACCACATAAACGCAATCTTTTGCCCTCCCGCAGAAAATGATCCAATATATCCATTGTAGCCATTTTAACTAATACTGTTACTTACTCAGTCAACAAACAATGGCTAGTTGCTTTACAAATATTTGTAAGAAATAAAATTGTGGCTATTATTATTATAGGTGTGCCTTACTCAGTCGAAAAAAAATAGTGGCTAGTGGCCTAATAACGCACTGCAAGCAATAATTATGGCTATCTTACAATATTTGCATAAATCACTATGCAAGTAATATAATATAATGTCATGAATGAAAAAGAAATAGGAAAAGTAAAGCAAAGTACTATACAAAACAATATCACATCACAAGATCAAAAGACACACGAGAAAAACATTTGTAATAACCAAAATAAAATTCTATTAGTGAAACAAGACGAAAACAGCAAATTAGGTCAATTTACCACAAGAAAAATCTAAAAATAGACACATACAGGACCCAATACAAACAGCTGATTTGAAAAAAACTAAACGATAGCAAGGTTAGACCTACAAATTACAAACAACCGATGACACAACGAAGAAAAATGAAACTGAGACCAATGAAAATACAATTGAGATAAACAAAACGTTACAACTAAACATATTGATGCGTGATGCCATATGATGATGGATGGCATCCGCATGTCTGGTTTTGTGTAGTGTGTAGATGTGTTCAGTCAAAACAATGTTCATGCAACAATAACAGGGCAATCCACATAGGACGTCAGTAAACTCACGACGTATAAAGTCAATGAGTCTTGAAACAGCCGTTGACGTTTTTCTTCATTATTTATTGTGGACGCCACAGTGACAAAATGGTTACGCAAATGTGTAGGCACATCAAACAGTCATTATCACAGCAACATTCAATACAGCAATAAACGGTAGACAGCATTACAATGATGAGTCAGATGCATGTTATATTTCAAAGTGCTGTAAATGTAGTCAGATGAACAACTCCATCCTTTCTATAACAGCCAGGAGATAACCAGATGTATGAGATCAGTTCACTCTCCTTAGTTTGACTTCAGCAAGACAGACACGTCTGCCGAAGTATAAATAATGTCCTCAAGAATATCCTCTAGATAATAAAGGTTTTCTAAACCTAGTTCATTTAACAAAGTAGCAAGTAATGGTCCTTGGAACCTGCATCAACCGATGCAGTACAATGCAGCGACATGTGAGCTGGGAAAGAACATCTCGTGACGACGACTTTCGGAGACAGGCTATGAATCGAAATCGCTCACGACCCAAAATCGATAGAGTTAATGAAAAAGTCAATTTACCTTGCTTTCATGAAATACACAGAAATATCACGCCTCCCGACATGTGGGAACACTAGAGGTATTATCTCGACTAAACGAAATATCCAAAGAGGACTACACATCCCTGACAGAACAAAAATAGCGGAGATCCCCTCTTCAACGAGGCATCTCTTTCGCCATTCCAAATCGCTCACTCCCACTAGTGGTGGGCGGAAACCGATCGACCAAACAACAAGACAAGTCATGCGCAGTCCAGCGCAAAAATGACCACAGCTCAAAAGTTAACTGCATTCGATACTAACGCGAGAAGACAAATGCTTACCGAGAAAAGTGACTATAAATTTCAAGCAGTTGTTGCCCTTGCGTTATAAAACAGATATTGAAATAAAACGATGTTGCGAGAATTTATCACGCAACATATCACCACCTCCTCCCGATAAAAAAAAATGTGGAACATATTTTTTTTTCAATATCAAAGAGCAAGCGATAAGCGGCTCAAAACGCACGAATTATGCGCTGATAATTAATTAAATTGCCAAACAATAGGCTAATTATAGAGTGTCTGGTGAGGATATACCTCAACAGAAAAATAAATATGTCTCAAAAAATATTCACATCGGGGAGGTGTCACCAACACACATCACGTTAGCATGTAAACACAATATACGTATGCAAGTTACTATAATCATCATTAAACAGCATACTCTAATATTGTCTTTAAAAATGGATGTACAAATCTGATAGGAAAATTTAAATAGTACATTCTTTGACATGTAATGACATAAGTACATAGCAAAGTTAAACTACATGACGATCCAGGACATATGCTCTGGTATTCCGAGGGTAAGTACACAATCTAGAACTCGTAAGGTAAGTCCTCAGCTCAACAATGACATTCTGAGAAAGTACAAGCAATATAATGCTAATTAATAACTAATATGCTTCATAAGGTACAATACATTATTAATAATTGTGGCTGTTTAGTAAACTAACGGCCCTTATATTAACTACTCAGTCCTCCTCTATCATTTTAAAAAACGAACAGAAGAAGATGACAACAAAGCACGATAGTGTGTACATATAAAGTAAGTACAGATGTGCTAATCTATTGTAGAAATATAGGTGTGTTATGACTCTGTAATATATAGAAATATAGGACAGAAGTATTAGTTGGAGTCATGTGGGCATCTAGACAAAATGTCAGCCATCACATTATCCGCACCACGGATATCTCGTACCGTGAAGTGAAAAGGTTGAAGAGCTATAGCATATCGAGTGGATCTCGAACTCTTCAAATTCTTAGTCTGAATAGCTGTAAGAGCTTTCTGATCAGTCTCTAGAATGAAATGTGCGCCCAGGAGGAATCTTTGTAGCTTTAGAATTGACCAAACCATCGCTAACAACTCACGGTCTAAAACCGAGTAGTTCCTCTCTGCCGCATTTAGTTTTCTAGAAATGTACATAACAGGATGCAGAATATTTGCATATTCTTGCATCAGTGCTGCTCCAATCCCAGTGGATGAAGCATCACTCCGAAGAACAAAAGTCCTATCAAGAGTAGGTAATCTTAAGATGGGAGGAGAAGAAAATATATTCTTGATTTGGTCTAGTGAAGATTGGCATTCTTCAGACCAACGGACCAGATTAGGCGAACCTTTCTTCAACAATGTTGAGAGAGGTGCCATGATCGAAGATAAATTTGGAATAAATCTCCCATAAAATTGAATTAAACCTAAGAGACTCCTAACTTGTTTCTTCGTTTTAGGAACAGAGATGTTCAGTATTTTGGAAGTATTGTGGTCTTCTGTCTTCAAGAGACCATGACCAACACGATGACCCAGGAAAGAGATTTCACCAAAACCAACAAAAGCTTTAGAAGGTTTTGCTGTCAAATTATTCTCACGTAGAGTGGACAGTAAGTCATATAACCCTAAATAGTGATCTTCCCAGGTATCACTGAAGAGACAGATGTCATCTAAGTATGCGATGACATCCGAACGATGTGACAGAATTCGACGCATCATGCGAACGAAAGTGGCAGGGGCGTTCATGAGACCAAAAGGCATAACATTCCATTGAAATAGACCCCTAGGTGTAGAAAAAGCAGTAAGAGGTTTGGCATGCTCTGCTAAAGGCACTTGCCAATAACCTTTAGACAAGTCAAGTTTAGTGAAGAATCTAGAATTAGAAAGTCTAATCAGTAGATCTTCTAACAAAGGCATCGGTTCAGCGTCGAATTTTGTGACCTGATTCAATTTGCGATAATCAACGCAAATTCGTATGTTCTTATCCTTCTTCCGGACAATAACCATGGAAGAAGAATATGGTGAAGTCGATGGTTCAATTATATTTAATTGAATCATTTCATCCAATTCCTTTTCCACTTGCGACTGAAAGTGTATAGGAATAGGATACGGCCTAACCCTAATTGGATTATTGTCGGTAAGAATTATGTCATGTTCTATGACATCTGTGTGTCCAGGAATGTCAGTGAGAACATCCTGAAATGTTTGTAACATCGACGAGACTTGTCGATGTTCGTCACCAGAAAGATTAGGAGAAACAGAAACGTTTTTCCAAGATTCCGTAGAATGTAATGGAACCACTGGAAGGGGAAGGTTGACATCAGAGAAGGTAGATTCCTCATCCTGTATGACAGACAGGGATGAATAATGACCGTGAGGTGCAGGAGCATCATCCGTTGCCTGGAAAATAGGCAGCAAATAGTCCGGACGTTCGTGAAATTCCGAAAGCATGTTTATGTGGAAAGTTTTATGCTTTCCATCAATATCGACCACATAGTCAACATCGGAAATCCGAGAGACTATTGCATACGGACCTTTCCATGCAATAAGAAGTCTATTTTCCCTACTGGGGAGTAGGACGAATGCTTTGTCACCTGGACAAAGTTGTCGTAGACATCTATTCTTGTTAGCAAACTGTCTTGCCTTCTCTTTAGCAATTTCTGATGAAGCAGTTGCTAGCTTACATGCCTCAATGATCTTTTGTCTAAGAGCAATGACATACTCATATGAGGATTGAGTTTCATCGCTAATATCATCGGCAGTGATGAGATCGTGTAATAAAGACATAGGGCCGCGTGGACGCGCGCCAAAGACAAGTTGGAAGGGAGAAAATCCTGTGTGTTCATTAGGGACTTCTCTATAGGCAAAGAGAGCCGCGGGTAAAACCCTGTCCCAATCTTGAGGATGATCTTCAGTTATCTTACCAAGCAAAGTCTTGAGCGTTCTATTCAGACGCTCAACTAACCCATTAGACATAGGATGGTAGATACTACTGAGAGATCGTTCAATATGTAAGGTAGACATTACCTGTGACATAGTGTCAGATATGAGTTGAGTGCCATGGTCTGACAATATTTCTCTGGGGAACCCCAAGCGAGAAAATATCAACCAAAGAGCATCTGCGATATCTGTAGTAGATATGCTCTTAAGAGGAATAGCCTCTGGCCAACGTGTGCACATATCGACACATGTAAGGATAAACTGATGTCCTCTGGCCGACTTGACCTTAAAAGGGCCAATAATATCTATGGCCATTTTCTGAAACGGCCGAATAGGAATGTCAGCAGCCTGGATAGGCGCAGCATGTCGTGGTCCTCTAGATTTGACCTCCTGACATACCTTGCATGATCGGCAGTAAATACGAATGTCCTTATTGACAAAAGGCCAAAAGAAAGCCGCAAGGACTCTCGACTTCGTACGGGCAAAACCCATATGTCCAGCACATTGCGAGTCATGAGCATATTGTAATATTTGGACTCTCATGCTCTTGGGAACAAGAATTTGCGAATGTGCCGACGTAGTCGAATCTTGTACCATACGTACAAGTACGCCGTTTCTCATTGCAATCCAAGATTTTCTATTTGTATCCTGATTCGGATCACCTTTCTTCGCAAGAACGAAGAATTTTTTTAAAGAAGGATCTTCTTCTTGCAATTTTATGAAAGAGTCACGAGTAATTACTAAGTGACTATCTTGGCTATCAACTTCATTATCACTATTCAGTGAAGTTTCGGGTGTTTGTAGAGCTTGTGCTCTTGTAACTACTGCATTTGTAGCTTGCATGTTATTATCTTCCCAAGCAGCAATCTGCTGTGGGGTACACTCCCTAACTCCGTGAATACGACCAATAATAAGGTCCGCAATAGGATTAGGTAAGAGACAAGCATGCACATCTCCAGTAAAGAAAGGAGTGGCAATGCGAATTACAGCAGTAGGATATTTTTCTAGAGTGCCGCCAAATGTGACACATTTAATAACCCTTCCTGTAGCACAAGATGGATCTACAAGCGATTGTCTAACACCAATAGTGGTGCATCCGGAATCGAAAAGTAGTGAGACCGGAGTATCATTAACAAGACCCTTATGTAGAATTAAAGAACCCCTCCCGTCATGCGCAACAGCAGCAGGAAGAGCGGGAAGTGGGTGACCACAACTCAAAGTAGTTATGGTACCCGGTTCGAATAAAGTACTGCATTGGGGGCATTTGTTTGCTCTCTCAAAGTCAAAAGCAGAACTAGTGACAGCGTCAAAGTTTTTACTATCAACAACATGATTACAGGCTCCCTCAGTTTCCTGTTGTACAGCATTAGCCTGCTGATATCTCTTTTTTTTGTGTTGAGATCTACCCCGACTATTATTACCTCTGAAGTTATCAGAGTTATTATTATCTCTGCAGTTATTATTGTCTCTATTGTAATTGTTATACTGGTTCGAATTCCAGTTTCCACGATTACTATCATGTTCACATTGATGCGAACATCTATTTGTTTGGTTCTGAGGTCTTCGGCAGGAATAACCTCTATTACCATATCCTCTTTTGAAATGCTTATAATTATTAGGGTGATAGTAACGACCACTATCAGGTTGTCTCCAATTCTTCGAAGAAGAATCACCATGAAATTGGTTTCCATGATTTTGACAGAAATTACCGCTGCCCTTTCTATCAAAATTTTGTTGGGACCTACGAGCAAAGTTTTGACCATACGGAGCTGCCGAAGCAACTGGTAAACCTTCTTTCACCTTAGAGTTACCCATGGTTATGTGTGGGTGCGCAGTTACGTATTGGCAACAGAAATCTTCCATTTCTTTTATTGTTTTAGGTTTACGTTCATGAAGGAAAGCAAGGAAAGACTCATTGACAGACGACATGACTTTGTCTCTAAGTATTAAGTCCATAAGTCCTTCATAAGTTTTTTCCGTCTTAGATAGTTCAACCCATCGTGAGAAAGTAATGCGTATTCTTGCAATAAACTCGGAGAATTCAACTCCATTTTCAGGTAACATGTTTTTAAATTGTAGACGATAGCCGTCTTCGTTAAGCTGATATTTCTTTAACAAAGCGGCCCTGACAACCTCATAATTGCTCTTGTCAGGTTCATCCACCATATTTAATATACTTAGAGCTTTACCTGTCAGTATCCCTGATAACTGATAAACATATTTTGCTTTGTCTATGTTATGAGCTGTACATGCTTGTTCAAATCTGTCCAGATAGAACATTATGTCATCACTGGAAGGACTAAATGTTGGTAACTTAATCTTAAAAGTATCATTATTAGCCTTCCCAGAAGATGAACCCTTGTTTGAATCATTACCATTACTCATGCTCGTCAATTTCAATTTCTCCAACTCTAAAGCTAAGAGTTTTTCTTCATGTTCCATTTTTGCTTTCCTCTCATCAGACTCTCTTTGTAACTTCCTTTCTTCAGCTTGAGCCTGCATTTGAAGTCTTTCATTTTCAGCTTCTTTTTCAAGTCTTTTATTTTCAGCTTCTTTTTCAAGTCTTTTATTTTCAGCTTCTTTTTCAAGTCTTTTATTCTCAGCTTCTTTTTCAAGTCTTTTATTCTCAGCCTCTAGCTGTAGCTTTCTTTCCTCAGCTTCTGATTCCCTTTTTTGTTTTTCCATTTCCATTTGGAATCTCTTTTCATCCATCTGCATCTGCAGTTTCTTTTGTTCAGCTTCCATATGCAGTTTCTTTTGTTCAGCTTCCATTGCTTTATCATATCGAGCAGTTGCAAATTCTTCTAACTTATCACCAGTCTTCCCAAGCAATTTACCCTGCTCAATAAAGTGCTCAAATGTAGACATGTTGTCTAACATATGAGTCCAAAACCTGAAATAATTAACTAATTTATTTCAAACCTAAGTGTAACAAGTCTTAATTAAGCACTTGTATATTCACATCACATTATATTATCCCAGTCTCTGTGGGAAACAAGTCTCCAATCAAAGAACTTGTATATGAAATATCAGCACTCAAATCTTGATCATAAGTGCACTTCTCATTCAATAGTGCACGACACTATTCATCATTCATTTATCATCAGTATAGTAGTAACAGTGCATTAGCATAGCCCATTAACTAATTACTATAACTGTAAACAATGACTATGTAAACACATGCAGAATGTAAACATTGAAAATGTAAACAATACAAACAATGTAAACAATAACAATGTAAACAATAACAAAGATCAGCAACAATACAAAAACTTTCGCAGAAATCAACTAAAAATAAAGCAGAAATTAATGAAATATCACAAAAAATGTGACGATATCTGCGATAGAATTAAACAAAATACATGACACCACAGTGTATAAACAAAAATGTTGTATGAAACTAAATTATAGACAAGAGTAGGCTATAACATATAGACATATAATATATAGAATGAGATGATACACAGAAGACTCAGCAGAAGTATAAGGGCACAGTTTACATACAAACAGGCCACTTAACTTAAAGGCTTCCAATCGTAGCACAGCAGAAAAACGGATGTCAATCAACGTCCTAAAGAGCGAAGCTCCAACGATGATGGCACATCTGAACTGCTTCCACTGCTAACACGATGGTACAAGAGCTTCTGAAATACTGTGTGTTGAATTGTTTCGGCACTTGACCTTCTAATCCAAAAGTAAGTTGATGGAAATCGGTACTTGGCCTTCTTCAGAAAACAACCCGTTTCAACCGGCACTTGACCTTCTCAAAAAACGACAGCACTGGAACCTTGACAGCAGCAACTTGCTTGACTTGCGTAAAAGATAACAGCAGTCCGAGTTATCCGGCAACATGTAACAACGCCGGGTACTGTCAAATTCTTGTTTCCGTCAAAAAGTTGAAATTTTGACTTTTACCGGGCAACGCCGAGTACTTTGAAAATTTTGAAGATGTTGACTGTATTGAAGAATGTTAATTTCTTGAAGGATGCTGATGAATTCTTGTTGAAAATGAAGTGGGTAAGGGACCCCGTGTTTGCTAGTACCAGAATCAAACCAGCTTATGGCCACCAAATGATGCGTGATGCCATATGATGATGGATGGCATCCGCATGTCTGGTTTTGTGTAGTGTGTAGATGTGTTCAGTCAAAACAATGTTCATGCAACAATAACAGGGCAATCCACATAGGACGTCAGTAAACTCACGACGTATAAAGTCAATGAGTCTTGAAACAGCCGTTGACGTTTTTCTTCATTATTTATTGTGGACGCCACAGTGACAAAATGGTTACGCAAATGTGTAGGCACATCAAACAGTCATTATCACAGCAACATTCAATACAGCAATAAACGGTAGACAGCATTACAATGATGAGTCAGATGCATGTTATATTTCAAAGTGCTGTAAATGTAGTCAGATGAACAACTCCATCCTTTCTATAACAGCCAGGAGATAACCAGATGTATGAGATCAGTTCACTCTCCTTAGTTTGACTTCAGCAAGACAGACACGTCTGCCGAAGTATAAATAATGTCCTCAAGAATATCCTCTAGATAATAAAGGTTTTCTAAACCTAGTTCATTTAACAAAGTAGCAAGTAATGGTCCTTGGAACCTGCATCAACCGATGCAGTACAATGCAGCGACATGTGAGCTGGGAAAGAACATCTCGTGACGACGACTTTCGGAGACAGGCTATGAATCGAAATCGCTCACGACCCAAAATCGATAGAGTTAATGAAAAAGTCAATTTACCTTGCTTTCATGAAATACACAGAAATATCACGCCTCCCGACATGTGGGAACACTAGAGGTATTATCTCGACTAAACGAAATATCCAAAGAGGACTACACATCCCTGACAGAACAAAAATAGCGGAGATCCCCTCTTCAACGAGGCATCTCTTTCGCCATTCCAAATCGCTCACTCCCACTAGTGGTGGGCGGAAACCGATCGACCAAACAACAAGACAAGTCATGCGCAGTCCAGCGCAAAAATGACCACAGCTCAAAAGTTAACTGCATTCGATACTAACGCGAGAAGACAAATGCTTACCGAGAAAAGTGACTATAAATTTCAAGCAGTTGTTGCCCTTGCGTTATAAAACAGATATTGAAATAAAACGATGTTGCGAGAATTTATCACGCAACACATATATATTGAACAAATCCAGTAGCAGACAGAATATTTAACGAGTTTACTCGAGTCTGATCTTCTGCTCAAATGAAAATGCAGAACGACTTTGAATCTACGATCGTCCTCAGAGATATTGTAGATCCAAAGTTCCCGCCAACCTCCCATGAAGAAAAACCAACAGACATAAAGATGTACATAAAGACATAAAAGGTATAAATTACAATAGGGACTGCCAACAGTAGCCTGGTGAAAATAATGCACAAACAGGTTACTTAGCTGACACAGCTGAAAAAAATCCCTGCAGATGCCAGTATACACCGAAAAAAGTTTCCCCTGATGCAGACTGGTGTACTTGAACTAGCTGATCCTTCAGGCCCAGTTTGGTTTTGTTTTGTTTTATCTCATTATTGTTTGTTTTGTTTTTTGAACATACAAGCAAAATAGGTAATTTTGATTTGCCATATTTATAATGATTTGACAGATGTGATGCCACTTTTCCATACCGGTAGTTTTTCATCTTATTTGGAATTGAAAACACCATTTATCCTAATTATAACCCATTGTTGAGGATTGTTGCATTCATGGTTTGCGAGCATTTTGGTTTTATCTTGATTTGGATGGTCGCACCCTGCAACATCTCAACTAGTTAGACTTCAATGGGTACGCGTAAAGCAAATGAAGAGGTGGAAAGAATATTTTGAGGACCTTCTCAATAGACCAGCTCCACAAAACCCCCCGGACATCCAGCCAGCAGAAGAAGAGCTACAAATTAACCGTGAAAGACCAACGAAGGAAAAAATAAAGAAAGCCATAAAGCTTCTAAGAGATGGAAAAGTGTCTGGACCTGATGGCATTCCTCTTCATATGCTCTTGTATATTGCTGAGCAGTTTTCCATTCTTGTCTTTTATGAGGCAACTTGTTTGCTTGTATTTCCCTGTTAGCTTCTTTGTGCTGTTATTTGATACTTATTTTTACTTCTTTGTTTGCTTCTGTGTACACTTCTTGAGCCTTGGCTTTGGAACTTCTGGTTTTGCTTGTGTTTAAATCTTCTTTCTTGTTTTTTCTGTCTTTTATCTTATTGATGGTATGACAAGGTTACCAACGTGGAACTGATGACAAGAACCAGACAAGTGCCAGTAGAACAAGAGATGAGAAGAAATGATGGTGATGGATAGGACACACACTGAGGAAACCTGTTGATAGCATTACAAGGCAGTCCTTGTTCTGGAACCCCCAGGGCAAGAGAGGCAGAGGAAGACCAAGAAGCTCATGGAGAAGAGAGCTGGAAACAGAGGTGAAAATGATGAGGAGAACGTGGAAAGAACTTGAGATGATGGCCCGTGACAGGAGGACTTGGCATGTGTTTGTTGAAGGCCTATGCTCCTTTGGGAGTGGAGGGTTATGAATGAAATGAATGAATGAAAAGGCATTTGACAGTGTAGACAGAGAATCACTTTGGAAATTGATGAGGCATTATGGAGTTCCCCTAAGAAAACATATGAAGACATGACATGCAGAGTTCTTCATGAAGGACAGCTTACAGAACCGTTCGGGATAAGAACAGGAGTGTGACAGGGATGCCTCTTGTCTCCATTTCTTTTCTTACTAGCAATAGACTGGGTTATGAGAACATCGACAACACACAACAGAAATGTAATCCAGTGGACTCTGACTAAGTAGTTGGATGATCTGGATTTTGCTGATGACTTGGCTCTTCTGTCCCATAACTATAATCAGATGCAGGACAAATTGAAAACACTCGATGAGAGGTCACAGCAATTGGGTCTGAAAATACACAGGGAAAAGACAAAAATAATGAGAATAAATGCAGGTAATGATAACAGGGTTGAACTTGAAGAAACACCAATACAAGATGTAGAATCGTACACATATCTTGGCAGCAATATAGACAAAGTTGGAGGGACAGACAGTGATATCAAAATAAGAATACAAAAAGCAAGAGGAGCTTTCATTGCATTGGGAAATATATGGAGATCAAGAGAAATCAGATCCAACATGAAAATAAGAATCTTCAACTCAAATGTGAAGTCAGTCCTATTATATGGCTCTGAAACATGGAGAACAACAAAGACAACAACCAAAAAGCTACAGACTTTCATAAATGGGTGCTTGCGTAGAATAGAAGGATTAAAATGGTATGACAAGGTTACCAACGTGGAACTGATGACAAGAACTAGACAAGTGCCAGTGGAACAAGAGATGAGAAGAAGACGATGGCGATGGATAGGACACACACTGAGGAAACCTGTTGATAGCATTACAAGGCAGTCCTTGTTCTGGAACCCCCAGGGCAAGAGAGGCAGAGGTAGACCAAGAAGCACATGGAGAAGAGAGTTGGAAACAGAGGTGAAAATGATGAGAACATGGAAAGAACTTGAGATGATGGCACATGACAGGAGGACTTGGCATGTGTTTGTTGAAGGCCTATGCTCCTTTTGGAGTGGAGGGTTATGAATAGAACACCACAACTAACCGTCTCTGGTCAATGTATTTGTTCAGGCACTGACAAGTGTAGTTTCCATGACCATGAGCGCATGTGCCATTGTTCTGGCAGGGATTTGCTTCGCACTCATCAATCTCTGTTTCACATCTGTCCCCAGTGTATCCTGCCATAAGACAATAATATATATATATATTAATTCACACATAGAATATATCTGTGTATCCTACCATAAATAATAATATCATATATTTAGTTTTACAGCTCATTCTGTCATTGTTTCGTAATGCTCCCAAAAATAGTAACACTCGCCAAAGAAAAGTGCGCAAAGGTTGGTGTGCATGCACCATGTGAACGGCATGCATGTTCAGGCTTTGTTTAACATCGGATGTAAAACAAATATTTTTGTTTTTTAATACTCTCCCAAATATAGTAACACTCGCCAAAGAAAGGATGGTATGCATGCGACAATAACATCTCTCTGTGAGCAGCGTGCATGTTCAGACTTTGTTTAACATCATCAGATGTAAAACAAATATTTCGGTTTTTAATACGGGAATTAAAGAAATGGAAGAAAATGTTGATAACTATTCTCACTGTCACCACCTAAGTGGATTGTATCTGATGAAGAGACACTTACAGCAAAATTGTTTAAATATGTTTCTTCGTATGCCAGTGTTTATGCATTGAGACACATCTGGAGTCATTCTTATATGACCATCAGCTATGCACAATGCTACAATATATGTATGTGGAAGTTAACCTATGTCTGTGAGGCTAATTAAATCCTCGTTGACTCTTGAAATCATCCACACACTTCCAGGGATTCTCCCTGTGGTGAAACTTGTTGAGAACCCAGCATTGCACACTAAGCTTGGAGACGTCACTTGAGCCCCAGGCGTAATTCTTTGACTGGGTTGACTGAATGCAGAAGGATCTCACTGTGTACCCATTGACAGATAGGGGAAGCTGAAAAGTGGCTCCATGCAGGATGTGAGAATTCCTTGGAGAGCCCAGACCAGGGTACAGTATTTTAGCTCTGCATGGTTGGAGAGCCCCCTTGGATGGCAAGGAATGCACAGTATGCCATGCACTTCTTACTCGTAGCATGGGACTAAATGTGACGATCCTTTAAATGCAAGCCAAGCTGGAGAAACTGGAACTCATGACTTTAACTCAACTTGTTTCGGAATGGCAGAAAAGCCTAGATCTACAGTGTAGATAATACCAAGGAGTCTTCAGATTGGTATTGACTGCTAAAGAGCGAGTATCAGCAGCCCTAGTTAAACAACAACAGCAACAACAATACAAGTGTTTAGAGATGTATAAATACCCACACTTAATGTCTACCAAAAGTTCCAAAGTTTCATAGGTTGTTACAGCCGGGAGTTGTAGTGAGGATAAGCTCTCACTGCAGATAAATGCTACTATGGCACGCACCTCAAATAGCCTGACAACTAAGCCCAGCTCCCAGCCTTCATGCGTGGCTCAATTTGAGCCTGGGCGGAACTGTTTCCACTGACGGGAGAAGGGGTGAAGGCGAGTCACTGGCGCCTTAAAACCAGTAGCTTCGAGTAGCTAGGGCTAGTGATCCTTGGTTGGTAGCCTATCTAAGAGAAGGTAAAACTCTGAATTCAAACCATCACTGCCTAGCGGGAATATCCATTTATGGGAAAGGCTTCGGGAGTAAACCCTGAGGAAAAATCCAGAGTCGGAGTCCCTAAGGCAGTCTAAT
Organism: Oreohelix idahoensis; assembly: GCA_024509875.1. Classification (NCBI taxonomy): domain Eukaryota; kingdom Metazoa; phylum Mollusca; class Gastropoda; order Stylommatophora; family Oreohelicidae; genus Oreohelix; species Oreohelix idahoensis. The sequence continues at coordinate 143,960 of JAMPIV010009272.1, forward strand.
GTTGATTTGAACAGAAAATTTTGCACCAAGCAATTATCACAAAACAAGAAGTAATAGACATAAACAACCTATCAGATTGGGATGCTGGATCATCCAGACTATGTTGACTGGACTATCCGAGAACAGACAGGACATAAATCAATGATGAACTCAAACGACTTCAGGTGGATATATGTTACGACATGTTTACGATGTCGTCTGCTATAGTTGGCAATGTGCATTTTATGGTGATAGGTTTTTAATAGAGAATGTTTTTTATGCTTCATGGTTTTTTGTTGAACACAATCGCATGGTTCGATTGTAACGCGGTAGCGTTGATATGGTCATGCTTGGTGACTGATGTACTTAACCCTTTGTTACTTGACCGTCACGCCATGAGGACGCGTGTTTTAATCCTTCCAGAGTTAGGCTACATATTGCCGAAATATATTTGATTTTTATGGACGCTAGGTCAATCCATATTTGTTAATGGATAAAGGAAATAAAATGGTTAGTATATAACCATTGGACGATTAAGATACAGGCAAGACAATATAGTAATTGACTCTTTAATAATTGTCTGAACCCGAACCTACGAATCAACCAAGGTCTAACTCTCTCCTGTATCAACTGGTGGCCTGTACCCGACGGGGAAAAAAAATCAATGCAATAGATTTTTTTGAAATATCTTAATCAATCATCTCAAACATTTAACAAAAACCCGACATACGGCCTACGATGTTCTGTATAGAACGGTGTCGTGGTCATGTCGATATAATATCAGTCAATTAATATATGAATTATTATATTAACCAAAAGAAATGTCAATTGTCAATAAAGAATCATCTAATTAACTCAGAGTCTGTCTTGACTAACTAATAAAGTGTTGTGTCAGGAAAATTATCAGAAATAATGAAAATTAAAATAATTAAACATTATATGTGCGTAGGGTATCAATCTAATTAAAATTTAATTAGAGAAAATAATTTATCGTGTCATAGTGAAGAAGAGTGAAAAGTAAAGACAAGTAAAGTAAAGAAAAGAATAAAGTATAAAATTAATTAGTGAGGTGTGCATAAAATTAAACATGTGTGTAGAAGTACTACTAACTAAGTAATTTAATTAACTAATAAATAATAATACTAATACATAACATATTATGAAAACATATTCGCTAACCTCCTATACAAATTAACACATTCCTAATTACATCTAAATAGTTTATTCAATTGTGTGAGATTATTTTGTTTTCATTTTTTCTTTCTTTTATGTATTTCATCTCTTTTTTTTTTCTCTCTTTTCTCACAAATTATTTTTATTTTCTTAATTAATTCAATAAATATGTGACTAAATAAAGATGGATATGAAGATCCAGCCGTTGTCATGTCCCCATTGAACGAACGGTAAGTTCCATTGGAAGAGAAAGTTAATAAATTTCCACTACGTTCCGTGTAGTAATGAATTTGAACTATTACAGCATTCATTTAGTTAGTTCGATTCCTGTTTCAGAATGATGGCAATTTGATTCGAATATTCTTCTTGATTGCATCGTACCGAGTTGGAGGTCGGGTGGACACAAACCAAAGTCCAACTGTTGAGAATGAAATCTCGACATGTGTCTATCGGCTATAGTCATTTAGTTTGAAGAATGCGAACCATGCGATTGTGTTCAACAAAAAACCATAAAGCATAAAAAACATTCTCTATTAAAAACCTATCACCATAAAATGCACATTGCCAACTATAGCAGACGACATCGTAAACATGTCGTAACAATATAGCTGCACTTCAGGAAACACGCCTGGCCGGCTCAGGAATGGCGAGCGAGAAGAGCTACACATTTTATTGGCAAGGGAAAGACCTTAATAAAATTAGAAAACCCGGAGTAGGTTTTGAGGTTAAAAAAAAAATTGCTAACTAAAATGGTTGAACCAGGTGAGAATGGGATCAGAACGCCTGTTAACGCTCCGCCTGCAAACTAGCACAGGTCCCATCACCCTTGTCAGTGTGTATGCTCCTACTCTGTACTCTGCCTCAGAAGCTAAAGATGAGTTCTACGAGAATCTAGCAGCAATCATCAAAACCAAACCTAGGCAAGAACAGCTTGTTCTCCTTGGTGACTTTAACGCTAGAGTGGGTGCTGATAATGTTTCATGGTCTTCACGTCTGGGCAGGTTTGGTATTGGCAAGATGAATGAAAATGGACAATGGCTCTTGGAGTTGTGTGTCCATCATGACCTCTGCATGACCACCTACTTTCAGACAAAACCCCAGCATAAGATGTCATGGAGACAACCATGATCCAAGCACTGGCACCAACTGGATCTGATTCTCATCAGAAGACCGCGTCTTAGGTCTGTGCTCTCCACGTTTGGTTTGCTGCAAAATCAGAGCACAACCAAGAAAACTACATCGTGTCAGACATGAAGGGAAACCAATCATTGATACCAGCAAGATGCCAGACCCTGTCATGATCGCTCAGTTTACCGCTACCTTCAAGAAAATGCTCAGTAGCCCACAGCATGGTGATACCGTTACAGAGAACTGGGAGCACCTGCTGAACACCATTCAAAATACTGCACTTGCCACCTTTGGTAAGAAAACAGCGAAGTCAAACGACTGGTTTGATACTTCATCAGATGTGATGACACCTGTCATTGAAGCTAAGTGCAGTGCTGCAACTGAATATAAACGTTCACTGAGTGCTAGAACCCTACAGATCCTGAAGGCTACGAGAAGCAAAGTTCAACAAACTGCTTGACGTTGTGCAAATGACTATTGGCTCCAGCTTAGTGAGAGCATCCAGACCACATAGCAAACAGGCAATACTAGACAAATGTATGACGGTATACAGAAAGCCCTTGGTCCCCAAAAAAGTAAGACGGCACCGCTAAAAACCATCAGCGGAGAGAAGCTAACCGATAAGAGTAAGCAGATTGAGAGGTGGGTCAAACACGACTATGAGCTTTACGCTAGAGAAATTACCATCTTGCCTACAGCCCTTGATGCTGTCAAATGTCTGCCAGCTATGGAGTAGCTGGATGCCGAACCAACATTAGAAGAACTCAGCAAGTCCATTGATAGGTTGACCTCTGGCAAAGCACCAGGCAGAGATGGGATTCCTCCAGATTTAATCAAATTCTGTAAGAGCACGCGATTACATCCCTGCACAGGGTGCTGTGCCAGTGCTGGGAAGAGACAGCTATTCCTCAAGACATGCGAGATGCCAAGATTGTAACGCTGTATAAAAACAAAGGAGACAGAAGTGACTGCAATAACTACAGATGCATCTCTCTTCTTGGTATTGTTGGTAAGGTTTTTGCAAGTCATCTTGATGTGACTACACAAGTTAGCTGAGCGCATATATCCTTTATATATCACCTTTATAGACCTCACAAAAGCATTTGACCTGGTTAGTAGGGATGGACTCTCCAAAATCCTCCTGAAAATAGGCTGCCCTGCTAAACTGCTGGAAATGATAAAGTCATTTCATGTGGACATGAAGGGAACAGTTCAATATGCTGGAAGCACATCACAGCCCTTTGACATTTTGCAGTGGAGTTAAACAAGGCTGCGTTCTGGTTCCAACCCTCTTCGGGATCTTCTTTTTTTTTTTTTTAAATTTTGCTTCGTTTTGATGAGGTGCGTCCCGTTCAACCCTAGTTGGTTATATTAAGGTGTATGTCCACATATAAAAGACCTTTAGGTCTGAAAAAATGATTGTTTATCCATACATTTTATTACGAACTAGTTTCTATGGAAACATGCATTCAGAGATGCAGCTGAAGGAATATGCCTTCACACTAGGTCAGACGACCGTCTGTTTAATCTTTCAAGGCTGAAGGCAAAAACAACAATCAGAAGGGTCACTATAAGAGACTTGTTATTCGCTGATAATGGTGCAGTCATCACTCAAAGCCAACAGGAGCTTCAGAGCTTGATGAATCGCTTGACTAAAGCATGCAAGGACTTTGGCCTCACAATAAGTCTAAAGAAAACGAATGTGCTGAGTCAGGATGTGGGTGCTGCACCAGTTATCACTATCGATAACTATAAATTGGCAGTGGTGCACCATTTCACATACCTAGGGTATACCATCAATGACAAACTCTCTCTGGACACAGAAATTGACAGCCGTATTGACAAAGCTGCACCTACCTTTGCCCGCCTCACATCGCGTGTTTGGGGAAATTCCAAACTCACAACGAAGACCAAAGCTGCAGTATATAACCCCTGCATCACCAGGACACTTCTATATAGTAGCGAGACATTCACAACTTATGTTAAGCAAGAAAAAAGGCTCAATACCTTACATCTGCGGTGTCTATGCCACATCCTCTGCATTTCGTGGAAAGATAAAGTGACAAATGTCGAGGTGTTGTCATGTGCTGGCCTTCAAAGCATGTATACACTGCTTAGACAGCGCAAACTATGCTGGTTTGGCCATGTCCGCCACATGGAAGATGGTCGCATCCCGAAAGATATCTTCTACGGACAACTGGCAGATGGCAAAGGAACAGCTGGGCGACTGCAACTGAGATTCAAAGATATGTGCAAGAGAGACATTAGGGCACTGGACATAAATCCAGCAACCTGGGAGGATGAAGCTGCCAATCGCACCAAGTGGCGATGCTATCTGCGGCGCCACCTCAGAATGGGCGAAAAGAAGCTCACAGAACAAGCAGAAGAGAGAAGAAAATGTAGAAAGGAACACCAGAAAAATAAGCAGCTGAGGCTGTCAACTCAGGGGCGCATTCCCATAGTCATTCCCAGTCATGTTATGAACAATCCAGCAGATTAAAACAACAGAAAACCAAGGTGCTCTTCTGATGGACAATCGGATGTTTACTTACTTACTTACTTAGTTATTCCTCTTCTACCGTGAGGTGTAGAGGTTTGTAAGAGAGAGTGCCATACTATTCTATCAGCTGTCTTCCTCCTGTCTTGGTTCCATTCTAGTCCTCCATCCTTCAAAGATTGTCTAATGTTGTCCTCCCAGCAGACTCTGGGTCGTCCTGGGGGTCTGGATCCCTGACTCTTAGTTTCCCATGCTTTTCGTGGTAGCCGATTTTCTCCCATTCTGCAGACATGGCCAAACCATCTTAGTTGGGACTGTTCTACTTGGGTCTGCAGGGGGTGGGATTTTAGGCCTTGACGTATCGTCTGGTTGTGGACCATGTCTCTTCTTGTTACTTCAACCAGTGGCTCCTCGTAGCTGTCAGCATGCGACAGCGGCCACCCCCGGACAACGGCTTTGACAGGCCGGCTAAACTAGGTGAGGGTAGCCGAATGGTTATAAACCTTCGGTGAGTTAGGGTCTGCCTACCCATGCATGCGAAGACTGGATTCGATAGACTGCGCGGAAGAAACCACCTGTTGGTTCAACGGGCATGACGGCGATTACCATCAACGCGCTGTGGAGCGTAAGGAGCACGGCGAGGCACGTAGAAAGCCCTGGTCATCCACTGCACCTGACTTCATCTCCAGTCGTCTTGACTTGTCTTGCCACTGGATTGAGATGGACCCAGGCGAGAGAGTGAGGTCGACGAATTGCGCAACTCTTCCTCACTTTAATCCAAATCACCGCGCAAGTCACTCTTTCATCCATTCATCCATTCATCCATCCACTCACAACAAGTCCTGTGGCGATGGGCGAGTGGCGAAGCGGCAGGCGTGGGTACGCTGGCAGTCGTAGTCGCAGACCTACACACAGGCGGCTCAGGCCATATGGTCGTCTTCCACTGATCGGAGCAGCAGTGGGATTCGGCAGCCCCCTGAGTGTCTGAGCAGCCCTCTTTAGGAAAGCACTGCTCACCTCCATGGCATGAGGAAGGGGCTAGAAAAGGTGCCCTAAACATTGCCTGCTTCACCATTACCTAACCAGCTTACCGCGGTTGGTGGGTACCCTACTTCGGCGGTCGACATATAAGAAAAAAAAGGACAGATTTTTCCCCCTCATTCTAGGCGCATGGAATGTGCGCACTTTACTTGACAAAGACTTTAACGCAAACAGACCTGAGAGACGAACTGCCCTGATTGGGAGAGAACTGGCCAGGTACAACATTGACATAGCAGCACTGAGTGAAACTCGACTTGCAGGCGAGGGCCAACTTTGCGAAAAGGGTGCAGGTTATACATTCTATTGGAGCGGAAGAGGAACTGAAGAAAGATGAGAAGCAGGGGTTGGATTTGCAATCAAAACAGCAATTGTCAGTAAGTTAGCGGGGCCCCCAAAGGGAATAAATGACCGACTCATGACGGTCAAGATCCCTCTGTTCTATGGAAGAAAACAAGCCACCATCATTAGCGCGTATGCACCAACTATGACAAACCAGGATGATGTCAAGGATAAGTTTTACGAAGAACTACATGCAGCCATTGCATCAGTTCCTAAAGCAGATAAGCTCATCATTCTTGGTGACTTTAATGCAAGAGTAGGCTCAGATAACATCTCCTGGAATGGCACTATTGGTAGGTACGGCGTGGGTCGCTGTAACAGTAATGGACTTCGTCTCCTCCAGACTTGCGCAGAACATGACCTCCTTGTCACCAACACCATTTTTCGACTTCCTACCCGCAACAGGACCTCCTGGATGCACCCTCGCTCAAAGCATTGGCACCTAATTGACTATGTAATTGTTAGGAAGAAGGACAGGCAAGATGTCCGGGTGACCAAGTCCATGTGTGGTGCCGAATGCTGGACTGATCATCGCCTCATTGTATCTAAACTTAAAATTCGTATCCAACCAGCCAGGCGCCCTCAGGGGAAGAAAACTCAAAAGAGGCTGGATGTCACCAAACTAAAGAAGACAAAAATCAAACAGTCATTTACTGACACCTTAGAAGACCGTCTCAAATCTATCTCGCTTGACGGCCAAAGTGTGGAAACAAATTGGGCAGCCCTAAGTGAGCAGATCTACAACACTGCTACAGAGGTCCTGGGTCCTTCCATCAAGAAACAAAATGACTGGTTTGATGAGAACTCAGATGATATAAAGCAGATGTTGGCTGAGAAACACCATCTCCATAAAGCATATTTAAATGATCCAAAATCTACATCCAAGAAAGACGCTTTCAACAACATGCGTAGAATCGTCCAACATAAACTAAGCCAGATGCGGGATTCATGGCTGAGTAATAAAGCAGATGAGCTCCAAGGCTTTGCTGACAGCCATGACTTGAAAAACTTTTACCTTGCACTCAAAGCGGTCTATGGTCCAACATCATCAGGATCATTTCCCCTCCTTAATGCAGATGGAAAAACACTAATTACAGACAAGGAAAAAATGCTCCAACGGCTGGGCTGAACATTTTAATAATATCTTGAACCAGCCATCATCTATTAACGATGAAGCCATCATCCGCCTGCCCCAAATTCCTATAAATGAAGCATTAGATGATGTACCAACTCTGGAGGAAACTAAAAAAGCGATTCGTCAACTGTCTAGTGGAAAGGCCCTGGCTCCGATTCAATTCCTGTTGAGGTTTATAAAGATGGCGGTGCAGTTCTGATAGAGAAACTTCATATGATCTTCCAGCAAATGTGGCAGAGTGAAACCATCCCACACGATCTCAAAGATGCCTCAATTATACATCTATATAAACGTAAAGGTAATCGCCAAGACTGCAACAATCATCGAGGCATCTCTCTTTTATCAATCGCTGGGAAGATATTCGCCAGAATCCTTTTGAATCGCCTTACGGCTCATCTTGACAAAGGTCTTTTACTTGAAAGTCAGTGTGGATTCCGGAAAGAACGTGGAACCACAGATATGGTGTTCGCTGCAAGACAGCTACAAGAAAAATGCCAAGAACAGCACTGTGACCTGTACACAGCTTTCATCGACTTGACAAAGGCGTTCGACACGGTCAGTAGAGAGGGTCTATGGAAGATCATGGCAAAATACGGCTGCCCAAAGAAATTTATCACAATAGTGCAGCAACTGCATGATGGAATGCAGGCTAGAGTTCAGGAAAACGGTGAGCTATCAGAGCCTTTCCCCGTCTCAAATGGAGTTAAACAAGGGTGCGTACTTGCACCGACTCTGTTCAGTATCATGTTTTCTGCTATGCTGACTGATGCTTTCACAGACGGGGGGACACAGGAATCGACATCATATATCGTAATGATGGAAAATTGTTTAACCTTAGGAGGCTTCAAGCAAAAACCAAGGTCAAATCACACACCATCAGAGATCTTCTGTTTGCTGATGATTGTGCCCTCAATGCTGGTTCAGAGGCTGATCTGCAGCATAGTGTGGATAGATTCTCCGAAGCCTGCGCCAACTTTGGGCTTACCATCAACACGAAGAAAACAGAAATCATGTACCAACCAGCTCCTGGCACAGTTTATACTGAGCCAGTCATCAAGGTTAATGGTGAGAAACTGAATGTTGTGAACAGATTCACATACCTTGGTAGCACACTAACCCAGAACATTGTCATTGATGATGAGGTGAACACCAGGATCTCCAAAGCCAGCAGCACATTTGGCAGACTATACACCAACGTTTGGCATCGAAGTGGCATTAGTCTACAGACAAAGCTGAAGGTGTACAGAGCTGCGGTGCTTCCAGTGCTGCTATATGCATGTGAAACATGGACTGTATACAGGCGCCACGTAAAGAAGCTAAACCACTTCCATACAGTCTGTCTCAGGAAGATAATGAACATCAAATGGCAAGACAAGATCCCGGATACCGCCGTTCTTGACAGAGCTGGTATCCCTAGTATTGATACTATTCTGATGCAGTCACAAATTCGCTGGGCAGGTCATGTAGTCCGCATGCCAGACCATCGACTGCCAAAGATACTCTTTTATGGTGAGATGCAGAAGGGTAAACGCTCCCATGGTGGCCAAAAGAAGCGCTTCAAAGACACGTTAAAGACGTCATTGAAAACCTTTGACATAAACCCAGACACATGGGAAGCTGCTGCGCAAGACCGAACTGCTTGGCGCACATCTCTTCGTAAAGGTGCAGCGGCATGCGAATCATCCAGAAGAGCAGCAGCGGAACAGCAGAGACAAGCTAGAAAGGATCGTGAAATAAAACCTTCACATGAAGCAAACATTCCCTGCCCACACTGTCCAAGATCTTTCCAGGCCCGCATCGGGCTCTTCAGTCACCTTCGTACCCATAGACTAACCTAACATATTCTTAAATAATTGGATGAAGAGAGTGGTCTTCATCACCCGTGATGGACGAACAACCAACCAGAACTCTAGTATATAAGAATATATCAGCCTATCTTACTATCTTCTTCTTCTATGATCCTTAGCCCCCTGACTGACACAGCAGTCAGAGACCATCACGCATCTTGTAGGGTAGCAACACACAGTCTCCACTTCACTTTTCTCAGTCAGTGGCAACACTTCATGCAGTGCCACAACTTTAGTTCAAGCTTTGCATCGCTGCTTCTGTTAATTTCAGTGGATTCTTTTCAGCTTTCATGACTTGCAGTCATACAAGCCTCAACCTCCAGTTGTCCATCCCGCAGCAATGTTTGTTCATTTGTTGCCATTTCCGTGACATGATTTCATTTTTACATAGACAGGGGTGTAAATATCAGTCACTTAAACAGAGATAAAAATAGCGGTGTGCACATATATACAGAAATAGAAAAAAGAACAACATAATCATATAAATATATATTTCAAAATAAAAAACTGAAAGAAAAATATAGCAACAGTGCTGAAGTATTGTCTCAGTGAGTGTAAAATTGTGATTAACAACTCTCAGTCACCATAACGCAGAAAACAGGAACATCAATATATTTTCTCAGTGTCTGAAGCTCTGTTGAGGGTGAATGTGTGAATGTCTCTTGTGTGAAGTTACTACTGTCTAACTTGCTTTGGGCAGGACAATTGTATAATATATATATATTATACATGGCGCAGTCAGAAAGGCATGCACACCATCATTGCAGGCAGACACTGGAACTGGGTTGACCTTGTCCTCAGAAGAGACCCTGACATCATCACCAGAACTGTTATGCTATGGACCCCAGATGGACGTCAAAAGAGAGGCAGACCAAAGACAACCTGGCGGAGAACAGTGGAGGCTGAGATGTAAAGCATGAACCAGAGTTGGGGCACGGCACAAAGGATGGCCACTGACCGAGCAAAATGGGGACAAGGCGTGATGGCCACTGACTGCTTTGTCAGTCAGGGCCTAAGGATCCAAGAAAAAGAACTCTCTCTCTCTCTCTCTCTCATACACACACACACACATATATATATATACACACACACACACTGTGGTGCTGGCTATTGCACGCCACATGCCAGAAAATAAACAAGAGTTTGGTGCTGGTGAGCGCGGCACGATGGTGAATTATCACTATGTGTATTGCGCACATGACGTAGACAGTTTTGAGATAGAAAAGTGAAGAGCTAATGTTTACCCTGAAGGGTTGACTTGTGTTTTCTACCAGATGGTAGATAGATGAAAAATGTTCAATGGAGAATGTCTTAAAAGACATCAAGCTGTATGGATTACAAATCAACAAAGGAATTGGGATTAGATAATGCTTATGTAATAACATGGAATATGGAAGTTGCCGAATGTACCTATCTTGTAATGCCTTGTGAAGATGTTCAGTCGACGTGTATTAAATGTTTGAATGTCAACAAAGTTTCCAAGATATATATCTATCGTTGAATGAAAATGTTGAAATTACTGTTACTGAGTTATTGTGGCTGTCCTGAACCCTGAGGACATTATATATATATGAACCCTGGACACAGTGAGAAAACGAGCATAATACTCGACTGAATAGTATAAACCTTTGACGCCACACACACATATACACACATATATGTGGTAGCAGGTAACGGTAGCCTTATAGCTCATATATGTGGTAGCAAGTAACGGTAGCCTTATAGCTCATATATGTGGTAGCAAGTAACGGTAGCCTTATAGCTCATATATGTGGTAGCAAGTAATGGTAGCCTTATAGCTCATATATGTGGTAGCAGGTAATGGTAGCCTTATAGCTCATATATGTGGTAGCAAGTAACGGTAGCCTTATAGCTCATATATGTGGTAGCAGGTAACGGTAGCCTTATAGCTCATATATGTGGTAGCAGGTAACGGTAGCCTTATAGCTCATATATGTGGTAGCCGGTAACGGTAGCCTTATAGCTCATATATGTGGTAGCTGGTAACAGTAGCCTTATAGCTCATATATGTGGTAGCAGGTAACGGTAGCCTTATAGCTCATATATGTGGTAGCAAGTAACGGTAGCCTTATAGCTCATATATGTGGTAGCAGGTAATGGTAGCCTTATAGCTGATACTGCTGTAGGGGAGTGAAGTGAGAGACTTTCACCAAAGTAGGTCCAGCTAGTTTTTTTAAAGGAGGATGACCAGTACCCTTCCTAGCTGCCTTTCCTTCCCTAACTCAAGTGCAAAGTCAGGTACCCATTTTCAACTGGGTAGACTGGAACAAGAAACTATCAGGTTTTGATCTTCGAATCCAGTCATTCGCCATGAGAAGAAAGTGCTCTAACTGCATAATCAATCGGACACTCCTACATATAACATGTTACTTACTAGAAATATATTTCTTGATGATGTAAACGTGTGACTTTCAAGAGGTATCTAAAACTAAGAACTATAACTCACAAAACTCAAGTTGTATTGAATATTCTAACACTATAATTAGACAGAAAATATAGGCTAAACAAATATATATATATTTCAATAACAGAAGCAATCAAAAAAAAAAAATGGGAAATTTGAAATAAGGAAAATTAGGTAACATAAACATCCATTTTTATTTTAGAAAATCCAAAGGAAATATAAATAATACATTAATATAAATTTTAATCATGGAAATACATAAAAAAAAAACTATTTTAATAATATATTAGTTAAAGAAAAATGTTCTTCCTTTATTAGTTCATAATTAACTCTTTGACACCTTAGCAACTCTTACAGCATTGGCCTGTTTTAACAGCTGTGCCACAGCTAACAGCATTGATTTAGGTTTGTTAATAACAAACCCACAAATTCCCCTATTTAATCCAGTCCACATTTTAAAACAGGAAGATGACTTCTGTCATTATTTTTAAGCAACTAATTTGAACTTAGTTAAGCTTTGTGTGTACATGCTGGAATGTTGTTGTTTTATATTTTTGTGATAAGTCACTTTGGGTTTGTATTGTTTATTGCTAGACAAATGTGGCAAGTCATATATCCACAAAATCTAAGCCATCTAAGTGAATAACTGTGTCGTGTGTACTTAAAGACATTACGATGATTTGTTTGATAGTCATTCTTCGTCAAATTATTGGAGCGATGCAAGAATGTTAGATACATCAAATTTAGCTGAGAAGTGAGAACTGTCCTAGCCTGGACTGTCAAAAAACAGCAGAACTAGACCGACAATTACATCTAATGACCAGTCACAGGTGGAATGTGAAGCTAGAGAGACTGTTAAGGCCTCAAACAACTGTCAACAGTTTTTATGTTGAATTATTCTAGTTTAAGTGTTTGAAAATTACGTAATGCACTATTGTATATATTTTGTAATTTCTGTAAGTGACCCGTAACAGTTGTGTGAATTCACTAAATGTATTCAATTTATGGAGCCGCGGTAGCATAGTGGTTAGTGCACTGGCTTCCTAGCGCAGTGGTCTATGGTTCGATCCCCAGATGAGGCGGAAACATTTTTAGGCCACAAACGGCTCCTGGGTCGACCCAGCCCCAAATGGGTACCAGAGCTACTCTGGGAAGGTTAAGGCGGCCGGCGTGATGCCGACCACATCACCCCTCGTGTGCCGACGGTCAAGATAATATGGGCCTAACACCATATTCCCAATATGCCTCAATGGGCGTGTAACGGGTTCCTTTACTTTACTTTTATTCAATTTGGCCATATTTGGTGTTACATTACTTCTTAAATGGATGACCTAGATTAAAAAGGCAAGTCTTATTGGCTGGAACAATAAAATGCATTTAGTAAGTTCATATTTGACTTTTAACTTTTGGTGTCTTAAAAGCTGAATGCAACATATTTTTATGTATTCCAAGTGTATCTGTGTTAATACTAACAAAGACAATGCACATTATGACTCTCTATCAATGATCTTCTGCAGTGTCAGCAACCTTCTGTTAAAAAGGAGACACTGCATATGGCGTATTTGACAAAAATGTTCATGAAAGCCACAAGCAAGAAACAAAGTAGGTATAATCAGTAAGCTGTACTCACCCACAGGACATTTACATTCATAGCTGCTGATCCCATCGTAACACTTCTGGTACTGTAAGCAATTATGACCCGCACAGTCATCAATGTTGACCTCACAATTGATCCCAGTGAAGCCAGGCTGACAAGTACAAGTGTAGTTGTGATGTGGTGGTACTGTGGTACAGTTTGCTTCATTTAAGCATGGCTTGAACGAGCATGCATCGTAGACCTGAGTACAGTTTTTGCCCATCCAGTTGCTAGTGCAGTTGCAGTAGTAGTCATTGATGCCATCAAAACATTCACCCTCATTTTCGCAGGGCTGAGTTTCATTGCAGTCATTAATGTTGATACCACAGTTTAGTCCTGGACAAACAAAGAGACAAGTCAATTATCATTAATGTTGATACCACAGTTTAGTCCTGGACAAACAAAGAGACAAGTCAATTATCATTAATGTTGATACCACAGTTTAGTCCTGGACAAAGTGACAAGTCAATTATCATTAATGTTGATACCACAGTTTAGTCCTGGACAAACAAAGAGATAGGTGAATTATCATTAATGTTGATACCCCAGTTTAGTCCTGGCCAAACAGAGACAAGTCAATGAATCATTAATGTTGATACCACAGTTTAATCTTGGCCAAACAAAGTGACACATCAGTTATCATTATTTTTGATGTTGATATGACAGTTTAATCCTGGCCAAACAAAGTGACAAGTCAATTATCATTAATGTTGAGTCCTGGTCAAACAAAGTGACACGTCAGTTATCATTAATGTTGAAACCTCAGTTTAGTCCTGGAAAAAGTGACAAGTCAATTATCATTAATGTTGATACCACAGTTTAGTCCTGGGAAAAGTGACAAGTCAATTATCATTAATGTTGAGTCCTGGCCAAACAAAGAGACAAGTCAATTAACATTAATTTTGATACCACAGTTTAGTCCTGGAAAAAGTGACAAGTCAATTATCATTAATGATGATACCACAGTTTAGTCCTGGCCAAACAAAGAGACAAGTCAATTGTCATTAATGATGATACCACAGTTTAGTCCTGCCAAACAAAGTGACAAGTCAATTATCATTAATGATGATACCACAGTTTAGTCCAGGCCAAACAAAGTGACAAGTCAATTATCATTAATGTTGATGAATACATTTTTCTTCGTCATTTGCAATCAAATAACAACATCTCTCTTTCTTATAAAGTTGATAAAGTTGGCAGTCCATCTCAAGCTTTTCCTATCATCATACAATGTCTCTCTCAACTGGCTTGGAGATGGCCCTGCTGACACCCTGATTCTTTCAAGGAGCGACAGTTTTGGAGTAACTGTTCTACTGTCTGTTTGTCCTCCCACACAGGCACATATCTGTCTGTTTGTCCTCCCACATGAGCACATATCTGTCTGTTTGTCCTCCCACATGAGCACATATCTGTCTATTTGTCCTCCCACATGAGCACATATCTGTCTGTTTGTTCTCCCACATAAGCACATATCTGTCTGTTTGTCCTCCCACATAAGCACATATCTGTCTTTTTGTCCTCCCACATAGGCACATATCTCTCTGTTTGTCCTCCCACATGGGCACATATCTGTCTGTTTGTCCTCCTACATAGGCACATATCTGTCTGTTTGTCCTCCCACATAGGCACATATCTGTCTGTTTGTCCTCCCACATAGGCACATATCTGTTTGTCCCCCCACATGAGCACATATCTGTCTGTTTGTCCTTCCACATGAGCACATATCAGTCTGTTTGTCCTCCCACATGAGCACATATCTGTCTGTTTGTCCTCCCACATGGGCGCATATCTGTCTGTTTGTCCTCCCACATGGGCGCATATCTGTCTGTTTGTCCTCCCACATGGGCGCATATCTGTCTGTTTGTCCTCCCACATGGGCGCATATCTGTCTGTTTGTCCTCCCACATGAGCACATATCTGTCTGTTTGTCCTCCCACATGGGCACATTTCTGTCTGTTTGTCCTCCCACATAGGCACATATCTGTCTGTCCTCCCACATATCTGTCTGTTTGTCCTCCCACATAGGCACATATGTCTGTTTTTCCTCTCACATAGGCACATTTCTGTCTGTCCTCCCACATAGGCACATATCTGTCTGTTTGTCCTCCCACATAGGCACATATCTGTCTGTCCAATTTTCAATTTGTTATACAGATGGTATTTGGGTCTGTAATGGCTGGTTCTTAGTCTGAAAATTATTACTTGGTGAAACATTAATGGAAAACACTTGGTGATACATTAATGGAAAACACTTGGTGATACATTAATGGAAAACACTTGGTGATACATTAATGGAAAACACTTGGTGATACATTAATGGAAAACACTTGAACAGAATGTCAAAGACTGGAGGCTTGAAAACGACTGGCTGAAACTGTATGCTCCACAGGGAGCTGTAAGGCAATAAAACTGTTGTCACTGATGACATGTGGTCACTGTTGTCATTTATGGCGTGGTGTCACTGTTGTCATTTATGACATGTTTGCCATGTGGTCACTGTGAATCTATACACTGTTACTTGTACAAGTTCCAGATCTAACATCCATTCTCAAACTTGACTTTAAAAATAATAGATCTGCCATTACAGCTAATTCATCAGCTACAAAATAGTCTCTGTCTCTCTCTTTTTCACTCTCTCTCTTTACCAAAATAATGCTGATCCATATTAGGTTGTTTGTCCATCCTCTTCACAGCCATGCCCTAGTCCTGACATCTTATTTGAAGAACGTTTCAAAGAAAGATTGCTTCTAACAGAGATAGAATGATCAATGTTGGACACAAACAACAATGTAACAGAGATAGAATGATCAATGTTGGACACAGACAACAATGTAACAGAGATAGAATGATCAATGTTGGACACAAACAACAATGTAACAGAGATAGAATGATCAATGTTGGACACAAACAACAATGTAACAGATCAGTTCTAACATGCCAGATTACTCCCTACCACAAACAACAATGTAACAGATCAGTTCTAACATGCCAGATTACTCCCTACCACAAACAACAATGTAACAGATCAGTTCTAACATGCGAGATTTCTCCCTACCACAAACAACAATGTAACAGATCAGTTCTAACATGCCAGATTTCTCCCTACCACAAACAACAATGTAACAGATCAGTTCTAACATGCCAGATTACTCCCTACCACAAACAACAATGTAACAGATCAGTTCTAACATGCCAGATTACTCCCTACCACAAATAACAATGTAACAGATCAGTTCTAACATGCCAGATTACTCCCTACCACAAACAACAATGTAACAGATCAGTTCTAACATGCCAGATTACTCCCTACCACAAACAACAATGTAACAGATCAGTTCTAACATGCCAGATTACTCCCTACCACAAACAACAATGTAACAGATCAGTTCTAACATGCCAGATTTCTCCCTACCACAAACAACAATGTAACAGATCAGTTCTAACATGCCAGATTACTCCCTACCACAAACAACAATGTAACAGATCAGTTCTAACATGCCAGATTACTCCCTACCACAAACAACAATGTAACAGATCAGTTCTAACATGCCAGATTACTCCCTACCACAAACAACAATGTAACAGATCAGTTCTAACATGCGAGATTACTCCCTACCACAAACAACAATGTAACAGATCAGTTCTAACATGCCAGATTTCTCCCTACCACAAACGGCAATGTAACAGATCAGTTCTAACGTGCCAGATTACTCCCTACCACAGACAACAATGTAACAGATCAGTTCTAACATGCCAGATTACTCCCTACCACAGACAATAATGTAACAGATCAGTTCTAACATGCCAGATTTCTCCCTACCACAAACAACAATGTAACAGATCAGTTCTAACATGCCAGATTTCTCCCTACCACAATCAACAATAACGGGCTGATCACCCGTTTGCCAGTCACTTCGATTACGGAAACAACAGCAAATGGGTTGATTTGCCGTTGCCCTAAAGACGCCGCTAGGCGTGAAGGGAAACAATGGCAAAAAAAACCTATCTGCTGTTGCCCTAAGACGCCACTAGGCGTAATGGCCACTGACTGCTTTGACGGTCGGTGGCCAAGGACGGAAGAAGAAGAAGAAGAAGAAGACAAACAACAATGTAACAGATCAGTTCTAACATGCCAGATTTCTCCCTACCACAGACAACAATGTAACAGATCAGTTCTAACATGCCAGATTTCTCCCTACCACAGACAACAATGTAACAGATCAGTTCTAACATGCCAGATTTCTCCCTACCACAAACAACAATGTAACAGATCAGTTCTAACATGCCAGATTTCTCCCTACCACAGACAACAATGTAACAGATCAGTTCTAACATGCCAGATTTCTCCCTACCACAAACAACAATGTAACAGATCAGTTCTAACATGCCAGATTTCTCCCTACCACAGACAACAATGTAACAGATCAGTTCTAACATGCCAGATTTCTCCCTACCACAAACAACAATGTAACAGATCAGTTCTAACATGCCAGATTTCTCCCTACCACAAACAACAATGTAACAGATCAGTTCTAACATGCCAGATTTCTCCCTACCACAGACAACAATGTAACAGATCAGTTCTAACATGCCAGATTTCTCCCTACCACAGACAACAATGTAACAGATCAGTTCTAACATGCCAGATTTCTCCCTACCACAGACAACAATGTAACAGATCAGTTCTAACATGCCAGATTTCTCCCTACCACAGACAACAATGTAAAATGTAACAGATCAGTTCTAACATGCCAGATTTCTCCCTACCACAGACAACAATGTAACAGATCAGTTCTAACATGCCAGATTTCTCCCTACCACAAACAACAATGTAACAGATCAGTTCTAACATGCCAGATTTCTCCCTACCACAGACAACAATGTAACAGATCAGTTCTAACATGCCAGATTTCTCCCTACCACAGACAACAATGTAACAGATCAGTTCTAACATGCCAGATTTCTCCCTACCACAGACAACAATGTAACAGATCAGTTCTAACATGCCAGATTTCTCCCTACCACAGACAACAATGTAACAGATCAGTTCTAACATGCCAGATTACTCCCTACCACAAACAACAATGTAACAGATCAGTTCTAACATGCCAGATTTCTCCCTACCACAGACAACAATGTAACAGATCAGTTCTAACATGCCAGATTTCTCCCTACCACAAACAACAATGTAACAGATCAGTTCTAACATGCCAGATTTCTCCCTACCACAAACAACAACAATGTAACAGATCAGTTCTAACATGCCAGATTTCTCCCTACCACAGACAACAATGTAACAGATCAGTTCTAACATGCCAGATTTCTCCCTACCACAGACAACAATGTAACAGATCAGTTCTAACATGCCAGATTTCTCCCTACCACAGACAACAATGTAACAGATCAGTTCTAACATGCCAGATTTATCCCTACCACAGACAACAATGTAACAGATCAGTTCTAACATGCCAGATTTCTCCCTACCACAGACAGCAATCAAATGGACATAAAAGGACAAACAAAACACAGCATTGACACAAGAAACCTGAGGATGTTCAACAGTAGACATGACTAAGATGTCAAAGTCAGTAGACATGACTAAGATGTCAAGGTCAGTAGACATGACTAAGAAGTCAAGGTCATTAGACATGGCTAAGAAGTCAAGGTCAGGAGACATGACTAAGAAGTCAAGGTCATTAGACATGACTAAGAAGTCAAGGTCAGGAGACATGACTAAGAAGTCAAGGTCAGGAGACATGACTAAGAAGTCAAGGTCAGTAGACATGACTAAGAAGTCAAGGTCAGTAGACATGACTAAGAAGTCAAGGTCAGTAGACATGACTAAGAAGTCAAGGTCAGTAGACATGACTAAGAAGTCAAGGTCAGTAGACATGACTAAGAAGTCAAGGTCAGGAGACATGGCTAAGAAGTCAAGGTCAGGAGACATGGCTAAGAAGTCAAGGTCAGGAGACATGACTATGAAGTCAAGGTCAGGAGACATGACTATGAAGTCAAGGTCAGGAGACATGACTAAGAAGTCAAGGTCAGGAGACATGACTAAGAAGTCAAGGTCAGGAGACATGACTAAGATGTCAAGGTCAGGAGACATGACTAAGATGTCAAAGTCAGTAGACATGACTAAGATGTCAAAGTCAGTAGACATGACTAAGATGTCAAAGTCAGTAGACATGACTAAGATGTCAAGGTCAGTAGACATGAATAAGATGTCAAGGTCAGTAGACATGGCTAAGATGTCAAAGTCAGTAGACATGACTAAGATGTCAAAGTCAGTAGACATGACTAAGATGTCAAAGTCAGTAGACATGACTAAGATGTCAAAGTCAGTAGACATGACTAAGATGTCAAAGTCAGTAGACATGACTAAGAACTCAAGGTCAGGAGACATGACTAAGAACTCAAGGTCAGGAGACATGACTAAGAAGTCAAGGTCATTAGACATGGCTAAGAAGTCAAGGTCAGGAGACATGACTAAGAAGTCAAGGTCATTAGACATGACTAAGAAGTCAAGGTCAGGAGACATGACTAAGAAGTCAAGGTCATTAGACATGACTAAGAAGTCAAGGTCAGGAGACATGACTAAGAAGTCAAGGTCAGGAGACATGACTAAGAAGTACATGTCTGAAACATCTAGATGACAGCATCAGACTATGGAGAAGCCTCCTGTACCTCGGGCATCCATCATTAGATCACTTTTTCACTCGTTAGGGGACACTGAATCACTTTTTCACTTAGTCCCCTTGCAGAAGTTTGCACCAACGCATTCACTATGTTATTGAAATGGGAGTTAAGTAGAGTATTTTCTCGTCAAGAAACTCGACTTTTCTTCAGCTGTGACACAGTTCACCCAGGCCAAATCACGCAATGGTAAATCTTTTATAAGAAAACACTAAAATCAAGGTGTGATATTTTAAATGTTTGTGTTGTCCTCGTGTTTACTTGTGTTTGTAAGTAATAACTAAAAAAAAACACTAATCTCCAATGTTATTCACGAATCTTACTGAATTTTTCAGTAGAGTTTAATTAACTTTCTCAACTAGAAGTGTGGTGGAGGGACATATGTCAAACCCCTCACCTTAGTTACCAAATGCTCTAAGGTCAGCCCTGCCATCAAGTATAGTTCATTAGGAACGGACACAACTAGCAGGAACAGAAGAACCCTAGCGAAGGAGGTACTATGACAGAAAAGTAGAATGGAAGACACATGAAAATAACAGAGACAGCAGAAGAGACAAAACAAATGAAAACATATGATCTACGCATTTAATGCCACTTGTTAATATATTAAGTACAGATTTTTCATTCCACTACCAGTGCTGATTTTTTCAATCCACAGTAGTATGCCCTACTACCTTGAAAGCCTGTTGGACATGTGCAGTTGTAAGAGTTGAAATAGTTGTGACACTGAGCTCCATTCAGGCAAGGATTGGAGTCACATTCATTGATGTCTGTCTGGCAATACATCCCAGTCCAACCTGGTTGGCAAACACACTTGTAGCCATTTACCTGGGGAAGGTAAACTCATAGGTAAGTCATCATTATCAAAAAGCAACTTGGATATAAAGATAGTTAACTCATGCCCAACCAAGGACAGGTAAGGTGATTATAAATTCTTTCACATGTCCCATCTGCTTGGCTCTTGTATCATTATCATCCCCATGTCCCAGGTGTACTCGGCTCTTGTATCATCATCATCCCCATGTCCCATGTCAAATAAATGGCCACAGAAACCATGGCAACAAGAGCATGTGACTGCTTGGTGCAGAAGGTACCAGGTGTCAGTGTTGTTTCTGTAAGGAGCACACAGGAACATGATGATGATGATGATACAAGAGCTGAGTAGACTTGTATCATCATCATCCCCATGTCCCAAGTCTACTCAGCTCTTGTATCATCATCATCATGATGTTCCTGTGTGCTCCTTACAGAAACAACACTGACACCTGGTACCTTCTGCACCAAGCAGTCACATGCTCTTGTTGCCATGGTTTCTGTGGCCATTTATTTGACATGATGACGTTGCCAGCCCCATCCATCTGATATCAGTCACCTTGAATGATATGCCAGAGGGCGCAGTAGGCCCATTCTTCTGAGACCCCCCGGGGAAACACGACAAGGCAGGCTCTAGTACACAAATAGCCAATTCTCTAAAACATGGATTGGATTCTTAACGTTTTTGCTCTTATAACTTCTCTGAGAGTGAACTTAATATTCACCCCTTCTTACCTTAATTAATCAATGAACAAATCAAGACTTGATTAAGACGTGACTACAGGCATTATCCTTAAATAGACAATTCCTCACATAAGTAAAGAAAACTATCAACATAAATAAATTACTTTAATGAATACTATTTACAGATTGTTTAAAAAAAATATATATACACACTCGGAATACTGATATCAATCAATCAATACCCTTTAGCTCCCCGAGGAGCATAGGCCTTCAACAAACAAATAGGCCTTCTTGTCCTGTGCCATCCGTTCAAGTTCTTTCCATGTTTTCCTCATCATTTTCACCTCTGTTTCCAGTTCTCTTCTCCATGTGTTTTTTGGTATACCTCTGCCTCTCTTTCCCTGTGGATTCCAGAACAAGGACTGCCTTGTAATACTATCAACAGGTTTCCTCAATGTGTGTTTTATCCATCGCCAGTGTCTTCTTCTCAACTCTTGTTCCACTGGCACTTGTCTCATTGTTGTCATCAATTCCACATTTGTGACTTTGTCATACCATTTCAGTCCTTCTATTCTACGCAAGCATCCGTTTATAAAAGTCTGTAGCTTTTTGGTTGTTGTTTTTTTTTCCATAGACAAGCAACTGAGAGATGAACAAGCAGGTTTTCGACAAAATAAATCCTGTACAGACCAGATAGCCACATTGAGAATAATAGTTGAACAAAGTCTGGAATAGAATTCACCGCTACACTGTACATCGGATTCGTGGACTATGAAATGGCATTTGACAGTGTAGACAGAGAATCGCTTTGGAAATTGATGAGGCATTGTGGAGTTCCCATGAAGATCATTAACTTAATAAAGAAGACCTATGAAGACATGACATGCAGAGTTCTTCATGAAGGACACTTACACAACTGTTTAGGATAAGAACGGGAGTGAGACAGGGATGCCTCTTGTCTTGATTTCTTTTCTTACAAGCAATAGATTGGGTTATGAAAACATCGACATCGCACAACAGAAATGGAATCCAGTGGAATCTGACTAAACAGCTTGATGATCTGGATTTTGCAGATGACTTGGCTCTTCTGTCCCATAACCATAATCAGATGCAAGAGAAAATGAAAATTCTCGAAATTAATACTGATAGCTCAAGTATAATTTTTGATAGAATTATGCTATTTTCACATTTAAACTGACAAATATTCAAAATATCTACGAAATACAACAATGCATTGTTTACAGCAATGAAAAACTGACTGGTATTCTGTATTTTTACAAACTGAATAGTGAAACACACATTTTTAATAAAATACTTCAAGTTTTTCAGTGTGTGTGTGTGTGAACACAACCTTCTTCAAAATACTTCACAAGTGATAATTTAAAGGAATACTCATTTGATATCAAGCATTATTCTGCTCTATTCCTGCAAATGACAAGAACTCCATCTCAAATTATGAGTTGAGTTATACACATCTGAGTTGAGTTATACACATCTGAGTTGAGTTATACACATCTGAGTTGAGTTATACCTATCTGAGTTGAGTTATACACATCTGAGTTGAGTTATACACATCTGAGTTGAGTTATACACATCTGAGTTGAGTTATACACATCTGAGTTGAGTTATACCTATCTGAGTTGAGTTATACAAATCTGAGTTGAGTTATACACATCTGAGTTGAGTTATACACATCTGAGTTGAGTTATACACATCTGAGTTGAGTTATACAAATCTGAGTTGAGTTATACACATCTGAGTTGAGTTATACAAATCTGAGTTGAGTTATACACATCTGAGTTGAGTTATACAAATCTGAGTTGAGTTATACACATCTGAGTTGAGTTATACACATCTGAGTTGAGTTATACACATCTGAGTTGAGTTATACACATCTGAGTTGAGTTATACACATCTGAGTTGAGTTATACAAATCTGAGTTGAGTTATACAAATCTGAGTTGAGTTATACACATCTGAGTTGAGTTATACAAATCTGAAGCTGTTTGTAGTTTCTGGGGGTCTGTGATGAGACAAAGAAAGAACTACTTGTCCCTCAGGCATGTCCTACTAGGCTACTAATATAAGGTTGTTCATGAGGCTGGCAATCTCATGTTGTAAAACTGCCACAGAAACTACTGCTGCAAGAGCATGTGAATGTTTGGTGCAGACGTCTGGAAGGGGGTCGGCAGCAGTAGCAAAAAGGAAAATAATTAAAGCTAAATTAATTCATCATCACACCAGATTATAATGATTGAGCTGACTTTGCCATCTGAATCCAAATTGGACAAGCAACACTCGTTCAAAGTGGCCAAGTATAATGATCTGGCCACGGACTTGAGATACGATGGATTCACTGCAAGGGTCATGGCTTTTGAGGTGGGTGCAAGAGGTCTCGTGGCTGCCTCAGTGTATGATCTACTGAAACTGTTAGGGTTGAGGGGTCAGTCAAGAACAAGGGCACTTAAGAGGCTCAGCAAAACTGCAGAAAAGGCATCGTGCTGGCTGTGGAACAACCACAACAGGCTGTGGAACTCTGGCCAGTAATTTGTTTTCAACATAGTGGTTACTTTCACAACTGCCTCCAGATGGCAGAAAGTAGAGGTGAATTTGAAAGCTGCAACCAAGGTGGAGTGGGTTTAATTCTCTGCACCAGACTCTGTATTTTTAAAGGCCTTTGTTTTTTAAATGAAAGTGTGAAAATACATAAAAGTTGGTGAAATTAGCAAGTAAGAACAACTACAAACAGTGGTTGCCAAATTTGAATATGTGCCCGTAGCCAGTCAGAGTGCATCACATATATGCTCGTATCAGGTCACAGTCTTCTCCATTCAAGTTCTAATGGACCCAAACAAAATGGTCGCATAACGTCGTTTATGCCATTATATGCAAATGTTGCAAAATCGCTTACATCGGCCAAACAGGCACACGACTTGGGGACCAATTCTGCAGATACCTCTAAGACATCTCTCAGTTGGAACCCACATCTGCAGCCACCCACTTCAATGGCCCTGACCACCGCGGTGCCACTGACATCCAGGTTACAGCTATCAGATACTGTTCCTTGGACGCCAATAGTCAGTTCCGCCTTGAACAATGCCTCATCCACCTTATGGGTTGCCTTAAACCCCATTGTTTGAACACTCCTAAATTATTTGTCTTAGGCGTCCTTTTCTATTCAGTCCAATTTCTGTTATGATTTCTATCACCTTTTCTTTTCCTCTAGTGTTTATTTTTTTTTTAAATTACTCTCTCCCTCTTCTCTCTCCAAATATTTATTCCTTTTTATTTTTTATATTATTTTTCCCTCCCTCAGTTTTCCAGTCCTTGTTTTTTTTAATCATTTTTTATTTATTTATTTTCTATCCACTTCCGCTTTCCGGTTCAGCGGGAGACATTTTAATTCTAACGTGTGACACATATCAGGGAGTGTGTTCTCTGATTTTTATGTTTTCCACTTAATCACTTTCTTTCTTTTCTGTTTTTCATTTGTCTGTCCCTGACAAAGGCCTTGTGGCCATAATGTAGGTTTTTTTCTGTCTTTTCTCCTAGTAAGACATATTACCTTTTCTTTCCTCCACTCTACCAAAAAATGACAGGTACAACAGCAAGTCAGCTGGTAAAGGAAATTATCTTCAACATTCTCCCCCCCCCCCCCCCCCCAACATTATTGCTCCTGAAATCCAACATTACTGCCCCTAACATCCAACATTATTGCCCCTGAAATCCAACATTATTCCCTCAACATCCAACATTTCTAATCACCCACTCCTGGGGGTTTTGTTTTCAATGCAAGTTATAAACTCTTTATCATAGTTTCAGTGATGGAGAGATATGCTGGTTAGAGGAGAGCTGGGCGGTACAGCTGTAACAAATCTATAGTCACACAGCTGAGCTGTACAACTATAACACTTACATCCAGTCAATGGATAGGTTTGAAAAAAAATCTAAAAAAGGTGATTTGTCTTACGAGGACAAAAGACAAAGAAAGTAGTCTACAGTACGGCCACAAGGCCTTCGTCAGGAAAGGAAAGAAAGTGAAGGCTAGATAGGACACATAAGAACTTAAATAAATATAAAAATAAAACCTAGGTACTTCCCTGAAGGCAAGGCATCGAAATCTTATCAATATTCGCTGTCCGCTGTTGGGCACGTGGCTGAACAGTCCTGTTCACCCACATCCTCTTGCCAACAGCTACAGCTACCTCTCTTATTATGCTGTGCTCATTAAATTCAAATTTCAGTTATCCGTTATAATCTTCAATATTCTACTCTGTACATTATTAATTGTATATTAGTCTCTGTATTATTACCCGTACTCCCCATATTGAAGGTCAAGGTTGTCACACAGTAGATACTATCATAGGGGAGTGAGGTGTTAGAGACATCACCATACAGGGTCCAGCTTTATCTTCTTTTCCTGCTGCCACTGCCTTCCCTGACTCAAGAGTATAGTCAGGTACCCATATACAGCTGGGTAGACTGGAACATGACGCTACGAGGTTGCGATCCCAGAACCTGGTAAGCTCACAGTGACAGGAAAGCACTCTAACCACTTAAAGCACTTTCCTAACAATTCATGCACCATAGAGTTAACTACTACTACTACTACTACTACTACTACTACTACTACTACTACTTAGTTGATCCTCTTCTACCCAGGGGTGTAGAGGTTTGCCAGAGAGAGTGCCATACTATCCTGTCTGTGGTCTTCCTCCTGGCCTGGTTCCAATCTAGTCCTCAGCCCTTCAGGGATTGTATCATGTTGTCCTCCCAGCAAACTCGTCACAGAGGTCTGGATCCCTGGCTCTTAGTTTCCCACATTTGTCGTGGTAGTTGATCTTCTTCCATTCTGCATACATGGCCAAACCAAAGGAGTTGGGACTGTTCTACTTGGGTCTGCAGGGGATGAGCTTTGAGGTCTTGCCAAATTGTCTGGTTATGGACCATGTCTCTTCCTGTTACTTCAACCACCTTCCTCAGATACCTCATTTCTGAGATCTGGAGCTGGCTTTTGTGGGTTATATCCATGACTCGCATCCATACGTCAAGACTGGGACATGGGTGGAGCGGTATTAGGCCATCTTCACCCTCTTGCCAATCTCTCTTTTGCTGAGGAATCCTTGATTTATTGCCTGAAAATGTCTCCCAGCTGCAGAACTTCGGGTAGCCTTCTTTGATGCCTCCCTTCCAGTCTATGATAGCTCCAACATATTTAAAGTGGTTTCCCTCTCTTCTCCACCTCTTCCTTCCAGACTTGCAGGTTGGATTGGAGATGTGCCTCTGATTTAGCAATCAGGGCAACATTATTGGCAAATGTCAGCTCTGAAATACAGACCTGTCTTATCTTCCAGTACCCCACTGAATACTTTTTGGTCTTTCCTTACATGCTTTGATGACATCGTCAACGAGGAGTATGAAAAGAAAAGGTGACAGGATATCACCCTGTCTTACACCAATGGTGATCCTGAATTCTTACGACTTATGGTTATATAGTTAACATTCCAGCATACATCTCAGTAAAAAACTTAACAATAGTTACAGTCAGTTTTACAACTGAACAATACATCCATTTTTTTCACTTTATCTTCCAGTTTTACAGCAGCCTTTTTGTTATTGTATTTATTCCAGGTTAAAAATAACCTAACAGGACCAAATCTCTATTTATAATGAGCCTGTAGAACACTATTTTCTTTTATGCTCCATTTTCTGGGACGGTATCCTGAGGGCTAAGTAGGGCATTACTGTAAGTACATAAACAAACACAACAAAACTGGTACCTGATCAAGACACTGGCCTCGATTCTGACACTGGTGACCTACACAATCATCAATGCTATTTTCACAGTTTCTTCCAGTAAAGTCAGGTACACAAGCACAGCTATAACCATCTACTCGGCTAGAACAGCTGAAATGTAAAATAAAGGCACCACTAACAAAAGCAAACAATGCAGAATGGACTAGTATCATGTATTCTAGAAGGATATACTTCAGCACAGTGATTCTCAGCCCACTGGGTGGGACCCAACATTGGATCACAGAAAACACTGCAATGAGCCACATCCTTTACATTTACTTCAAGTTTTAAGCAGCAGCATCCACCCCCCCCCCCCCCCCCCCCCCCCCCCCCCCCCCCCCCCCCCCCCCTCCCCCCCCCCGCCCCCCCCCCCCCTGCTTGAATTTCTCTAGTTAATTTTTACTTGTCAGTTTTGGTACATGGGTCACCAGCTTCATGAAGTATGAAATTCAGGCTGTGGTCATAAAAAGGGTTGAGAACCACTGATGCAGCAGAAAAAGCATCCTTTGTCAAAATTCCTACACCGTCTGATGTATTGACTTTAGACCTTGTGACTGTACCACAAGTTCTGATGGTCTTGTCTGTCATAACGACCTTTTGACTGTACCACAGGGTGTGATGGTCTTGTCTGTCACAAAGACCTTTTGACTGTACCACAGGATGTGAAGGTATTGTCTGTCACAAAGACCTTGTGACTGTATCACAGGTTGTGATGGTCTTGTCTGTCACAAAGACCTTGTAACTGTATCACAGATTGTGATGGTCTTCTCTGTCAAGAAAACCTTGTAATTGTACCACAGGTTGTGATGTGCTGTCTGTCACAAAGACCTTGTGACTGTATCCAGGTTGTGATGGGTTGTCTGTGAAAAAGACCTTGTGACTGTACCACAAGTTGTGATGGTCTTATCTGTCACAAAGATCTTGTGACTGTACCACAGGTTGTAATGGGCTTATCTGTCACAAACATTTTGTGACTGTACCACAGGTTGTGACTGTTGTCTGTGGCAAAAATCTTGTGACTGTACCACAGGCTGTGACACTCCTGTCTGTGACAAAGACCTTGTGACTGTACCACAGGTTGTGATGGTCTTGTCTGTGACAAAGACCTTGTGACTGAACCACAGGTTGTGATGGTCTTGTCTGTAACAAAGACCTTGTGATTTCACCACAGGTTGTGATGGTCTTGTCTGTGACAAAGACCTTGTGATTTCACCACAGGTTGTGATGGTCTTGTCTGTGACAAAGACCTTGTGATTGCACCACAGGCTGTGATGGTCTTGTCTGTGACAAAGACCTTGTGAATGCACCACAGGTTGTGATGGTCTTGTCTGTGACAAAGACTTTGTGATTGCTAACTACACAAGGACCAGATATGATATAAAAATTAATGATGGTGCTAACGACACTAGGACCAGATACTAGCATGATATAAAAATTAATGACGGTGCTAGCAGATCCACTGACACATGGCTTGATGACTGAGGATTGTAAAACATTTACTGACTATAACTTGAGACCTGCTGGCTTTAAGTACTTAAAAAAAGTGTTCTCAGAATTATGTACACATAAAGATGTGCTCTCACAAGTATGTACATGTTCTCATGATTATGTACATATAAAAGGGTGATCTCATAATTATGTACATTCAGAATGGTGTTCTCGTAATTATGTACATACAAAAACTGTGTTATACTTACGTAGCATTGTGCAAACAAGGATCTGGTTGACAAAAATTAATAGCCTCGCTGCAGTTCTTGCCTGTGAAACCTGCCAAGCAAGTACAGTTGTAGCTTCCAGGTGTGTTGGTACAAGATATGTTGTTTTTACAAATGTTCAGAGCACACTCGTCAATGTCCTGGCATGGGTTACCTGCCATTATAAATGACATTTTATCAGTTTCTGTATACTCATTAATCTGTCAGGTACCTGTCTGTACACTCACTAATGTGTTAGGTACCTGTCTGTACACATACTAATCTGTTAGGTACCTGTCTGTACACACACTAATCTATTAGGTACCTGTCTGTACACACACTAATCTATTAGGTACCTGTCTGTACACACACTAATCTGTTAAGTACATATCTGTACACACTCATCTGTTAGGTGCCTATCTGTACACACACTAATCTGTTAGGTACTTCTCTGTACACACACTAATCTGACAGGTACATGTCTGTACACACACTAATCTGTTAGGTACATGTCTGTACACACACTAATCTGTTAGCCTGTCTGTACATGCACTAATCTGTTAGGTACCTGTCTGTCCACACACTAATCTGTTAAGTACCTATCTATACACAGACTAATATGTTAGGTACCTGGCTGTACACACACTTATCAGTTAGCTGCTTGTCTGTACACACACTAATCTGACAGGTACCTGTCTGTACACACACTAATCTGTTAGGTACCTGTCTGTACACACACTAATCTGTTAGGTATCTTTCTGTACACACACTAATCCATTGTGTACTTGTCTGTACATGTACTAATCTGTTAGGTACCTGTATGTACACACACTTATCTGTTAGGTACCTGACTGTACACACACTAATCTGTTAGGTACCTATCTGTACACATACTAATCTGTTAGGTACCTGTCTGTACACACACTAATGTCAGGTACCTGTCTGTACACACACTAATCTGTTAGGTACCTGTCTGCACACACATTAATCTGTTAGGTACATGTCTGTACACACACTGATCTGTTAGGTACCTATCTGTACACACTCTAATCAGTTAGCTGCCTGTCTGTACACACATTAATCTGTCAGGTACCTGTCTGTACACACACTAATCTGTTAGCTACCTGTCTGTAGACACACTAATCTGTTAGCTATTTTTCTCTACACACACTAATCTGTTATGTACTTGTCTGTACATGTACTAATCTGTTAGGTACCTGCCTGTACATACACTAATCTGTTAGCTACCTGTCTGTACATACACTAATCTGTTAGGTACATGTTTGTAAACATGCTAATCTGTTAGGTACCTGTCTGTACACACACTAATCTGTTAGGTACATGTTTGTACACACACTAATCTGTTAGGTACCTGTCTATACACACACTAATCTGTTAGGTACTTGTTTGTATACATACTAATCTGTTAGGTACCTGTCTGTACACACACTAATCTGTTAGCTACCTGTCTGTACAATCACTAATCTGTTAGGTACATGTTTGTCAACACGCTAATCTGTTAGGTACCTGTCTGTACATACTCTAATCTATTACCTACCTGTCTGTACAATCACTAATCTGTTAGGAAACATGTTTGTAAATACGCTAATCTGTTAGGTACCTGTCTTTACACACACTAATCTCTTAGGTACATGTTTGTAAACACACTAATCTGTTAGGTACTTGTTTGTATACACACTAATCTGTTAGCTACCTGTCTGCACATACACTAATCTGTTAGCTACCTGTCTGTACATACACTAATCTGTTAGGTACTTGTTTGTATACACACTAATCTGTTAGCTACCTGTCTGTACACACACTAATCGGTTAGACACCTGTCTGTACATATACACTAATATGTTAACTACCTGTCTGTACACACACTAATCGGTTAGACACCTGTCGGTACACACACACTAATCGGTTAGCTACCTGTCTGTACACACACTAATTGGTTAGACACCTGTCTGTACACACACTAATTGGTTAGACACCTGTCTGTACACACACTAATCGGTTAGACACCTGTCTGTACACACACTAATTGGTTAGACACCTGAGTGTACACACACTAATCGGTTAGACACATGTCTGTACACACACTAATCGGTTAGAAACCTGTCTGTACACACACTAATCGGTTAGACACCTGTCTGTACACACACTAATCAGTTAGACACCTGTCTGTACACACAATAATCAGTTAGACACCTGTCTGTACACACACTAATCAGTTAGACACCTGTCTGTACACACACTAATTGGTTAGACACCTGTCTGTACACACACTAATTGGTTAGACACCTGTCTGTACACACACTAATTGGTTAGACACCTGTCTGTACACACAATAATCAGTTAGACACCTGTCTGTACACACACTAATCGGTTAGACACCTGTCTGTACACACACTAATCAGTTAGACACCTGTCTGTACACACACTAATCATTAGACACCTGTCTGTACACACAATAATCAGTTAGACACCTGTCTGTACACACACTAATCAGTTAGACACCTGTCTGTACACACACTAATAGGTTAGACACATGTCTGTACACTAATAGGTTAGACACCTGTCTGTACACTAATAGGTTAGACACCTGTCTGTACACACACTAATAGGTTAGACACCTGTGTGGTTCACTGGGTTCTTTGAAAATACAAAGGACTACCTGTCCCTCAGGCATGCCTTCAGAAGTGACTAACGTTCATTGTATATGGTGCTCACAACTTCATCATGTAAAACAACAAGTTGTTACATAAACTATCACTGGAAGACACTTTTTGGTCCAGGTCTTCTGCAAGAAAACCAACTATAGTACTGACCCTATGCTCATTATGAAGCATAGAATGAAAAAGAAGAAGAATCTGGTGAGTTCATTTGCAACATGTCATCAGTTCAATAACAGGCAGATATAGAAGAATGGACTGGAGATCACAGAAAAGAAAGAGTGAATTAATGAAACAAGATCAAAATTAGCATAAATACTTTTTAACATGTAACAATGTCTGTGACTGAAACACAGCCAAGATCTTTGACTAAAAAATTGAAGAGATCTGTAACATCAGTTGTATCAAACTCTAGACACACACAAATATTAAAAATGTAGACAAGAATCTTACGCTGGAGGGACAGACAGTCATATCAAAATAAGGATGCAAAAGGCAAAAACAGGCTGGAAAAAACATAGAAAAAACATAGAAAATACATAGAAATCAAAATAAATCAAGTCAAACATAAAATTCAAATTCAAGTCAGCCCTTTTGCAAGGCGTTGAAACACGGAGAACAACAAAAACTACAAGGTATTGGACTAAAACATTACCAGTGTCTGTGACTAAAACATTACCAGTGTCTATAACTAAAACATTACCAGTGTCTATAACTGAAACATTACCAGTGTCTGTCACTAAAACATTACCAGTGTCTGTGACTAAAACATTACCAGTGTCTGTGACTAAAACATTACCAGTGTCTGTGACTAAAACATTACCAGTGTCTGTGACTAAAACATTACCAGTGTCTGTCACTAAAACATTACCAGTGTCTGTCACTAAAACATTACCAGTGTCTGTGACTAAAACATTACCAGTGTCTGTGACTAAAACATTACCAGTGTCTGTCACTAAAACATTACCAGTGTCTGTCACTAAAACATTACCAGTGTCTGTGACTAAAACATTACCAGTGTCTGTGACTAAAACATTACCAGTGTCTATGACTAAAACATTACCAGTGTCTGTGACTAAAACATTACCAGTGTCTGTGACTAAAACATTACCAGTGTCTGTGACTAAAACATTACCAGTGTCTGTGACTAAAACATTACCAGTGTCTGTGACTAAACATTACCAGTGTCTGTGACTAAAACATTACCAGTGTCTGTGACTAAAACATTACCAGTGTCTGTAAATAAAACATTACCAAGGTGTGACAAAAATATTATTCAGCTCCATGACAAATAATATTAGTAATGTCTATGATGAAAACATTCCAAAGTCTGTGATAACAAAATGAAGGGTTCAGGAAATTACCACAACAATTGTCTACATTAAAAAGTGATAGAATTAAAGTGAAGGGCAGGTAGCTATCAGTATCTGTTACAGGCATGTCACAATTACTGACTAGTGTGGCTGCAACAAAAGTTACTTCACTAAGACAAGGACAATAAAGAAAAACCTACCTGAATAACCGTCCCGACATTCACAGTGATAGTTGTTCATCAGAATGACACACTTCATGTTGGGTAAGGGACAGGGGTTGCTGGCACATTCATCTGTGTCACAAATAGGGCCGGAGTAGCCTGGGGCACAGGTACAGTTGAATGCATTGACCTGGTCGGTACAAGTACCGCCATTTTGGCATGGTGAGGATATGCATTCATTCAGCTCCTGCAGGCATAAGAGAATATTGTCATCTCAATCATCGTTTTTAGAGCAACTTTTGGAAGGTTAAAGCGGCCGGCGTGATGCTGACCACATCACCCCTAGTGTGCCAATGGTCAAGAAAATATGGGCCTAACACTATATTCACAATATGCCTTAATGGGTGTGTAAATCGGATCGTTTACCTTTACCTACCAATCAACATTTGTATTATTACCTGGATCATCCAAAGAACACATTTTCTTAAATGAATCATCAAAAGAACACATTTTCTTACATGAGTCATCCAAAGAACATATTTTCTTACATGAATCATCCAAAGAACATATTTCTTACAAGAATCATCCAAAGAACATATTTCTTACATGAATCATCCAAAGGACACATTTTCTACAACCTCAGGAATGTTTAAACTTTTTCATTGCTTCTTTCCATCCCTTATTTCTGCTTTTTCCTTCTTTCCATCCTTCCTTACTAGTCACAACACTATATTGACTGCCTGTATGGGTTTTTTTCTTCCCACTTGTGCCCCTAAGCGTAATCGGAGGATTCATTTCATTCTTTTTAAGCAATATTACAACAAACAACAACAACAACAACAAACAACAACAACAACATTCAGCTCAGATCTAGACCTGTGACAGTTTTCAGGTTTAGTTTGGTCTTAAAATTTTGTCAGAGCATTGACTGTATGACATACTCTTTATGATTTCCAACTGCCATGGGATTTTTAACATGTGCAACTTGTACACGGGATCTTCTATTTTTTCACCCTTATCTGAGAAGGCTAGGCATCCGATCTTACTACGCAAGAGATCAGGGGGAGTATGACATCATTGGAAACCACTAGTTCTGAAAAAATGTTCCCTGTGCTGGGAGTGAACCCAGTACCTTTAGAATTAGAAGTCGATGCCACACTTCCAAGCCACTCCAACCCCCAGTTTGAGGAACTAAGCTGAGACCAATTAATAAATCACCTGTTCCACTTAGTTTTATGCATAAATTATAGACTGGGAATAATGATCTAAAACAGGAAACTTTTCCCACAAGCTGAGCCTCTGCCAAGTAAGGATTAATGTGAAAACAATAGCTATTTATTGTCAGTTAGAAAAATACTGTACATAAACAATAACATAAACATAATGAGGCTCACCTGACAAGATGGACCATCATATCCATGTGGGCAGGAACAGGAGAATCCTCCGGGATGGTTGGAGCAAGGATATCCCCCACATGTTGACGTATTAGTGCACTCATTAATGTCCTCTGTGCAGTTCGTTCCATTGAATCCTGCAAGGTAAGTGAGTACAGATAACACTGAGTGATTAAATGAGTGAGAGAAGTGTGCACATTTAACAATGAATGAATATATGAATTAAGAGAAATGTGAGTGCTGTAAGAAAGAATGAAAATAATAAATGACAGAAGTATGCTGACATAACACTGCAGGAATAAATGAATTAATCAATGTCCCTTTTTCACTTGTTAAGGTGCACTAGATCATCACTGTAGTTGGTGCCAAGCAAGCAGCCTGCTCTAGAATTCTTGCATAATCTACGACTGTAGTAACTTAGGTTCTTTTTTAAAAAAAAATTAATTTACTCATCAAAACCTCACTCTTCAGATGGTTCTCAAACTGCGATAACTCATGGGCCCCCTGCACTTCCAGTTTTAAAGTGCACAAGGACATTACAGGTACTCTGATTTCACTGGTTTTATCATGCATTATAATAACAGTGTTTTACCATGCACACTTTGGCTTGTGCACGTATTCAGTCTGAGACTATTACACTAATGTGCACGAAGGACTTTATACATTGACTACAAGTGTAAACACAGACCAAATGTAAACTATTACATTCTAATATCAATATGTTTAATAAATTACACTTTTCTTTTTTAATACGCAAGTAGCAATATTTTGGTTTTTTTTAAACCATAACTTTGACATGGTACAAGACAGAAAGAGAGTAACAATGCAATACCAGATAGAAATAACAAAATAAAAACACAGAACAAGAATACAAGGGAGAGTGCCAATAAATATCACAGTAAGTATTCTATAAACACAGCAAACAAACAAACAAAAAGAAAGGGAAAAAATTTGACATTCATATTTGTGCCATGTCCATCCAAAATCAGGAGAGTAATGACAATGGCAGTAATGGCGATGGCAGTAATGGCGATGGCAGTAATGGCAATGACAGTAGTGACAATGGCAGTAATGACAATGCAGTAATGACGATGACAGGAATGTTGATTCAGACAGCACTACAGCAGGTGGTAATCTGATCATCAGAATAAGTTGAGACCCTGTTTTAAATGTTCTCACACTTCAACAAGCCATGAGATGACAAGTATATTGTATCTGAAAGTACTGCCCTAAAACAGGAATCGGATCTTTTGTCTACGTTGACGTGGATGAAGAAGACTTGGAAAGACCTTGAGAAGATGGTTTGCGACATGAGGACCTAATATGACTCTTGATGAGTCCTAGTGTCACATGAGTGGCATGCGTTAAAGTATGCGACATGAGGACCTAATATGACTCTTGATGAGTCCTAGTGTCACATGAGTGGCATGCGTTAAATTATGCAATGAGGCACTTAATATTCTATAGTATTACTTTTTCTGTTTATAAATATATATATATAATATACTTGACATAACTCTTATCGGAGTACCTTAATCTAGCAATACATCAGTTATTTCTCTTTTTATTCTTCTTCCTAAAAGAGGTAAGATAGATTAAGATTTCATTTGTAAACAAAGGAGATATCAGTCTCATACAAGCCCCCGAGTTCTCCTGACACACAAGTTGTAGATCTCCTGATCTAATTATGACATTACTTCCCACTTGTTATACAAACTACATGACAACAACAAACTCAAACACACAACAAATATAAGCTTTCTAGCTGTTATAAAAACTGCATGAAATAATATATTTAAACGATAAATATGAAAGCACTCTACACAAGCTGCATGCACTAAATTATCCTTCTACACAAAATATCTCATCATGACTAAAGTGTTAATGGCCATTTCTGAATCTCTGACAATGTGATTACTTTAAAACAATGTTTGTAATTTCACATTCTCTAACGTTATACTGTTATTTTCACACTCTCTAATTTATGTTGTAGTCACTTTCACACTCTCTCTAATTTAAGTTTATTTTCTATAACACACTCTACATTATTCTGTAGTTACTATCACACTCTAATTTATGCTGTAGTTACTATTGCACTCTAATTTATTCTGTAGTTACTATCATGCACTCTAATTTATGCTGTAGTTACTATCACACACTCTAATTTATGCTGTAGTTACTATCACACACTCTAATTTATGCTGTAGTTACTATCACACTCTAATTGATGCTGTAGTTACTATCACACACTCTAATTTATGCTGTAGTTACTATCACACTCTAATTTATGATATAGTTCCTATCACACTCTAATTTATGATGTAGTTACTATCACACACACTAATTTATGATGTAGCTACTATCACACACACTAATTTATGATGTAGTTACTATCATACTCTAATTTATGCTGTAGTTACTATCACACTCTAATTTATGATGTAGTTACTATCACTCTCTAATTTATGGTGTAGTTACTATCACACACTCTAATTTGTGATGTAGTTACTATCACACACTGTAATTTATGATGTACTGTAGTTACTATCACACACACTAATTTATGCTGTAGTTACTATCACACACTCTAATTTATGATGTAGTTACTATCACACTCTAATTTATGGTGTAGTTACTATCACACACTCTAATTTATGATGTAGTTACTATCACACACTCTAATTTATGATGTAGTTACTATCACACACTCTAATTTATGATGTAGTTACTATCACACACACTAATTTATGCTGTAGTTACTATCACTCACTCTAATTTATGATGTAGTTACTATCACACACTCTAATTTATTATGTAATTACTATCACACACTCTAATTTATGATGTAGTTAGTATCACACACTCTAATTTATGATGTAGTTACTATCACACACTCTAATTTATGATGTAGTTACTATCACACACACTAATTTATGATGCAGTTACTATCACACACACTAATTTATGATATAGTTACTATCACAATCTAATTTATGATGTAGTTACTATCACACACTCTAATTTATGACGAAGTTACTATCACACTCTAATTTATGATGTAGTTACTATCACACACTCTAATTTATGCTGTAGTTACTATCACACACTCTAATTTATGCTGTAGTTACTATCACACTCTAATTTATGATGAAGTTACTATCACTCTAATTTATGATGTAGTTACTATTACACACTCTAATTTATGATGTAGTTACTATCACTCTAATTTATGATGTAGTTACTATCACACACACTAATTTATGCTGTAGTTACTATCACACACTCTAATTTATGCTGTATTTACTATCACACACTCTAATTTATGATGTAGTTACTATCACTCTAATTTATGATGTAGTTACTATCATACACTCTAATTTATGATGTAGTTACTATCACACTCTAATTTATGGAGAGTTACTATCATGCACTCTAATTTATGATGTAGTTACTATCACACTCTAATTTATGCTGTAGTTACTATCACACACTCTAATTTATTATGTAGTTACTATCACACACTCTAATTTATGACGTAGTTACTATCACACACACTAATTTATGATGCAGTTACTATCACACACACTAATTTATGATATAGTTACTATCTCAATCTAATTTATGATGTAGTTACTATCACACACTCTAATTTATGATGCAGTTACTATCACACTCTAATTTATGATGTAGTTACTATCACACACACTAATTTATGCTGTAGTTACTATCACACACTCTAATTTATGCTGCAGTTACTATCACACTCTAACTTATGATGTAGTTACTATCACATTCTAATTTATGGTGTAGTTACTATCACACACTCTAATTTATGATGTAGTTACTATCACACACTCTAATTTATGATGTAGTTACTATCACACACTCTAATTTATGGTGTAGTTACTATCACACACTCTAATTTGTGATGTAGTTACTATCACACACTCTAATTTATGATGTACTGTAGTTACTCACACACACTAATTTATGCCGTAGTTACTATCACACACTCTAATTTATTATGTAGTTACTATCACACACTCTAATTTATGATGTAGTTACTATCACACACTCTAATTTATGTAGTTACTATCACACACACTAATTTATGATGTAGTTACTATCACAATCTAACTTATGATGTAGTTACTATCACACACTCTAATTTATGATGTAGTTACTATTACACACACTAATTTATACTTGTTACTATTACACACACTAATTTATTCTGTTGTTACTATTACACACACTAATTTATGCTGTTGTTACTATTACACACACTAATTTATGCTGTTGTTACTATTACACACACTAATTTATGCTGTTGTTACTATCACACACACTAATTTATGCTGTAGTTACTATCACACAGACTAATTTATACTGTAGTTACTATCACACACACTAATTTATGCTGTTATTACTATCACAGTCTTTAGTTTATAATGTAGTTACTATCCCACACTCTAATTTATACTGTAGTTACTATCACACACTAATTTATACTGTATTATCAGGTATCATTTTTTAGATAGCTTGCGAAGATTCTGAGAGTCTGCATTTACCTGTGCCAGTACAGTTACAAATGTAAGAGTTGTTACTACTGCTGCATGTTCCCTGCTCACATGGATGTGTACGGCATATGTCAATCACATTCTCGCAGATTACTCCTGTGTAGCCTGCAACAACAACACAGTTCATAGCATGGCCAACACTAAGCCCAGATATAAAGGTGATGATGAGAAACAATAACACACAACACACATGGCTCACTACAACACTAAGCCCAGATATAAAGGTGATGATGAGAAACAACAACACACAACACACATGGCTCACTACAACACTAAGCCCAGATATAAAGGTGATGATGAGAAACAATAACACACAACATACATGGCTCACTACAACACTGAGTGTTGAGGACTGATTCATAGTTTTGCCAGCATCTCCTTTTGGTTTTATTTGAGATGGTCGCACTATGAAGCATTGCCTCTGGTCAGACTCATAACGTGATGCATACATTACTTGCTGACGTGTTAGACTTGGTTACGCAGAGTCGAAATGTGGCCTTAGGGCATAAAGCAGTGTTTCTAGATTATGTGTGGTTAGCCTACTAAAAGATATAAGTGTAGGCTTGAATAGCCAATGGTAAATGTAAGGTATAAGGACGTTCGAGTCCAGAATATACGGTATGCATTTTATCGGTGGATAACGCATGGACTAATTAATATAATACGGTGTGTAGATTAAGGTTAACGGGTTCAAGTATGGCAGACTATGATGGCGTGAGCAGCCAAATTAAATATGAGAAACTAGCCAGAGATTTTATAAATAATACGGCTCATAAGAGAGAAGCTAAAGGTATGGTAACCTATTGAAATACGTTCACTGCGTAATTATTCTAAAGAAGCTAACAGTGCTAGATATTATAACTCTGAAGAGTAATGGGCTAAAGTAACGGTTAACTTGACCGTGTGGAGGTCAAACAGCTGAGGTTAATGTACAGTGTGTTCGCTACTGCCTACGTGATATATGAACCTTATGTTTTCATCGTCAATTATCATACGATGTTGAATGCATGGATAATAAATGCAAAAGTCGTCATTCAGGCATTCCTGTCGATTGCTTGTGAGTTGCAGAAGTGTGTGCTGCATACTTAAGTACATCTGATCTTCGTTCAAGAGTTCTGATCGACCATGTTGGGTTGATTACACACACACACACACCAAAGAGATATCAAGAAACTTAGATGACAGACTAATGGGCAAAATATAATGAAAAACAATATGCATGAGTATCCGTAACCCAATATTATTGCAGAAACCCACAGTTACGGCAATGTACTAACTTTACTGTAGTAAATCGACAGTCCAGTCAGAAGAGAAAGTCAAAGCAAGAGTAATATGCCCACATAAGAAAATAAAGCCCGTAACACTGAGCCAAGATATAAAGGTGATTGATTCGAAGGTCTCTTCTATTATTAGGACCACCATGCCCTGGGCTAAGGTAGCTGCGGTAGCACAGTGGTTAGTGCACTGGCTTCCTAGCGCAGTGGTCTATGGTTCGATCCCCAGATGAGGCGGGAATGTTTTAGGCCACAAACGACTGCTGGGTCGACCCAGCCCCAAATGGGTACCAGAGCAACTCTGGGAAGGTTAAGGCGGCTGGCGTGATGCCGACCACATCACCCCTAGTGTGCCGACAGTCAAGATAATATGGGCCTAACACCATATTCCCAATATGCCTCAATGGGCGTGTAAGGGGTTCCTTTACATTTACCTTTTATGCCCTGGGCTAGGGGTGTAGAACACAAATATCAAAAGTCAGAACAGCCAACTCCATAAATGATTGAATAGCACAATTTCTTGGCACATGGGTATCATTTAAACGACAGTCAATTTATTGCACATGGCACAATTCTCCTTGTCTCATCATTATCATTTGTAAGTTCATTGTCGAACATAATCAAATTTACAACATCATATCAATTCCAATGAATAGACATCCATTATTACATAGTCCCGACAGCATTTTAGTTATTTATAATCCTCGTACAATTAACAATCTCGTTCTTCCACATAATATTCTAGTTTTCTGGCTGCTTATGATTCCTCAACATCATAGTACAGTTCCATTGAGACATGATCCATGATTAAGATCCATAGTCTTATAATTCTACTTAGACACAATCCTCAAACTCCACATACAGCTGTACTGTGAACACATGTAAACACAAAAGAATCAAGTTGCTACTCAAAACATTCGCACGTCACTTGCGTTGCCGTGCATAAAATTCGAACTCAATCATGTCTTTTTGTGCAGCATATGGTCTCAAAATATATCGACCTTATATGGTGCGCAATGGGACCCTAACAGTGATGAAGAAATATTAGAACTTACAATAAACAAAGCTGGTCCCAACACAAACAATGAAAAAAACAAATAAAATAATGACATATATTTGTGCAGACGTGAACAAAGGAATGTTATATTTGTGCAGACGTGAACAAAGGAATGTTATATTTGTGCAGACGTGAACAAAGGAATGTTTCTTGACACTTCTTAACGAGGAGAGGGACGAACACTGCAGCAGGCCCGCTTATAGAAAGCCTGCAATGAAGCATTCATGTCCTCTTGCAGCAGTGGTATCTGAACTGAAGCAATTTCTTTGACACAATAAGGCTTCCTGCCCCATACACCTGACATTAGTCGGCTTGTATGACATACCTGAGGGAGATGTACGCGTTTTCTTTCTTTGTCTCTTCAATGGATGAGTCTCTTCAGAGACCCCAGGACCTACACCTGGCTGTATTAGTATGCCCACTGAACTTATTATTTCCACTACCGTAGTACAGCAACTATAGCACGTTTCACTAGCTTTGCCCTTAAACAAATGTAATTATCTGATTAACCGTCCAACGTATTAATGCCATTTTTTGCATACGATGTTATATTGGGTTAGACCCAACAAATATATACTTTATATCTGTGCATCTTGTCTAGTTCCCATAAACGAATGAAATCCTTT
The DNA here is from genome assembly GCA_024509875.1 of Oreohelix idahoensis. Classification (NCBI taxonomy): domain Eukaryota; kingdom Metazoa; phylum Mollusca; class Gastropoda; order Stylommatophora; family Oreohelicidae; genus Oreohelix; species Oreohelix idahoensis. The sequence continues at coordinate 185,925 of JAMPIV010009272.1, forward strand.
GATCTTTGTCGGCATACTAATTACTGTGTATCGAGAAAAGAAATTTTACCACTTCAGTCACATATTCTGTGAATTGATTAGGCATAGGCGTGTCTACATTACAATAATGTGGCCATCACGTTTGAATATGAATACCTGTTGAAGATGATTTCTTAAATGATCTGCATGCGAGATACTCGTGGACATTGTTTGTCATTGACATTTAGTGCGCTACCAAACTGGACCTTCATTGATCTAATTATTTCAATAGGTATCACCACTTTGCGGTTCATAAATATCGTAATGGAATGTTGCTCCTCTACTGTGCTTGTAAATAACGGTAAGGTCATCTTTAAAGAAATTAAATTTCATCCGAATCATAATCAGATGTCTCTGAGAAATTGATAATCAATCTCGGCTGAATAAAGGACAAACCATCATTCGTCCAATATTCCTCTTCCTCTTGTAACACATGGTTCTCATATTTCTTCCAATAATCCCTGGCTATATTGGAAATGGTGGCTTTTATTAGTATTTCAACATCTTTTTTTTTTTTTTTTGCGTTCGCCCGCTAATACTCGAGGCGAAATCTCAGGTTATTATTTTATGTCTAACCTGACATTGATTTTACGTGAGTATCCCTTTATTTCTTGTACAGAGACAGGTGTCCCTCGCCATTCAGGCAAATACTCGCCGATTTCGGAGGTACCCATTGCAGCTGGGTCGGCTCAGGAGCCGCCAGTCCCTGGTCGACGACACTCCTTCAAATGTCCTCGCCAGGTCTCGAGTTAATCCAGTCCAAATCCCGGTCGATGAAAAATCCTCAAATGCCGTCGCCCGGGTTTGATCCTGTATCACCCGGTCGCCAGAGCGGTGTTGTAACCACTACGCTAGCGCGGCTCCCCAACATCTTTTAATTTGAACATTCTATTTTCTGTTGCTACCTGTTCCTTAATTTTAGCCCAGACTAATTCTATTGGATTGTCGTAAATTTATCTGAGAGCGTTCTGATGGATATTGGTCCCTTTAGAGTGTAGAATGATAGTGAAGGCTCTGTGAGAATAAGGATTTAGGAAAGTGCGGTAGTAGATTCACAAGTGCTGGGAAGAGTAAGGACAGTCTCTTATTACGACAATATTTGTCTCTCAAACAACTCCTACCACTCTTCTGAACAAACAATTGTTTGCCAGTTCCAGTCACTCAGGCGCACACACCGATTTGGTGATTCTGACGCACAACGTACATGAATACAGACTACGATAACAAATATGGGAAATGTTGGGTTTGGGCCAGCCGACACCAATGCTAATAAAGTTTTAATACCTTTATTATCATAAAATCAAGTCACAAATAATTATCAATTTACAGTCAGAAATCATGGGTTACAAAATATAAAAATGACAACGGGGGAGGGGGTTTTTGAGGAGAAGTATCCACTACACCTTTCCCGCATATATTTACTAACAGAAAAGAGAACCGGTCCCAAAGACAGGGGGGGGGGGGGGGGGGGATGATGATGATCAGAGATATGCAATTTAACCCAATGGTAAATTTATTACTCTGAGACAAGGGGTTACAGTAATAAGGGATAGAGGAAAAGCTAGGGTTCTCAAATGTTTCCCTTTATTCAACAAATTGTACGGGAGGGGGGAATGCACACAGTTTAACAATCCCGCTAGGAGAAATCCCGTACAATGAATACAGTACACCTTAATACTAGGTCGAACTAATTATAAGGGTAAAAAAGATTAAATCTCCTTTCATTAAAAAAAAAACACGCTTGGGCTGGCCAGCACACAGTCACACACACAGACTTACCAAATGGTGAATTCTGGCACTTCATAGGAATTTTACAACAGCAGATAATACCGTAGAACAATGGAAACGTCTTATTCTTCTGTGTCAGGCCCCAGATTTAACGAGGTGGGCTGGTAGCACATAGTCTCAAAAAATCGCCAGACGGTGAAGCGTAAAGGTTTCTGTTGGTTTTAGATAAAGTTCCTAATGAATGGCACAGGCACTTGGCTAGGTGTGAGGAATGGTGTAGTTTCTAAGATTGGCACAGCTGGTGGAGATAACTTTCTTTTGCCGTAATGTTGCAACTACAAAACACTGAGGTAAGTCCTTCTGTGGGGGGGGGGGGGGGGGTTGGGGGGGGGGGGGGGGGGGGGGGGGGGGGGGGGGGGGTTAAATCCACTGAATATACTTGACAGACAGTGTTCAGGTAAATCTATGTTCTTCTTCACAAATAGGGCAGTGAGTAAAATATTGCTACTGGCAAAATGTTCTTCTTCCAGTTTTTGTTTAACTTTAAAACGACTTTATGAATTAGGATTTTAAAACAGTCTTTGGGTTTGCTTTATTTCTGTAAACTTCAGATAGCTGAATCACAACAGGATCGCCACAAAGATTAAATTTTAAATATGTTCATAAGTCACTGGAGTAATCGAACTGAGTCGGCAGGACTCTGTATATATTTTATTGCTGCGTAATGGCTGCTTAATTGCTGCTTAATTGCTGGGATGCAAGGTTTGAAAGATCATTCTGGATGCAAATAGAAAGAACATGAAATGCAATGAAATCATATTAAAATCTAATGCGCGATACATTTACAGTTAGACTATTTTCTTCACTCGCGTCTTCAATTAATAAATTCAAGAAAAGCTCCCCGTGAAGTTAATAGTTAAAAGCACATCTATCTATACAGAACTAAACTGTATTAAAGTTATAATTCCCTTAACGACTGAAAAATTAATTTACGCGGCTATTGTATTAGGAAATTAACTTATAGGTGGGGAGCCGCGCTAGCGTAGTGGTTACAACACCGCTCTGGCGACCGGGTGATACAGGATCAAACCCGGGCGACGGCATTTGAGGATTTTTCGTCGACCGGGATTTGGACTGGATTAACTCGAGACCTGGCGAGGACATTTGAAGGAGTGTCGTCGACCAGGGACTGGCGGCTCCTGAGCCAACCCAGCTGCAATGGGTACCTCCGAAATCGGCGAGTATTTGCCTGAATGGCGAGGGACACCTGTCTCTGAACAAGAAATAAAGGGATACTCACGTAAAATCAATGTCAGGTTAGACATAAAAAAAAAAAAATAATAACCTGAGATTTCGCCTCGAGTATTAGCGGGCGAACGCAAAAAAAAAAAAAAAAAAAAAAACTTATAGGTGTAACATTTAGTTTGCACTAGAACTTTGAAATGGGTTTATTTAATAAGGTTAAATTTACACCACAATCCAGTGAAATAAAATGAAATAACTAGACCACTGATCACTCGCAGCTAATGTATAAATTACCGTCTGCACAGAAAAGAATTCACTCCAATAGCCAACAATTTAGATGAAATCTAGCAGGAATCCAACTATGTGCTAGTGAATCTTAGAATTCTGTCAGAACGAATGATAAAATGCAGTTTTCGGAGTTCTTTATTAATACTATTAGGAATGCAAGATAAATGGGACGTGTTAGATTTTCACACTTTTCTTCATCTCAGGAGAAATTGAAATTCTGCCGCCGATCGTACCCGGTTGTTACCCACTACGCTGAGTGTTCCGTCTCTCCTGTTCGTGTCCATCTTGCGAGCGGTTTAACGGTTCGCATGAAGATGAGAAATTCTTGCGAGATGCTGCTCCGTCTACTTCTGAGAGCCTTCAGTGTCTCAGATCTCAAGCGCGGCTTCGTTTGATTCTGGCACCACCCCTAAGGTAGGTACTAACGAAGGTTGTCGCTACATGCTTGCATATACTCGCTCTAGAGACAGGAGTGCTCTTCTGGCAACGTCCTCGCTAGGCATAGGGGACTGGCGAAGTAAGTAAATAACTTCTTATAATTGCTCCAGAGATCGCAATGGGTGTGGTTTAACTTCTCCTTGAAGGCCGTGCGATCTCAAAATGCACAGAAGGTAGCAGTTCACATATTAATGATCCAACGTGTAGAATCCTCGTGAAAATGCTGCATACTAAATGAGCCCAGGTGAAACGTTTCAGACTGATGAAAAGTTACAGCAAATGTTCAGGGGTTCTAAAGTTATAAGAGGCCAATATTCTGTTATCATCCCTCGAATCAGGGAAATTCACTTGTCATACCTAGACGTACGTCACATGGATTTAAGTGAGAATGGTAAGGAGGAAATCTTAAACATCTGTGACCATGTTCATGGATTGCCTTGTCTATGTGAAATATCTTTGTATGCTGCATCTTTTTTACAATTCCAAGTAATTCAGGCTTCAGGGACATTTCGTTGAATGGAATGTCGTTTTTGGTCAGCCAAATCTTTATTACATCTTTAGTACTTGATGAATTAGGAACTTTATCTTCTGGTGCCACAACGTTGTGATATGAAACTTGTCCATTATCAAACACGACGGTCTATCCAATGAAGGAAGTTCATGATTATCAATCCAATCTTGAAATATCTTGCCATTCATCTCTGTATGATAATCCCTATTATCTGGGGATTTTGAAACAAATATGAGTTCAGTATTATTTAGAAGCCCATGATGGCTGCTTCCTGCATGTGCAATTATTAGGCGCTGTCCTTTGCTGCTTGGTACTAGTCTCTTAGTTGTCCCATCAGATGATTGCCATTCTCGTTCATTACTGTGGTCTGCATTGATCCAAGTTTCATCTAAATACACAAAATCATAACAATCTCTTCTCATTTCTCTGACCTCACGTAAATATTTGCTTCTCATTGCAACTATATGAGGCTTCTCACAAATAAGGTTTCTACCACCAACATATTTTCTAAAAGTGAATCCCAAACTCCCAATAGTCCTCCATAGCGTAGATTTGGAAATATCAATGTCATTATTCTTTCTTAACCAAATTTTCAATTTCCTTAAAGTCACTGCCTCATTATTGTGAAACATATTGCAAATTTCTCTGTGGATCAATTTTCTGTCAAAATTATCCACCACTCTTGGCCTAATTTTCTTGTGTAAAAATACTGGAATTAGAAATTTCAGATGTCGCTATCCAGCGGTGCAATGATCGTTTGCTTATCCCTAACGCATGAATAGTCCTCTTTTGTGGGTTTGAATTAGAATGATATAGTTTTCCTCGAGTAGCTTCATTGCAGAAATACTTAAAAATCCTATTTGTGATTTGCTGTAATGTCATGAAATGTACTCGCAGACTCATTTTTCCTACTTAACCACACAATACTTTTTGTAGACACGCCACTGATTGACAATGTGTGCGTAACACCAGATATAAACTGTTTTATGTTCAAGAAGTGCAATTTCACGCTAAAATCATGCCAATTGTTTGATAAACCAAAAATGTGCAAATGAAGTCGTATAATTTACTGTAGACATTTCAATATGTGTGTGTGTGATGTGTGTTGGCAAGTAGGATTTTGATATTATATCGCAAAGAAACGAAAATTGAAACCAATGGCCGCATTTTAATGAAAAATTTAATTCATAGGGTTCAAATTCACACACAAAATTTCACTTATATGCGTTATATATTCGCTGAGATATAGCATTTTGAAGTTGGGCAAAGCTAGTGAAACGTGCTTTAGATGTATATGCTGCCCACATTGGGCTACCACTGTGTAGTTCCCCCCGGGGGGTCTCTGGTCAGACAAAGAATGTAGAGGACTCCTGCTCCCTCAGTCAGATCATACAAGGCCACTAAAATGAGGTGTGCATGGTGGCTGGCAACAGCATCATGTTAAACAAACAGCTACAACAATCACTACAACAAGAGCATGTCAATGTTTTGTGCAGAATTCCTGTAACAGGGACCAGCTACACTGTAGCTCCATGCTTCGTTAGGAGCAAACAGTATGATGATGATGAATTATTGTGTTGTAGCAGGATTTTAGTGTCCGATTGGCTGAGCAGTTAGAGTGTTTTCCTTTCACAGCACAGTTACCTGGATCTGGGATCAAAATCTGATAGCGTTATGCTCCAGTCTACCCGGCTGTAAATGGCTACCTGACCCTGCTCGTGAGTTAAGGGAAGAAAAGGTAGTGAGAAGAGAACTAGTCACCCCCACCAAAAAAAAAAAAAAGCAAAGCTGGACCTAGCATGGTGAAGTCTTTAACACTTCTCTCCACTATGGCAATATCTCTTATGGGGATACCCTGACCTTTTTAACAGAAGTTTACTGTACCACTGACAAGACAGAACTTCTAGTTCAATAGAACAAAATGAAGCTAAAAACAGCTAGCACCCACACACAATAATTAACATTACAAACTCTGTTTTAGTGGCGTGCTTAACATGGGAGCCTGCTGACAATAAAATATAGGGGAGTTGTGAATAAAACTATTTCAACAGCTTTAACATTCTTTCACCAACAAGACAATGCTGAGTTACAACAAAGAAAGCAAAAAGCAACATTCAATAATACATGGCTTAAATCTACAGCACCATATTTCAACCTGCCAAAAACAGCAGAAAAACAACAATTAAGCCAGTCTTGGATTCAGAAACTAGTTATGAGTCTTAAGTTCTAAAAACTTTTTACACCTAGAACATTGGAAAACTTTGATAATGCTAATCACTTAATGTTATTTCACTTACTCATATTTTCACTTCTGCAAAAAATTACCCTTGTAATATCTGAGGTAAACTTTTTTTTAAATAAACGAATCCAAATATTCCATTCAGCCTTTGATGTGTTATAATTAGGTTATACTGTGTCTATAATTTAGGATAATATGTTCAATGGCCGCTATTTGCTTCTAGCATTGTCTCTCCTGGCTAACTACTATATATAGGATAAATTACAATTTACTAATTGTGTGTATATGTGTTTTTTTTTCCAGTGTCGAAAAATGGTAGATTTGTAGTACTTTTCACCTTTTCTGCTTGTGTGTGTGTGCATGAAAGCTTGTGGTATGTGCGTTAAGATTTAATTAACTCGTAATTTGAAATTAGTAAAATGTATTACTAGATCTTTTATTTTTATACTTTTACTATTAATTAATTCATGTTCTTGTTAAATACTGCCTGACTACACTGATCAGTTTCCTAGGTCTGCCTACACTTAAAATCTTGTCTATACTTATGGGTGAACTGCATGCCTGTAAATATTCTAATTCTGGGATTCTCTGTTGTTCTTATCTCTTAAATTTTAATAAGAAATGTTCTCCTGCGATTTCATAACTGGCACTTTTGCTCTCTTGATTTTGTAAAAAAGTCCTCCACTGACTTATATTAACTGAAATATCTGTTACATCAAACATTTTACCTTTAACACACCTCAAACTGATATGTAAATATATAAAATTATTTTACAATAAGTAAAGTTAACTGGAAACTATGGAATATAAACAAAGTTAACTAGAACACAACTACCTGCAGCTGAGAGCGTAAGAGCCATTACTACTATATTCAAATACCAGCAGGTGTCAAAGAAAGATCAATTACAACTACAGACTCTGCCTGGAGACCTGATATAATTTAGACAGGTATTGCTGCAAAACCAACAACCACTGGTAACTGGCTACTGAATAACTTATAAATGGATCAAAGCACAGAATACATTGTAACCAAACAGATATTTATCAAGGAACAAGAAATATGACACTGACAAAAATGGTTAACGAACCTTATCAAATAAAATAAGACTCGTAAAATGCTTCTGGTGCTAAATTGGCACTGTGAGAAACGTTACCTGCAGCACAAGAGCAGCTGAACTTGCGTGGATTCGTTCCTGGTAAATCATGACACGTGCCGTAGTTGAGACATGGTTGAACCTCACATCCATACATAGCTGTGGAAACAAAGTGTTAACTGTTTTACCAAGATTTTAGAAATAAGTCAGTCTCTGTTACAGTTCACATTGAATAAATAAGTACCTAGCAGTGTTGCTCATACCGGTTTCTATTCTTTACAAGCCGTTTCAACACTTATAAACATGTCAAACTTTTTAAGATTAACTTTATTCCACATAAGGAGATCAAACGAAATTACCTTAAGTCCAACATAATCATCAGAATTCCACATTTCTGCTGCTACTTATGCAGTTTTCCTTTATTCGTTTAGCGTACGAACATTCCAGGTTCTAAATCTGGTTATTTTCTTAGAAGAAAAAAAAAGTGAGTCTGCAACCAAGGTTACTTTCGGCTTTCTCTGAGTTACATCTCTCGCCTTTTTACCAGAGGATCTTTTTCTATCTCGGATGTCTGAATGTCATACTATACATCCTTCAATGTTATACACCCAACTCTTGTGTCTGTAATTGATGACTGAATGGTGTACTATATATCCTACAATGTTATACATACAACGCTCGTGTCTGTCTGTGATGACTGAATGGTGTACTATATATCCTACAATGTTATACATACAACGCTCGTGTCTGTCTGTGATGACTGAATGTTGTACTATATATCCTACAATGTTATACATACAACTCTTGTGTCTGTCTGCGATGACTGAATGTTGTACTATATATCCTACAATGTTATACATCCAACTCTTGTGTCTGTCTGTGATGACTGAATGTTGTACTATATATCCTACAATGTTATACATCCAACTCTTGTGTCTGTCTGTGATGACTGAATGTTGTACTATATATCCTACAATGTTATACATCTAACTCTTGTGTCTGTCTGTGATGACTGAATGTTGTACTATATATCCTACAATGTTATACATCCAACTCTTGTGTCTGTCTGTGATGACTGAATGTTGTACTATATATCCTACAATGTTATACATCCAACTCTTGTTTTATGCGAGTGGACTTGTTTTTCAAGTACCACGCCTAGTAGCGTAGGAGATCATGTCTCTCCACAACTTCCTGTCTCCAGTACAAATTATCAATTCTGCTGTTGACGTCTGTCCATGCCACGATGTCAAACTGTCCAGTATTTGCTATCTCTGTCTTCCTATATCTCTTCTTCCTTCCTTCAATCTTTCCTATTGTCACGATATATACCAGCCTGCTTCTTCTCATAACATACGGTATCTAAAGAAAGTGTTACTTTGTAACACGAGTGTTACTTTTTTTTTCTTTCAAATCAGCACGTTATTTCGAAAGTGCGTTTTTTTAACACTGTTTACCAAATGAGTGTATGTAAGTTTTACAGGTTTGGGAAACAGCCACATAACTGTTTATGTCACATAATAAATAGTTCAATTATAACTACTCATATTCATTTAACTTCATCAGCTGCCATCTGCACAACAAAGGTTGGCTGTAATGGATCTACGTTTTCTGTCTCTTGTCTTGATGGTGCACACTGATAGACTCTTTACTGTCCATCTCTTGATGTTATCTTCCCACTTATAGCGCTGTCTTCCCCTTGCACGTTTGCCTACACTCTCCCTTCTATTATGGTCTTCTGCAAGGTGTTATGCCTTTTTATGTGGCCAAAGTATTTTAGCTGCCGAACTTTGATCTCCCTCATTAGTTCTCTTTTCATACCTAGATTTTCTAGGACCTCCTTATTTGTTTTCTTCTCTTTCCATGTCATTTACTCACTAATAATTAAAATAAATAGTTAATAACCAAACAAGAGCGTTCGAATGACAGAGTGGTTAGAGTGCCAGGTCTCTCGCGGCAAAGGTGTCAGGTTCTATTCACGGCATCGACACGCTCCAGTCTACCCAGCTGTAAATGGATATCTGAATTTGCTCTTCAGATAGGGAAGGAAAAGGCAGCGAGGAAGGGAACTGATCACCCCGCCTCTTGATGCTGGTCCTAGTATAATGAAGTCTCCCCTAGGTCCTAGTATAATGAAGTCTCCCCTAGGTCCTAGTATAATGAAGTCTCCCCTAGGTCCTAGTATAATGAAGTCTTCCCTACGACTGGCGGAGTTCTGCTTACAAAAATTGCGTAGGTGAAAGCGGTACGTCGTCCATGATGAACTTCACTCTACCTCTCCATCACGTGACTACATCACAAGCCGAACGAGCCGGAACGCGCGCGAAGTTTGACTGCGTTATTCCAAATATTCGGCGAGCGTAAACTGCGTTGTGGTATCAATTAAACAAGAGCGTTTTTTAAAAGAAGTCTAAATCAAACATGGGTCACAGGAGAAGGGTCTACTTCCAATGCTTGCCTTTTACTGTCTGACTTGCAATGTAAAGTTTAAGTTTTCCTTCCCTCAGTTTCTGAACGTATCTGTTTTCTTGAACTCATGAAACACTAAGTTTTTCTACACATCAATGTTTTAACATGTCTGTTTTGTTGGGGGTTTTTTTTTTCCTCCGAGCTCTTGTTGACAATGCCGAGAACTCAGACCACATAATAATCTACACGTGATTATTTATATTTTTAAATGTTGATATCTTCACTTGGGTCCATCTTATATATATATATATATATATATATATATATATATATATATATATATATATATATATATATATATATATATATATATATATATATATATATATATATATACAATAAAGCGTGTTTGGCGATTCTGTCCATCCGTCCGCATGAAATTGTTTGAGCACTTCTAAACGACCTAGAAGTCTGAAATGTGGCATGCTCGTAGTTCTTAAGATATGATGCCCTACAAAAATCCGAAAAACAAAAATTCAATACGGCGGCTTCGTAATTAGGCTAGAAACGCTGAGCGCCAAGGGAGGTTATATTACGGCGTATGTCCAAATATAGAAGACCGTGTGGTCAGGTGACCAGCTATAGTGGTAACCCCATGCTCCTTAATAAGCGCAAATGGAAATGGAAATGGAAATGATGATGATGGTGATGATGATGGTGTGACGAAATAATCTCGATCGTCACATTTTCCTGTGCCATCCTGTAATTCATTCTGTGCTCTTACCTTTCTTTTTTCCCCACCTCTGATAGTATTTGTTATTTTAGATTCAAATTCAAATCCATTGTTTACACTCTCTTCCTTCAATTTAAGATTTGTTGTCATGTCTGGGCTTGATCGATCATCTTAACTGATTATTGTAATCACTGACTTTCGTTGGAACCCATATTAACTCCTGGATCTGTAGAGTTAAAGGTTGTTTACGAGTGCGTAACACATTTCCGACCAGACAGTAAAGGCACGATTACAACACGTAAATGCGAAAATGACCCCAGAGAGTTGTCTTATCGCTAATTGGGCTATTGTTACCTCCGATTTTCTGTCTGGATGGTACACAACCTAGGTTTCTTGCCTGATAATTGTTCGTTTGTACATGAACGTGTCGATAAATATCAATCTTGTGAGAGATTAAAGACATGCACTGAAGATTACAAATGTTTTTGGAGCACGAAAGTGATGTAATCGTTTCTAGGCAGATTATTTGTAGGCAATAGTTACGATAAGTTGTCAATCTGGGAATATATTATCAGTGGTTAGATCTATGAAGTGGTGGGCTGTAAACATGATCAATATCAACAGAAGAGACAATACCTTATATGGGAGTGACTTTTGAAAATCACATATCATGTGTCATGCAGGAATTTTCCATGAGATGGAAGCGAGGATAGCCTATATCAAAATACGCACATTGATTCTTATTGGTTTGGCATTTTAGATGTTAAAATACAACATCTCTGGTTGGACCTCACCTCCACGTAGCAACGTGGATGATTGAGCCAAGCGTTGCTTAAAATCGACACTGATAATTCAAGTCGTCAAGAAGACAGGCACACCAGCCAGGAAAAGGAATAGAATCAGAATTCTAAGTTAAAGGACTAGACAACGTATCTGAGCATCTTCTGGACTTACACAGAAAGAAAATTCTACATTTAATAATATGGAAAACCCAGAATCCTAGGAATCTGAACGTGAAGTCACGGTGGGATTCTATTGTACAAGGGGACTGACATAAGTTTATGGCCTGACCATGAAGGACATGTCACAGAGAGCTGAAATTTTGAATAGTGTTTATTCCTTTTCAATATAGCCACCGTCTGAATTGACACACTTCTGCCATCTCTGCTTGACTGTGACGTACGTCTAAGTATGACAAATGAATTTCCCTGACCCGATGGATGACAACAGAATATTGGCCTCTCATAACTTTAGAACCCCTGATCATCTGTTGTAACTTTAACCTGCTGTCGTGAAATATTCTAATCCACATATATAAATTAAAAGGTAGATGCAAAGCCTAACAAATAAATTCTAATAAAGAAAAGAGCAATGGTAAAATAACAGTGCTGTCACAAAGAATGTACTCGAAATCCCCCTTTGTATTATGCTTCGTCTGCTAATTGGAACGTTTCCACGTTAAATATAAGCCACTGCATAAATACAAGCGTGTCCACAACACATTAAAACGGGTATTGCATTTCTAAGAAAAACATTGAGAGGCACACTGCGTAATGACCTAAATTAATCCTAACATTAATTATACTACGTTACCAAAACGAACGAACAGATGGACTCAAATAGAAAGAGAGAGGGGCGAATGGAATCAGGAACGCATGCAACACTAAACACGTGTCTCGCTATTAATGCCACCCCCAACACGCGTCGCGCGATACACAATTACTACTATCACGCGTGTAAGGCCACATGCACTAACTTTATTTCAAATCGACAGTGATAAAATTCACTACCCTTCCCAGAGTTAGGTTTTAAAAAAAAAACCTGGAAAACGCTTATTAGAAAAGATGACATTAGATGGGTTTACGTTTGAAAACATTACAGTACCCAGACAGCACATCTTCGAAACAGGAGGTAGAAGAAATTGCATATTTTGAACGCAGCCACGTAGCTCTTTTAAATTTGTATATTTGGGTTCCTTAGGGCTTGCTGACAAAGAATATGTAAAACGTTACGCAAATAGTCTAGGAATTACCAAATTATAACCAAAATAAAATAGTGGGGATGCCTGACAGCATGAAATCATTTCTGCTCATAAAATTTTTTTTTATAACGTGTTTGAAAAAACCTTACGTTACGGAAATAGCCTACCATGTAAACTCCTAATTGATTGGAGCGCAACAAATATAAGACTAAACACGATTGGTCGGGCTATAAATACTATCTTTCGTTGTCAGGGGAAACGGGAGTAGGAGTATTTTTTGAAAAGATGTGTGGACAGGGTTTCATTGGTTAGAGCTGCGAATATACACAATTCAGAGCGTTAGTTCGAGACCACTAGTTCAAATAAGCTTGATGAAGCAACAGTGCGTTGAAGCCAGCTCATATTTTTGCTAAATAAAAGCCTGGAACATAAGCAGATGGGAATTTGTGCCAGTATTTGTGCCAGAATTCATTGCTAGTCAACGTATCTGTGTATTTCCATGAATTGTGGGACTGTGGTCTTAACGTTATTGAGCAGCACCTGGTCAGAGCTTTGCTGAATCCAGAGTCGGACAGCATACTCCTTGGTCCATTTAGCTATCAGTGAGGTGTCTCCAGAGCCCAGGGGGAGAAATCTAGCAGAGGAGTCTTTTCCTGCCGCCATCACGCAAGATAAGCTGATGTGGCCAGCTGAGCTCAACATTATGTACCCCATCTTAAAATGACCTTGTAAAAATAACATTAAGAGGGGAATTTAAGTGTTTTAATATCAGGAACTGAGAACATCTCCAATACTAGTTCCAATAAAGACAAACTATTGAAGTCATGATGACAAATACCAACAGAGCTTGAACAAAACAAAACCAGTATTACCTCATATTACTACTACACCACTGACACACATAGGATACTATTAAAAATACATGTCACTACAAGATTCATATTGATAAATTCTGTACATATAACTTGTAATTAAAATTGATTGTGATTCCTGGTTCCCTTTGTATTTGAATCAGGACACATATACATTCATGACAGCAATGAATACATATTGTTATTTGAAAAGTTATCAGTGACTCCTTTAAGATATCCTCGTAGAGTGTTTTATGTATGTGAGTGTCACAGTGTTGTCAAGTGTAGTGGAATAAATTAAATTGTTTATCTGTCTGTTGTTGTTTTGACTTACACTTCATCATACACATACCCTAGACATATAACGTAGTCATCACACTATTCCAGAATAATTCTGACTGAGGTATACATATGTGGCAGCAAGTAAGGTTATATATAATACACTACTCTTATTAGATATATATACCTTCACAGCTGATCTCAGTCAGTACACTAAGACCCCTATAAATATTTATAACATCCCACTTCACCACATATATTGGGGTCTCGCTCTTGGGATTTTGAATCTTTACCTATTAAAAATATTGGGGGTAATTCACTTCAGGGAAAATAAGAATTAAAAGGTATCCTTGGGTGGAATTAAATAAGGTTGAGCTCTCGGTGCCTGTGTTGTCCATTAGATATATATTTAGAGATTGAATTGTTAGTTAGACATTGTATAAACTTACCTGATAGACAATGGCGGACCTAGCCAAATTTCGATCTGCTGCTGTTCAGACTGCAAAAGAGTTAGGATTAGATGGGCAAGTTATGGTTGCCTATGTCACTACTGAATGTGACAAATTTATTGAACGCGAAGAAAGAAGGTTTGAAGCCGAAAGAAAGTTAGAGGCTGAAAGGGAAATTAAGAAGTTACAATTTGAGGCTGAGGCTGAGACTAAGAGGTTGCAGATTGAGGCTGACAAAGAGGCAAAAGCATTGGAAGCCGAGGAAAGAAGACAGGCTGCAGAAAGGGAAGAGAAGAAATTAGCTGCAGAAAGGGAAGAGAAGAAATTAGCTGCAGAAAGGGAAGACAAGAAATTAGCTGCAGAAAGGGAAGCAGAGGATAAGAGATTACAAAGGGAACATGAGTTACGACTAAGGGAGTTTGAGTTTCAAGGCCATGCTCCTGAAAATGGTGCCAGTCCCTTTGCCTCTGATGCCACCGCTAGCCAGGGAGCCTCAACCTCAGCTATGAATTTCCATTTAGATCATTTTGTTGAGAAAGACGATGATATAGAGAGCTATCTAAATAGGTATGAACTATTAGCTACCACATATGGGTTAGAGAGAGAAAGGTGGAGCTTAAAGTTATCTCAGGGACTTCGTGGGGCAGCTTATGAAGTTTTTGCAAAAATGAGCAGAGGTGATCAGGAAAATTATGACATGCTAAAGCAGGCTCTTTTGTTAAGATATGAAAAGAATGCAGAATTCTATAGGAAAAAATTTAGGAATGCTAAACTACTGTCAGGTGAAACCTATCACCAGTTCTCTGCACGAATAGAGACATACTTGGAGAAATGGACTTCTCTGGGGAAAACCCAAGATCTTAAGGAAATGGTCCTTATAGAGCAATTAAGAGAGTCCATGGCTCCAGACCTGAGAAAGTTTCTCATGGAACAAGGTGCAGAGAGGCTGGGTGAGTTGCTAAATGTTGCTGAAAGGTATCAAGCAGCTCAAGCAGAGGTAACAGGTAATAAAAAGAAACAGGTGGATAACTTTAGGGCACCACAGAACTTTAATCAATTTGATCCTAGGGATCAAAACAAAGGTAAGCACCAGTTTGATAGGCCACGGTATGAAAATAAAAATAAATTCCCACAATTCGATGAAAGGAAATATGATGAAAGAAAATCTTTCAACCAAGGAAAAAGGTGGTGTAAGAATTGTCAGATGGACAATCATGACACTGACCGTTGCAGAAGGAAACCTGTGTATATGGCAACCCTTCAGGTCAGGTCGACCTCAAGACAGGAGGAGGATATTATGTTAGATACCACTCCAGAAGAGATGAGGAAGGCACAGGCTGGGGATAAAACACTCAAGTCTTGTTTCAGAAAATTGTCAACTTGTCATACAACTCCAGGCAAGGGAGATTTTTACATGAAAAACAAGTTGATGTATAGGAAGACTGGAGCTAGATCCAAAGGTCAGGGACAGCTTGTTCTTCCAAAAAGATATAGGGCAGACTTAATAAGGAGCCTACATGTGAAACCAGATGGGGACCATGAGAAGATAGGTACCATCATTCAAAAGGTGGCTCACAATTATTATTGGCCTAAAGCAAGATGGGACATTGAGAATTTTGTAGAAAGGTGTAGCATAGCACATGAGGGAACACCCACAAGTGGGAACATGGATCAGGACCTGGACACGCCACGGGGCAAAATTAGGCCTGATAATAAAAAGAAAAATAGATTTGATAAAGTGGACCAAATGGAATGGGAAGCCCCTTTTCACGGAAAGCTTCACTTAACTGTTTTACAATGGCCACTATGCGGAGAGTGCAAACAGATGTCTTACCCCAGGATAAGCCGACAATCCCTCAATCGGACTTAAACAAACTGGAGGAAGAGGATGTAGAGAGGCAATCTCTCATCAAGAATTTTAAGTGGGGAGAAAGCCCCAAAAGAAAAATTGGTAGCGGTCGTTTTGTGAATGATAATTCTGGGAGGAAAAAATCATCACTATAAAGCTTCGAGTGGAAGAGACCATACCGGTGCATGGACAAATAGGTCCACACAATTAAAGGTCCATATGTAGCTTTGTTAAGAACGTGGACTGATGAAAAGGCAGAGGAAAACATTACATCTTCGTACCAATATGTGAATGAGCTGACCACTCGTTTAAAAACTGGCTGGAAACTTGCCAATGAAAATTTGAAACAAGCCAGGAAGAAACATGCTGCCTATTATAACAGGAAGGCGAAAGACAGAAATTGGGCTGTGGGAGAGAAAGTACTGCTTCTTTTGCCCGGGAGTCAGAATAAGTTACAAATTGGATGGCAGGGTCCATATACAGTTCTAGAGAAGGTGTCTAGAACAATTATAAGATAGATAAGAAGGGGAAAGAAAAAATCTATCATGTGAATCTCCTGAAGAAATATTTGGAAAGAGAACATCAGGAAGAGACACACTTGTTGACCTTGTCCATCGCCATGGAGATGAAAAAGGAACCACTTTCATCATTTGAATATCCATTACACCCCTGTGAGACAGCAGCCCAGGTGAGAATCAGTACACATTTAACGAAAACTCAGAAAGAGAGAGTGCAACAGGTTCTAAATAATCATGCAGAGGTGTTAACAGACCGACCATGGCATACAAACCTATTGGAATATGATATGAAACTGATAGACCCCACACCTGTCTGTATGAAACCATATTCGATTCCGTTTGCTAAGGAGAAAGCTTTGAAGGAAGAGATAGACTATCTATTGAAGGAAGGAATTATTTCGCACAGTGAATCTTCGTATAGTTCCGGTGTTGTACTCTTAAGGAAGCCCTCTGGAGAACATAGACTCTGTATAGATTACAGGAGACTGAATGCTATTACAGAAGGAAAGGTGGATCCATTGCCGGATACAAATCAGCTGTTTGCCAGACTAAATAAAGCTAAATATTTCTCAAAAGTGGATCTGAGTAAAGGATACTATCAGATTCCAGTAAAGCCTGAGGTTAGACCATACCTAGCTTTTAGTACCTCAGAAGGACACTATGAGTTTAATAGATTGCCATTTGGATTGAAGAATGCGCCTAGTGTCTTCTCTAGAATGATGAGAAAATTGTTGGATGTAAACATTTCGGAGGAACGTAATGAATCCCTGAGTTGCCTCTTTGATTGAGGATATTCCGAATGTTTCATACAGGATAATAAGAAGATTATGGGATCCACTACGAAAACTCTGCTATCACCAGGTATATGTTATCTCCTCATAACGTACATTTTGAGGGAAATATAATGTTCTCTGGACATGTCATTGCGCAAACTCAGAGAAGAGAAATGGTGAATACGGGTTGCGAAGCAGCATTAAGACAAGCACTCACACTTGCGGCTGTTCAGTAACATAACCGAAATATATTATTGGTTGTAGAAGTCTGAGGCAGATTTCATGAGTAGTGCCTACTCTGAATGGACCCAACTACATAAAACCATGATAGCACCACAGCAGAGTAAAGTCAAGTTGACTTACATTTATCTATGTGTATATAGAATAAAGGACTGACATGGGATGTCTGTTTTAAGAGGGGAGGTGTCGTGAAATATTCTAATCCACATATATAAATTAAAAGGTAGATGCAAAGCCTAACAAATAAATTCTAATAAAGAAAAGAGCAATGGTAAAATAACAGTGCTGCCACAAAGAATGTACTCGAAATCCCCCTTTGTTTTATGCTTCGTCTGCTAATTGGAACGTTTCCACGTTAAATATAAGCCACTGCATAAATACAAGCGTGTCCACAACACATTAAAACGGGTATTGCATTTCTAAGAAAAACATTGAGAGGCACACTGCGTAATGACCTAAATTAATCCTAACATTAATTATACTACGTTACCAAAACGAACGAACAGATGGACTCAAATAGAAAGAGAGAGGGGCGAATGGAATCAGGAACGCATGCAACACTAAACACGTGTCTCGCTATTAATGCCACCCCCAACACGCGTCGCGCGATACACAATTACTACTATCACGCGTGTAAGGCCACATGCACTAACTTTATTTCAAATCGACAGTGATAAAATTCACTACCCTTCCCAGAGTTAGGTTTTTAAAAAAAACCTGGAAAACGCTTATTAGAAAAGATGACATTAGATGGGTTTACGTTTGAAAACATTACAGTACCCAGACAGCACATCTTCGAAACAGGAGGTAGAAGAAATTGCATATTTTGAACGCAGCCACGTAGCTCTTTTAAATTTGTATATTTGGGTTCCTTAGGGCTTGCTGACAAAGAATATGTAAAACGTTACGCAAATAGTCTAGGAATTACCAAATTATAACCAAAATAAAATAGTGGGGATGCCTGACAGCATGAAATCATTTCTGCTCATAAAATTTTTTTTTATAACGTGTTTGAAAAAACCTTACGTTACGGAAATAGCCTACCATGTAAACTCCTAATTGATTGGAGCGCAACAAATATAAGACTAAACACGATTGGTCGGGCTATAAATACTATCTTTCGTTGTCAGGGGAAACGGGAGTAGGAGTATTTTTTGAAAAGATGTGTGGACAGGGTTTCATTGGTTAGAGCTGCGAATATACACAATTCAGAGCGTTAGTTCGAGACCACTAGTTCAAATAAGCTTGATAAAGCAACAGTGCGTTGAAGCCAGCTCATATTTTTGCTAAATAAAAGCCTGGAACATAAGCAGATGGGAATTTGTGCCAGTATTTGTGCCAGAAATCATTGCTAGTCAACGTATCTGTGTATTTCCATGAATTGTGGGACTGTGGTCTTAACGTTATTGAGCAGCACCTGGTCAGAGCTTTGCTGAATCCAGAGTCGGACAGCATACTCCTTGGTCCATTTAGCTATCAGTGAGGTGTCCCCAGAGCCCAGGGGGAGAAATCGAGCAGAGGAGTCTTTTCCTGCCGCCATCACGCAAGATAAGCTGATGTGGCCAGCTGAGCTCAACATTATGTACCCCATCTTAAAATGACCTTGTAAAAATAACATTAAGAGGGGAATTAAATTGTTTTAATATCAGGAACTGAGAACATCTCCAATACTAGTTCCAATAAAGACAAACTATTGAAGTCATGATGACAAATACCAACAGAGCTTGAACAAAACAAAACCAGTATTACCTCATATTACTACTACACCACTGACACACATAGGATACTATTAAAAATACATGTCACTACAAGATTCATATTGATAAATTATGTACATATAACTTGTAATTAAAATTGATTGTGATTCCTGGTTCCCTTTGTATTTGAATCAGGACACATATACATTCATGACAGCAATGAATACATATTGTTATTTGAAAAGTTATCAGTGACTCCTTTAAGATATCCTCGTAGAGTGTTTTATGTATGTGAGTGTCTGTTGCGTGATAAATTCTCGCAACATCGTTTTATTTCAATATCTATTTTATAACGCAAGGGCAACAACTGCTTGAAATTTATAGTCACTTTTCTCGGTAAGCATTTGTCTTCTCGCGTTGGTATCGAATGCAGTTAAGTTTGAGCTGTGGTCATTTTTTGCGCTGGACTGCGCATGACTTGTCTTGCTTCTTGGTCGATCGGTTTCCGCCCACCACTAGTGGAGTGAGCGATTTGGAATGGCGAAAGAGATGCCTCGTTGAAGAGGGGATCTCCGCTATTTTTTGTTCCGTCAGGGATGTGTAGTCCTCTTAATGGATATTTCGTTTATCGAGATAATACCTCTAGTGTTTCCCACATGTCGGGAGGCGTGATATTTCTGTGTATTTCATGAAAGCAGGAGTAAATTAACAATTTATTAACTCTATCGATTTTTGGTATGTTGAACGATTTCTGGCGAATAGCCTGTCTTCGGAAAGTCGTGTCACGAGAGTTGTCCTAGTCACATGTCGCGTATTGTGCTGCATCGGTGATGCTGGTCCCAAGGACTATTAATGGCTACTCTGATTACCTGAAAACTAGGTTTTG
>JAMPIV010009273.1:0-54984 GCA_024509875.1 Oreohelix idahoensis
GTGAATAACTTTAACTTTAAGCTCCACCTCTTCTCTCTCTAACCCATACGTGGTAGCTAATAGTTCATACCTATTTAGGTAGCTCTCTATATCATCGTCTTTCTCAACAAAATGATCTAAATGAAAATTCATAGCTGAGGTTGAGGCTCCTTGGCTAGCAGCGGCATCAGAGGCAAAGGGACTGGCACCATTTTCAGGAGCATGGCCTTGAAACTCAAACTCCCTTAATCGTAACTCATGTTCCCTTTGTAATCTCTTCCTTCTGCCTTCCCTTTCCTGCAGCTAATCTTTTCTTCTCTTTCTGCAGTTAGATTCTTCGTTTCCTCGGCTTCCAATGCTTTAGCCTCTTTGTCAGCCTCAATTTCGCAACCTCTTAGCCTCAGCTCATCTGGCCTCTATAATTAGCCTTTTTCAGCCTCTTAGTCTCAGCCTCTAACTTTCTTTCGGCCTCTTTTTCTAATCTTCTTTCTTCGCGTTCAATAAATTTGTCACATTCCGTAGTGACATAAGCATTGTCTAACATGCAAATGTAACAATTCAATTTTTCAATAATTATCTAAGGACACTACAGGCACTGAGAGCTCAACGTTATTTATTTTCACCCAAGGATACTTTTTAATTCTTATTATTCCCTGAAGTGAATTACCCCCAATATTTTTAATAGGGAAAGATTCAAAATCCCGAGAGCGAGACCCCAATATATGTGGTAAAGTGGGATGTTATAAATTTTTATAGGGGACTTAGTGTACTGACTGAGATCAGCTGTGAAGGTATCTGTATCTAATAGGTGTAGTGTTTTACAGATAACCTTACTTGCTACCACATTATGCCTCAGTCAGAATTATTCTGGAATATTGTGATGACTACGTTAAATGTCTAGGGTATGTATATATGATGAAGTGTAAGTTACAACAACAACAGACAGATAAACAATTTAATTTATTCCACCACACTTGACAACACTGTGACACTCACACACATTTAACACTCTATAAGAAGATCTTAAATGAGTCACTGGTAAATTTTCAAATATCAATATGTATTAAGTACTTTCATTAATATATATGTCCTGATTCAACTACAAAGTGAACCAGGAATCACAATCAATTTTAATTACAATTTATATGTACAGAATTTATCAATATGAACCTTGTAGTGACATATTTTATTAATATTATCCTATGTGTGTCAGTTGTGTAGTAGTAATATGAGGTAATACTGGTTTTGTTTTTTCAAGCTATGTTGTTATTTGTCATCATGACTTCAAGTGTTTGTTTTTCTTGTAAATAGTATGGGGAAAAGTTCACAGTTCCTATCAATTTAAACACTGTATTTTCCCTCTGGTTTATTATAAAGTCAGATTTTGAGGGGGGGGCATAATGTTGAGCTCCACTGGCCACATAGGCTTATCTTTCGTGATGGCGGCAGGAAAAGACTCCTCTGCTCGATAGCCTCCCTGTGTTCTGGAGAGACACCTCACTGGTCACTATCTGACCCAGGAGTATGCTGTCAGCCTCTAGGTTCAGCAAAGCTCAGACCAGGTGCTGCTCAATAACTTTTAGGACCACGGTCCCTGAAACAAAAGGTTGTACCTCCTACTTCATAACTAATTTATAATCTATTTACAGACTGAACACAATACATAACAAACACTGAGTTCAGAGCGGTAGGCCAACTGTCAGCTTCATCTGAAATAATTTACACCAGTATATTCCTCCCTAATGGTTACTACGCCTCTGCAATTCCAGCATTATTTCTTTCTAGTCAATAAGATAGGTGTCAGTGTACTGTTTGGCAATTCCATGCAGTTTTACTTTCCTCCGACACCTTCTGTTCAGGTTGGAGCACTATATAGGCATTACCTCATGTTCGCTACTGAACCACACATATATACAGACATAAATTATCAATTTACATTCAATTTTCATTAAAAAGATATCAAATATTTCAAGCTTACCACAATTCATGGAATAATACACAGTTACGTTGACTGGCAATGAATATAACACAATTTCGATCTGCCGATGTCCCAGGCTTTTATTTAGAAAAATATGCACTGGCGCTCAACGCACTGGTTCTGTAGTAAGTTTATTTGAAAATGTGGTGTGACCTGACGCCTCTGATTGACTATATTCGCGTGGTCTAACCAATCGTGCCATGTTTACCCAATCGTTTGAAAAAAAGTACTCCTACTCCCGTTTCCCCTGACAACAAAAGATAGTATTTATAGCCCGACTAATCGTGTTTAGCCTTACATTTATTGAGAGCCAATCACATCGGATTTATCATGGATACCCATTTCCCGTACAATGGTGGGGTGAAACAAAAATCTGCCACTGAGCGATTCTGATTTGGGTGTTTGTCTGACATCCCTCACTATTTCTTTTGGCTATAATTTGGTAATTCCTAGACTATTTGCGTAACGTTTAACATATTCTTTGTCAGCAAGTCCTAAGGAACCCAAATATATACAAATTTAAAGGAGCTAAGTGGCTGCGTACAAAATATGCATTTTTCTTCTACCACCTGTTTACTTCGAATACGATGTGGTGTCTGGGTACTGTAATGTTTTCAAACGTAAACCAGTATAATGTCATGTTTCCTAATAAGCGTTTGTGATTGTGAGTTTTAAAAAACTAACTCTCGTATGTGTGTGTAGTGTTTTTTATCACTGTCGATTTGAAAAAAGCTAGTGCTTGTGGCCTTACACGCGTGATGGTAGTAATTGTATAGCGAGACGCGTGTTTAGTGTTGCATGCGTTCCTGCTTTCAGCCCCTCCCTTTCTTTCTATCTTTAGTCCATCTGTCTTTCGTTTTTTGGTAACGTAGTGTATAAAATGACATGAATGGAATTTTAAATCTAGGTCAGATTGCGTATCTCAAGGTTTTTCTTAGAAAGGGAGTACACATTTTATTGTGTTGGTGAAACGCGTGTATGCTGCAGAAGGCTTTTACTATCAACGTGAAACGTTACAATTTGCAGACGAAGGAGAAAACAAGGGGGATTTCGAGTACAGTCATTGTGACAGCACTGTTCTTTACTATTCTTCTTTCCTTTTATTGAATTTATGTGTTAGGCTTTACATTTTCCTGATAATTTATATATGTGGATTAGAATTTCTCACGACAATAATGTTGATCTGAGCTCTACATAACAAGAAGAGGATGTCAGTACAACCAGCTGTTTTTAAAAGGCTGTCCTAACATTAAGTACCAGTTATAAACAATATTAACATTATGCGGTGCGTGCGCATACAGGTTATGAAATCAGAGGAAATTGAACTGCGTACACAAACTAAATAACTGATATGATAATACTAAAAGAAAGACGGTCGGGTCGTCCATTAAAAAAATGCGAAACTGACTTTAAGGGACTGGCTATGAGAGACACATGAGAGACACCCCCCGGTCACATTTTGTCACAAAAACCCACGTATGTGACGTGTGTGTTACGTCACATTTCTTCAACATTCCTCCCCCTTATCGTCATATTTAGTCACAAAATTTGAACCCCTCCCTCCCCTTCTGTAATGAAGTCTGATTCATATCTCGGCATCATTCAAAAATTATCACCGTACAAACCCCGTGGATGTAACTGACCAATGAAAAGCCACCTTAGTATAAATAGTGTCGGAAGATCTCTAGACGTGGAAGAAACAAAACGTGTAGATGTTAAGGATATTTCGGAAGGCAGTGTGCAACTAATCATGGAATACCGAGATAAAGAAGGACCCAATTCGATAATAGGGATCATTAGCTTTAGGCAGATAGCAATAGATTCACTGGATGTGTTGTAGAGCCGAAGTTATTATGAATAGAAGACAGTGGAACATGAACCATGTTGTGTTTTTCCCTGTTTCGGCTGCTCCAGTGAATAGTCGGATAAACTATAGGATAAAATGATGGATATCCATAGCGATAGAGCTCATTCATACGAGTAAAATAAGCCTAAGATGGAGGAAATCGGTGCACAAATAAGGATTCCAGAATTATTTTGGATTTACTATATTAGCACATCTTGCCTTGCCGACACGATTTTGGATACATGTAAACGTACCTTTGTCCAGTTGTCACCTCATACATCCGCAAGGCCATTATAAAAGGGGAGAGAACGCATGACACAGACACACATTACAGCTTCAGACCTGGGGGTCTTTTGTGTTTGGACATGCGCCCTAATATAACCGACTAGGTTGAACGGGACGCGCCTCGCTAAAACGAGGCAAAAGTTTTACATAAAAAAAAGACAAACACACTCGCCGCCTATTGCAAACTACAGACACATAGCACAAGCAGTTATATCAACTCCGTTGCCATCTGCGGAAGTGTGAGCAGACTGTGTAACCATTAAAAACCTGTCTGTGATTGAGTGTAAGCGAGATGTTAATTAAATATATATATATGTAAATATATTATCAATGTGTGTTAAAGAAATATTGGCTGGTGTAGAATCATTGTGTTATTTCTGGAGGAAAACCCGAAGTGTGTAGGTGTAGTTAAATTGTGTAATAATTAATTAGAACGAATGGACTGAGCACGTTGGTTGAGGAAAGCGTTTTAAAGATATTATGCTTGCTGGAAAGGACTATCCAAACTGGAGGAAGGAATGACTATAACAGATTAATTTTCTGTATTATTTGATATATGACACAATGATTACCATAAGGCCTATATGATTTTATTGAAGCAAATCATGGAAAGAACTGTAACAAGTGAATTACTGAACTAGTGTGCTAGAACTTGAACGAACTGTGTTATTCATGACTTACTATGTCTCTTGTGAGTTACCACAGCTTGTCTGAACTGTCTCATACTATCTCCTGTCTGGCTAAGGAGACAATGAGCGATAATACGTAGGTTGTATATATTGTTTCATGTCGTGGGTTATATTTGTGTTTTCGTGCCTTGTAGAGCAATAATCGCGTGTGTTATTTAGTGTCCCAATTACTGCGCAAGCACTACTCTTGTGAGTGATTAGCCCTAGGGCATATAAAGAGAGATATTTAAGACAGACCCTGAGCTAGCAGCAGAACTATTAGAACCACTATTTGCACAAGTGTGGAAAACGGGGACAACACCATCAGAGTGGAACAAAGGAATAATTGTCAAATTGCCCAAAAAGGGAGATCTTGCAGACTGCAATAATTGGAGAGGAATCACTCTTCTCTCAGTTCCCAGCAAAATACTAGGCAGGATAATTATACAGAGAATTTCAAAGGCAGTAGACTACAAACTGAGGAGAGAACAAGCAGGATTTAGAAAGAACAGAAGATGTGTAGATCATATATTCACTCTCAGGAACATTATAGAGCAGTGCTCAGAATGGCAAAGACAGCTTTACATAAATTTTGTTGATTTTGAAAAGGCTTTTGACAGCATACATAGGGACAGTTTATGGAAAATACTGAGGGCTTATGGAATTCCAAGCTGCATAGTGGCAATCATAAAAAGCCTCTATGCCAACTTTACGTGTAGTGTTGGGCAGAGCAACCTAACCTTCGAGGTGAAGACAGGAGTACGACAGGGATGCCCCTTATCAACCACTCTTTTTTTAACAGTCATAGACTGGGTGATGCGCCAGACAACAGAGGGCAGTCCAAGAGGAATAAGATGGACTACATTTTCTACATTGGAAGATCTGGAATATGCAGATGACATTGCACTGCTGGCACATTCACATCAACACATCCAGGAAAAAAACGGATAGACTTAATAAATTTAGCCAGCAGGTGGGCTTGAACATCAATTTAAAGAAGTCTGAGGTCTTGACGCTCAATGTGAGCAACCCTGAGCCCATATCAGTAAGGAATCAGCAATTGGTACAGACAGATACCTTCACATACCTAGGAAGCATAGTAACACCAGACGGTGGGGCAGGCAAAGACATCAACATCAGAATGAATAAGGCAAGAACAGCCTTCTTTAGCCTAAATAACATCTGGAAGTCCTCCCAATACAGCACAAGCACAAAATTAAGATTATACCAGAGCTGCGTGCTTTCTGTGCTTCTCTATGGTGCGGAATGCTGGAGAGTCACAGAGAAGGAAATGTCAAAATTGTCCTCTTTTGACACAACATGCCTAAGAAAAATTCACCGCATTTTTTGGCCGAATACCATCACCAACCAAGATCTGCTTACTCGTAGCAAGCAGGAGGACATGCACACCATCATAGTTGGCAGACGCTGGAGCTGGGTTGGTCATGTCCTCAGAAGAGACCCCGATGCCATCACAAGAACAGCTATGCTTTGGACCCCTGAAGGAAAGCGAAAGAGAGGCCGACCAAAAACAACTTGGCGGAGGACTGTGGAGGCTGAGATGCAAAGAATGAACCAGAGTTGGGGCACTGTACGAAGGATGGCCACCGACCGTGCAAAGTGGAATCAGTTTGTTGTTGCCCTACAGGACGCCACTAGGCGTGATGGCCACTGACTGCTTTGACGGTCGGTGGTTAAGGATCGAAGAAGAAGAAGAAGAAGATATAAAGAGATAGCGAGCCGGCGAAGAGCCTATTTGAAGCTCAGTCCAGACAAGAGAAAACGAAGATACGAGGCGCCCTGTGTGGGTAGCAGAAGAACAAAGACAGGACACGTGAGTTAATTTAAATTAGCATTAGTGTTCTGTAATTCTGAAATTATATTCAGCGTGAGTCTGTTCTAATGTTTAATGAAATAAATAGATGTGTTTCATGAGGAGATCTCTTTTTAGGACATTAGATTTAGTTCTGAAATGATAGATGAGTGAAAATATGTGTGGATATATTTTAATAGTGTTAAGTCCAAATCACAGATGTAAGAGTTTTAATAGCAATTATTTATTCATCAGACCAAGCAAGAAAGGCAAACTATTTCATACATGAAACCAGGCAGAGAAGCGATCTATTACTGTAATTTAGATAATATTAACTAGTTGGGAAGATGGCAACCGGTGGGCCACGTGTTGATGACTGTGAATAAAGAAGGCGCCAAGGAGTCTGCGTTAACACTCTTAGTTATCACGTGTTATAAGCCTGTAATGTTACGCTATGTTATATTGTGTGAATTGACACGTGGGTGAAAGCAGTTTAAAGGTAATTTTCCCCAGTAAAGGGAAGAAATAATTTTCGTGTTAAATCTCCTTTATGTGATGAATTTAATTCTAGTTTTGTTAAGTCAAGAGTAATTTTATTTTATTCTTTAATGTAAGAGTAATTTAGTGTAGTTCAAGATAATTGATCATATTACTATCCCATTAAGGAGAGTATTCGTTGTACATATAGTTGAATATTATTTTATGTCCATTTTATTAGTATTTAATTTAGGTAATATGTGTAAATGTTTGTGTGAAGCACATGGGCTCACTGGGAGATATATATTTCTCTTCTCCGCTCCTGAGGGTGCATGGGGCCACCAGTGTGGTTTGCCTCTGCAGGAAGCATTCAAATGCTCTTGCAGTAGTGGTTTCGGTAGCAACCGATGTTACACTGTGAGATTGCCAGCCTCATGCACAACACCATACTAGTATCGCTAGACGACATGCAATTTTTGGTTGTGCGTGTTTGTGCATGATATTTCTTTGAATATTCAGTTTTTCACGCAGTCTGGAAGAAGGACATTGACAGGTAGAGTATGGTGTTTCTGATTATTTAACTGTTATATGATTTTAACTAGGGCCGGTGCTTTGTTTCTGTTTCAGATTAGCAATAGAGCACGGCTGGGTGTTTGTTTGTTGGTTTATTTAAAGATCGTGTACATAAATAAATTCTAAATTGTACCAACAGTCTTTATCGAATTATTTAAATTTGGTTCATAATTCTTGTTGGTCAGTTAATTACCCCTAGCAGAGTTATTGTCTAAGGTTAGTCTGGAGAGGAGCCCACAGGAATCTAGATAGCACATTACTATCTCATCTAGGAACCTATACAGCTTGACTATACCTTTGATGTCGATACACCATTACTCTTTTCAGAGAATGGGGTATTTCTTGTAAGACCAGTCTCTTATCTGGCACTATCCTGGTATCATCTGATACATCTATTTGTCCAGGATAATATCACTATCATTATATCTTTCCTCTCGCTACACCTTCATTCCTCACTGCGGGACGTCGTATGTGTATTCTTTCTGTCTGTCTGTCCAGAACACGGTTTCGTAACCTGTCTTGTGCCATGGACCCCTTTGATTGACCGGTGAAGGCTACGGACCCATTTTACTGACATGTGAAGGCTACGGACCCTTTTGATTGACCGTTGAAGCCATAGACCCCTTTGATTGACCGGTGAAGCCTACGGACCCTTCTGATTGACCGGTGAAGGCTACATACCACTTTGATTGACCAGTGAAGTCTTAAGGACCCCTTTGTTTGACCGGTGGAGGCTACGGACGCCTTTGATTATCTTGTAAAGGCTACGGACCCCTTTGACCCGTGAAGGCTACGGATGCCCTTTGATTGACCGGTAAAGGCTACGGACCCCTTAGATTCACAGGTGAAGGTTAAAGACCCTTTGATTGACCGGTGAAGGCTACAGACCCCTTTTATTGACCAGTGAAGGCTATGAACCCCTTTAATTGACCGGTGAAGGCTACAGACTCCTTCGATTGATCGGTGAAGGCTATGAACCCCTTTGATTGACCGGTGAAGGCTACAGACTCCTTTGATTGATCGGTGAAGGCTATGAACCCCTTTGATTGACCGGTGAAGGCTACAGACTCCTTTGATTGACCGGTCAAGGCTACAGACTCCTTTGATTGATCGGTGAAGGCTATGAACCCCTTTGATTGACCGGCGAAGGCTACAGAAACCTTTGATTGATCGGTGAAGGCTATGAACCCCTTTGATTGTCCGGCGAAGGCTACGGTCCCCTTCTTAGAAAAAAAAATTATCATAGATGCACAATTAAAATGTTACATGTAAATAAAACATTTTATTACAAAGAAACATCGTTATGCGTACATATGGTAAAACTGAAATATAAAAACAATCTGTAAAAATAATATATTTCTTTAAGTGCCAAAAATAAGTGATAATTTTCCGAACAAAAATTTTGATGAAAATAACATTCAAAATGTTCGATTCAGTACATTAACCTCTTAGAACCCATTCTTGGCCAATGGGAGCAGAACGTATTCAGGAGACTTAAAAAACAAAAAACAAAGAATCGAGCTTGCTTTACCATCTTTTAAGTACAAGAAACACCTTGCAGCTATTATGATTTTGTTCTTTATTACGGTTAACATAGAACTGCATTCAATTTATGGGTCATGCTACATTATCCTAGAAATGACAATGTTTCGGGGCAATCCCTCCGCTCTGGATGAACGTGACGACCATGTTATATTCCTGCCTCCTGTCGAGTTTAGAGCTCAGCGTATGATCACATTTTTAAAGCGTATAGCAGAAATACGACATAAACTACAAACAGCGTTACATCGAAAAATCGCTAATCGAACAGCGTAAGACCGGGGGATTGGTGCACTTTTAACATCTACAGGGACATATAGCATAAAAAACCACAAATACATTATTTAAATATGCCGACCTTTAAAATTTTAACTTTTACTCCAAGCGAGATGTTAAAATGCTTGACCATTAAGGAGAACAACGCACGCACGAAATAACAGGTAAAGGTTGTTCCATAGCAGATACTGGTGAAGAAGAGGGGGGGGGGGGGGGGTTAGAGACTTCACTATACAGGCCCAGCTTTTTATAAGGTGGAGTGACCAGCTGTGTAGACTGGAGCGTAATGAAACCTTTTTAAATCTGAGCGTAGCTTAATTTACAATGGAGACTGCTCAAAAGAGGTCAGAAGGAGACTGGCCATAGCAATGCAGAGGTTAAATAAAATGAAGAACCTATGGCATAACACCAGCAAATTAATAAAAGTAAAACTTCTGAGAACGTGCATCTTTCCGGTGGCAACGTATGGATGTGAATCATGGACCATTACTCAAACATTAAAGAAAAAAATCAAATCTTTCGAAGCAAAATGTTACAGAAAAATTCTCAGAATATCTTGGACCAAGAAGAAGGAAAATAAAAATATCCTACACGACCTGAACATCGAGGAAAACTGGCTCATGAACAATATCATGTCCCGGAAACTGAAATACTTTGGCCACATTAAACGACATAGTGGTTTAGAATGAGCAGTGATGGACGGTATGGTACCTGGAAGGCGAGGCAGGGGCCGACCAAGACGACGGTGGACACAGGACATTGAAGACACCTTGAATACGACAATGGAGGAGGCGGGAAGGCTGGCTAGAGATCGAGAGTCTTTCAGGCGGGCTGTGATAAGAGCGACGTTCTGCAAAGGACATGCTACATGATGATGAGCTTAATAAACATCGTCGGGAGCCGCGCTGGTGTAATGGCTACAACGTTGTACTGGCGACCAGGTGTTCATGGTTCAAACCCGGCCGTCGGCGTTTGAAGAAATGTTTACGACCGGAAATTTGACTGAATAATCTGAACGGCTCCTACACATAAATCCCGTGTGGATGGGAAGGAGCGAAGTTGGAAGGAAAGTCCACTGACCCCCCAGCCTCGCAATGACATGTCATTGGGCCGAAAGAGCTGAAAAGCTCGAGTGCCGCTGGTTATAGAAAAAATAAAAAAAAATAAAAATAAACATCGTCAGAGTGGTTACACCGCTTGCTTCTAGAGGCAAAGAGACCGGGTTCGCAACCAGGTCACGTCACACTCCAATCTACCCAGCTATAGCATGTGAATCTGACTCTACTCTTGAACTAGAGAAAGCGAATGCAGCGAGGAAGTTAGCTGGTCACCCAAACTCATACAGAGACCCAGTATAAGTGGACACTTCAGTACCTGCACACACACACACATACACGCACGCAAATACACACGCAGCTCACATACACGCACGTATACACACACATCTTTGAGACTAACGTAATGTTTTTGTATCGTTTCATTCGGTGTAGGGCACCTTTACTCGCGGGAGAATCATACACGTGCAAGGCAAGTTGCCCCAACCACCAGCTGCAACTTTGGCAAAGCAATAACCAAATCCATCGCACGTGTTAGGCTGCGTTTTTTATTCTTTTCCATGGGGTCCAAATGTCATGACACTACATCTGTAAGAGGAGGAAGGGTCGGCAACAATTAGGTGTTTGTCTAATGAAGGGTAAAAGGTAGTTCCATTGCAGATACTGCCGTAAGGAGTCAAGTGTTAGAGACTTCACTAAACTAGGTCCTGGATCAATAAGTGGTCTGACCAGTTCCCTTCCTCGTTGCCTTTTCCTTCCCTACCTCAAGAGCAGTCAGGTATCCAGTCACAGCTGAGTAGGCTGGAGCGTGAAGATACGGTGAATTGAACCCGGCATCTTTGCCGCGTGAGACCAGC
This sequence comes from Oreohelix idahoensis, assembly GCA_024509875.1. Taxonomy (NCBI): domain Eukaryota; kingdom Metazoa; phylum Mollusca; class Gastropoda; order Stylommatophora; family Oreohelicidae; genus Oreohelix; species Oreohelix idahoensis. The sequence goes on from JAMPIV010009273.1 coordinate 11,347, forward strand.
GCTCTTTTTTCTTTTTTTTTTGTAACGTACGCCCGCTATTACTCGAGGCGAAATCTCAGGTTAGTATGTCTAGCCTGAAACTGATTTTACGTGAGTATCCTATTTTCCCTGTCCGCTGACATGTGTCCTCTCGCCATTCAGGCAGATACTCGCCGTCCTCGGAGAGGACCAGCGCTCTAAGCACTTGTCAATCGGATGCTCGTTCGACTAATACCCCTTGTTACAAGCATTGTGCCTAGCCGTTACCCTGGCTTACAGCAACTACGTGTTATATTGATGGGGGCCTAAAGAAAAACCATGTTTTTTTGTGTACAAGACAAAATGGGTACAGCTACAAAATCTAATTCTAATCCTAGTTAGTCTAACTTGCTAAATCAGCACTAGTGATACTTTTTATCTTTACCCCAGAACACTCGGAATTTACCCCTGCCTGTATAATTTACCCCTAGTTGCCAACCACTGCAGTTACCTTTTATTTATGACTGCCATAAAGTGTAATATTCAATTTATCTGTTAGTCATTGTTCAAACCAAGGAGATGGTTGTAGATCGGTCACTGACTGGCTGATGGATTATACTTCATTAGAAAACAACTCAGAAGGTTAAGATGGTTTAGATAAATAACAATGATTTAAAACGAAAGACAAACTGCAGGGACAGAGAAATACAAACGAAGCAACGGCTTGAGCTGAAGAGAATGGAGGGGAAATACTGTATATTTGTTTCACGCTCTTCAATATCAAAGATTTTCTATTTTTTAACTATTCATTGCTCAAGACCCACACTGTTTTCTATAGCCCTCATTATTACATATTCTGTTTTCTATGTAATACAAATGGTATACACAACGTTTGCCAGTTCTACAACTCGACTACGAAAATTTATCCATTGAGCATAAAGTTAGTTGCTTATCCTTTACAGGACGTGGCAATCAACCTCAGCTTTTATTGGCTGTTTGTGATTTTTCTAGGCAATTTTTTTTCATTCAGTAGTTTGCCATTGCTTTCTGAACGGTACGGCGCTTATACCATTGTTAAAAATCCACACAAAGCGATCTGCATCCAAACCGCCTGCAGCAGGTTTCGAACCTGGTATGTCTGGATTATGAAACTACGTTCATATCCATTGAGCATAAAATAATTAAAATACTGATTATGCCCCGTGTAGTTCCTGGGGGCCTCAGAGAAGACCAGAACTACTGCTCCGGCAGTCATGTCGCATGAGACTTTTCATATGAGGCTGTGCATTAGCTGGAAATCTCATCGAGAGAAACAAATTGCTTTAGAAACCATCGCTGTAAGAGCGCATGAAAACATAGCTGCAGGTTTTCTGCTCCAGTGACGGCTTCATGCTCAATTCTTCTTTCTTCTTTCTTTGATCCATAACCACCAACCGTCAAAGCAGTCAGCGGCCATCACGCCTGGGGGCGTCTTGTAGGACAGCAACAAATTGATTCCACTTTGCTCGGTCGGCAGCCATCCTTCGTACAGTGCCCCAACTGTGGTTCATTCTTTGCATCTCAGCTTCCACAGTTCTCCGCCAAGTTGTTTTTGGTCGGCCTCTCTTTCGCTTTCCCTCGGGGGTCCATAGCATAGCTGTTCTTGTGATGGTATCAGGGTCCCTTCTGAGGACGTGGCCAACCCAACTCCAGCGTCTCCCAGCTATGATGGTGTGCATGTCCTCTTGGTTACTCTGAATAAGTAGTTCTTGGTTGCTGATGGTGTTTGGCCAAAAGATTCGGAGAATTTTCCTTAGGCAGATTGTGTGGAAGAAGGACAGTTTCGACATTTCCTTCTCTGTTACTCTCCAACATTCCGCACCATAGAGAAGCACAGAAAGTACACAGCTCTCATACAGTCTTAATTTGGTGTTTGTGCTGTACTGGGAAGACTTCCAAATGTTGTTGAGAACAGCAAAGGCTGTTCTCGCTTTATTCATTCTGTTGTTAATGTCCTTGCTTGTTCCGCCGTCAGGTGTTACTATGCTTCCTAGGTAAGTAAATGTGTCTGTCTGTTCTAACTTCTGGTTCCTTACTGTTATTGGCTCAGGATTGCCCACATTTAGTGTCATGACCTCTGTCTTCTTTTCATGCTCAATACGGAGCGCCAACAGGGCACGTGATGATGATGATCAACTGAAACTTTGCCGGGGTAATAAACAAAGCTAATGCACGTGTTAAACTACGCCGTTATTTCTTCTCCTGGGAGTCCAAATGTCAAAAAGCCACAACTGCATAACATGGGGAATGGGGAAAGGAGATTGATAAGGTCAAGAAAGAGAAGGGAAAACAAAGTGATAGGTTTATTAAAAAGTCAGATGCCAGACAACGCAAACTTGACCCCAGCGAAGTCTGCTATAATTGTGAATGTTATCAAGCTACCGGCGTGATGCTGACCACATCACCACTAGTGTGCCGGTAGAGTCAAGACAATATGGGCCTAACACCATTTTCCCAATATGCCTCAATGGGCGTGTAAGGGGATCCTTTTCCCCTTCCTTATCAAGCTACACGGAAAAAGAAACTAAAAAAAAATGCGATCTATTATTCCTCAACCTTTTATTTATGATTACCTTTTATTCACGTGATCTGTTATTCTATCTTCGAACCAATGAGATTGGGCAGAATCAGTAAGTGACTACAAATGAAAACAGACTGGCTGAATCATTAAACGCTAGAACAATGCTGAGACGTAAGGGTGAAGGCTAAGGTACTTAGATAAATAAAAGTGATAGCAAAAGAAAGTACAATCGGCAGTGACAGAGAAAAAGGAAAGAACAGACCGAGATAAAGAAATTATATTTGTTTAATACTCTTGACCATCAAGGTTTTTTTTTCAGCATTCACTGCTCAAGACTCACTGTTTTCTACAGCCTTAATTTAGTACAGACTCACTGTATTCAATGTAATTTTTCGTCGTGCTTCGCTATCAAATAACCACATCTATCGCTCTTATAAAGCTGGTTGGGTATGAAAAAAAAAAATCGAACAAAAGGTGATTCATCTTACGAGGACAAAAGACAAAGAAACGACGTAAGACCTTACGACTTATAAAGCTGGCAGCCCGTCTCATGCGTCTCTCGTCACCATACAGTTTCTCGTCACGTGCAGTTCCCGGGGGTCTCTGAAGAGATAAAGAAAGAATACGACTACTACTCCCTCTGGCATGTCGTACCAGGCCACTAACATGACGTTGTGCATGAGGCTGGCAAATGTTTAATGTAAAACAGATTGCTACAAACACCACTACTGCAAGAGCATATGAATGCTTTGTGCAGGCTTTCTGCATTGGGGAGCAGTTGAAGTGGTGGTTCTATGCTTTATCCAGAGAGACAACGAAAACGATACATTTATTCCCCTCAACTGGGTTGGAGAAGGTCATGCTGGCACCATGCTCCTTTCATTGAGCCGACAGTCTTAGATGACATGTTCTACTGTTTATTTCCCCATCCCACGTGGACACATATCTGGTTTTTTTCCCGCTCAAAACAAAATTCCAGGTAACACAACATAGTGTATACACACCGACTGGCCAGCTTTACAACTCGATTATAACGTATCACCAAATGAGTCAACACTAAAATATTCCTTACGCCCAGTGTAGTTCCCGGGGGTCTCGGGGAAGACACAGAAAGACTAGGACTACCATGATATGCTTATGAGGTGAATAATATGAGGTTGTGCATAAGGCTGGCAACCTCATGACATAAAACAAATTGTCACATAAATAAATCACTGCTGCAAGAGCATGAGAATGCCAGGTGTAGGCTTCATGTAAGGAGATCAGCTGTAGTTGTGGTGCCATGCTCCGTACGGAGCGCAAATGGAAATGATTATTACTATTGTGATTGTACAACACACGTCTATGAATTATAAGTCGTAATAGATTCTAGGAGCTTCCATTTTCAATAAGAAGCGAAAAGGTAAAGTACGAATGAATATATACGTGGAGCTATGGGGGAAAAGACACGAGAAAGGTGTTTATGCGCTGTAGGGTGCGTACAGGAAAATGATATTGATAGTAAAGCACACGGCTATGAATAACAAGTCGTAATAGATTCTTGGAGCCTCCATGCTCATCAAGGTGCGACAAGGGAAAGTATAAATATATCGATGTATGAAGATATGAGGACAAAGTCACGATAAAGGGCGTGTTTTGGAACGAGGCAGATGATAAAATTGGATAACAATATGTATCATTACAAGAGCAACATTTCGGCTTCATTCATCTGTGAAATATACATTTCCAGAGATATTACGAACTATCTACACACTGCTTATATCTAGATGTGTTTATATACACACAAACTTACACATATATACACACATAAGAGTGTAATCATCATTAGAAGCATGGCTAGAAATAACGAGTGCAGCGAGATAGACAATGTAATGACAAATATTTTGGAACATTCATCTAAATATAACCAGTGAACCGTGAGCCTGGATTAAACGGTGCGTGCCTAGTCAAAATTCCGTCCTATTTAAAAACAAAGTTTAAAAACATAGAAAAAGAAAAGTAACAAAATTCTTGCAAAAGAGAAAAAAAGTGAGGGCAGAGTGGGTGACAGAAAGATAGATAGGTGGGTGGGTGGATGAAGATGGATGGATGGATAGATGGATGGATAAATGGATGGATGGATGGATGGATGGATGGATGGATGTATAGATAGATAGATAGATAGATAGATAGATAGATAGATAGATAGATAGATAGATAGATAGATAGATAGATAGATAGATAGATAGATAGATAGATAGATAGATAGATAGATAGATAGATAGATAGATAGGTAGGTAGGTAGGTAGGTAGGTAGGTAGGTAGGTAGATAGGTAGGTAGATAGATAGATAGATAGATAGATAGATAGATAGATAGATAGATAGATAGATAGATAGATAGATAGATAGATAGATAGATAGATAGATAGATAGATAGATAGATAGATAGATAGATAGATAGAGAGGGACAGAGAGAGAGAGAGAAAGAGAGTTGTTTTTTGGCCCATGCATAGGAAGCTGTTGTTCTTTATATGACGATGATGATATTGATTAATTTTGATTGAAGTAATTAATATTTTAATTTTAATTTGTAAAAAACATTGAGAATTGTATTGCAGGGCATAAATGTAAAAAGGCAGTTATGCCTATTTCTTTACCCTGATGAAATAAAGATTTCGTTCGTATATATGGAATACTCGGTTAAACTTATAATTTAGGTGTATAGTATTCTTTTATAGAATGCAGAGAAAGAGAGAGAGAGAGAGAGAGAGAGGGGGGGGGGGGAGAGAGTCTGTAACATACGGAAGTACACACAAGGATTCAGAATGGTAAAGACAAAAGACAGAGAAGTAATCCTGGACGGAATATTATCCTTCGTGATCTTACGTTGCAAAAGGTTGTTGTCGACCCCGCTCTATGGCGGTCAACAAAGTGGAGCAAAAAAAATAAAATACATGAAACCTTAAGATATCGGCGGCAAAGAACTGAGATTAGCAAACAAAATTACGAAAAAACTAATAGACAGTGATAGAAAACTCTCAACAGAGCATTGCAACAGGATGTACTCTGATCACCAGAAGTTATTCTCCCATTAAAAAAGAAAAAAGAAAAAAAAAGTGTGCGCCCTTTCACCTTCTTTATTTGCAGGAAGAATGGTTTAGGTAAGATTATGTCCACTTATCAATCGTATACTGTTAACCTCTTATGATTGGACAAATAGGGTAAGTGCGTGATCGGATAATGCAGAGTGTACAATACTTTCGAACTATGTACAGGTATATGTGTGTATATAAATATGGGAAATAAATATGTTTGGCTCTTTCTGCTGCATGCCTTTATGACGGCACTTAATTCCCCTGTGGTCATTTCGTTCATGTCTATTTTGCTTCAGAATTACGGAAACACGGAAACAGTGTGGCACGAAAGCATAGAAGCTTCATCAATAATGAGAAATGATAAACATAGATGGTGGAGACAGTTATTCAATACTTATCTGAAATGCATAACATGAGTGGAGGAAAATTACATAAATTTTGTTACTAAAAAAAAAAAAAAAAGCAACAGAGGCTGGAATACGCCTAAATAAAAAAACCACACACACAAACATCCGGCGCCATGAAGTGTATTGGGAACATATTGCGCATTGTTTCAATAAGCGGACGAAAGTGCAGGGGGCGAAAATCACATAATGTGAGATGAGATGCTTGAGAACAGCAACTGATGTTACCAGGAGACACAGAATGAGAAATGATGACATAGAAAAATTGTTGGAACTACGCCTTGTATCAGGTACATAGAGAGACAGAAAATTAAGTGGTCTGGCCACCTCATGTAAATAGACTGCATTGTCAGATAATGGATAACTGACTGAAGAGTTTAAAAGTTGTTGGTTCTAATTAATTAATGGATTACTGTTTATGTTATTGTTACTTAATTTAATTAACTGAAAGGCTTAGCAGCCGGAAACACTTTTTGGTGTGTTCTGATACCATAATCTAATATATATTTATGTAGTGTTACTGAGACTTGTTAAATTGGTTGTAGGAGGTAAATTCTTGAATAAATTTGCAAAATGGCAGAAACCGCAAAGTTGAGATCTATCCCAGTAGTCTCTGCAAAAGAATTAGGACTAAGTGGAGACAAACTGGTGCAGTAAGTAACAAAAGAAATGGATAAACACTGTGCAAGAGAAGAAAGAGAGAGCGAGAGAGAGGGCGCGAATCAGTGAAGCGTGAAGAAATAGAGCAGCAGAGACGAAAGGGCGGGAGAAAATAAAAGGAGTGTTGCGGGGTGTTTATATTATTTTATGAGTATTACCGCTACTCAGGCCAGTGTCCATAGAAGGGTATGAAAGTGACCCCCCGCACACAGCCTGGGTATGAAAGTGACCCCCGCACACAGCCTATCTCCACCAACGAATAATATCACCACGAAGGCCAGATTGGACGATTCAAATATACAATTTTATTGACACAAACGATGCTCCTCAAATCTCTTCAGTAAAGCCATGCAATACATTGGCTAAATATGGAAAAGCAGTCCTCAGTACGTTTCCATATCGTCTGTCACTAAAACACTGTCCTCGACAAGTTTCTTGATATCTTACAATATTATACATAGGTAATTTTTTAGTGCTTAAGGGAAAGTCATTATTGAGTTACTTCCCTTGAACTCCGCGGATAAATACATTTTACTGCGATTTATTCGTTGTTTGGGTAATAATAGATTGTTCTTGCTTCAGAATATCTATGGCCTGAATTTATGTGTATTGTTTGTCTGAGTAGGACAAGTCTGTCTTATATCTGTATATCTTTACATATCTAAGTCGAACTATATGTTCTGTTGTCTCTAGAGAGGTCAAAGGCTATTCGGCGGATGTGTCGCTTGAGTGGTGTGATTTGGCTTCGTCCTGATAGGGACTGTGTGTGTTTTGCTATGTCGGCTTGATGCCTTGAAAAAGTGATCTCAGTGGTTTTGGGGAAAGTGATAGTCGTCTAGACCTATCGTGTATGCTTTACCCCAGTGTTTATTCATCTTGCCAAGGAATGGCAGTTTCATATTCCCTCTACCAAGGTAATCAAAGATACTCTTATGAACTCTCGATCGAAGCCACCATTGTCGATAATTACGATTTGAATGTTTAAGAGAATATATTTGACTCGATGAAAAACGACTTCGATTCCTAGCAGCACTATATTCTGTAGAATGCAGTCTATTGTTCATGACCAAATCTACAGAGCAACGAAATGTTGTATGAATGACTAACTTTAGAACAGATTCATTATCTGTATTCAAACGTGAGTGACAGTTCACGAGTGGAGCCATCTTGGAACCAAAACATGTAGGACTTTCAAGAAGAGAAAAGGGATGCCCGTATTATCGCTTGATCAGTCCAGAGATCACTGCTACACATGAGAACCCATTGTTAGCGGTTCAATATTATTATATGGAAAAATATGTGCTGAACATTATGTTGAAGAATCGTTGCTAAACGAGATTAGGTTTAGAAGTCATCTGAAATATTGTTTACAAGCTGACGTGCTCAGTCAGTGACGTCAGATGATATATGTATGGGCGATACTGAGTGCTTGGCTATTGACAGTCCATTATACCATTATTCTACATGAGTGCCCATGTAACATTGCAAGACCATTTGTCCACTGTACTATGATGTATTATGGCAACCTGTGATTTGTCACTATCTGTGCTGTCGAGTGTGTACGTCCAATTAAACTTTAGAAAAGGTACACAGTCGTTGGTGTCGATGACTTCCGGTCATACATGAGTGTGAGAAGAGAACATTTGTCAACAACACGAACCCTTATCATCATTCGCACATTATACACTCCATCCATGTCTACACAACACTGCGTAGGTCAAGTTGACATTCCATACACTACAGTGGGGCAGGCAACACCATAGGGATCTTGTCAACTGATGATGATAGACGCCTGTCTTCCCGCCTAGGAGTGTTCTGGTGTACTTTATCAACATATATTATATCCAACTAAATATCAACGTTATCAGTCCCTGAATTTACCCAATAGTATTGTGAACTTTTCAGGGTACCTTTCTGCTACCACCCCTTTTATCTCATTCAAAATGTATTTATATTATTATATTAAATGACTTCGTGTAGTGTCTAGGGTTATGAATGTAGAGTGTAATGTACAATAATCAACAAACATACAAACAAATAGTTTATTATTCACAACAGCACACAGTACTACCACAATAACATACAAACGACACTTTAAAAGGCTATCTTATTTAAGACTGTGGTTGAAATTTGTGTAAATATAATTTTTACAATGTATTATCCTGATTCTAATTTATTTTGAATCAGGACTGACAATCAAAAATGAAATCAAAAGAACCATTTACATCAGTCAAATAGCACAGTAGATCTTCTGTCCATACATAAAAATATTATTCTAATATACGTCTGTAGTTGTATTTTCCTACTTTAAGGTAATACTGGTAGTACCCCTTGGTTGTTGTTTAAAATCACACCCTTTTAGTTATGTTTGTTTTCGTTTGTCTCTTGTGGGACTATTAAATATTTGTCCCAGTTTTATTCACTGTCACTTTATATTCCTTTTTAGTTCTGTTAGTTGAGCTTTCAGGTGCCGAACGAGAACTTATCTTGGCAATAGAATACAGGTAGAACGTTTCCTCTGCTCGCTTGACAATCTGTTCCCTGTTTGATAGGCAATGGCAACTAGCATGAGCTCGCAGTATTCAGACAGAGTCCTGAATCAATCAGTTTTCAAGCGTTTGGTACCACATTAACGTCAGTACCCAGGACCTCTGAAATGTGAAGGTTATGCATCCTTCTTAATACCTAGCATACACTAATAGTCCACATTCTAGGACAGGTACATTACAAACAAACAAAAAGGGTCATAGCCTTATACCAACCTATGCCACCATTATCTTTTGATGTGACAATGTACACCAGTATTCCTCTCCCCTAATAGTTACAACGCCACTGCAATTCCAGCTGTAATCTCTTCCATAAAATAGGATAGGTGTTATGCTCCTTTATGACACTCATACATATTCTTGTAGTTTTACACCTCTCTGACAGTCTATCACATGGTGGATCAATCTCTAGGCTTTGCCTCATGGTCGCTATAGACCCACTCATGTACAGACATATATTATTATTTCACATTCAATTTTTATATAAAATACATGTTAATAAATGTCAATCTTACCACAATTTGTTCAATGAAATACACAGTGACGATGACTGACACAGTTTCGATCTGTTTTATTGTCCAGGCTGCCTAGAAATTGTATTTGAAAGCACAGCCTGATCTCATCAATCGCTGGTAGAATTTTTTTCAAGAAATGGCGTCCCCCCCCCCCCCCCCCTAACGCTTGTTCTGACAATATCGACTTAGTTAGCCAATCACTCTTAATATTACAGTGGTAAACCGTCTTTCAAAAAATATCATTCAAACTTTTCTACGTTACTAGGCTATTTATGTTTATTCAAAGGTCAGCCAATAATATGTCGTCTCACTTCAAATTCCACCCAATCGGATTCACTGTACTATCTTAGCCTATCTGTCACCTACTTTTTTCCCAAAAAATATGCGATCCAATCCAAGCAGATATGACTTGACCTGACAGTATCTCTGATCTCTATGTATTGTTTTATCATTATTTGATTAGTTAAGGGACTATTTAGATAACTAACAACATATTCTTGGTCAGCAAGTCTTCAGGTACACGAATATACGATTTTCAAGGGGCCATGTGGTTTGGTTCAAAATTCTATCTTTTTTCTATGTTAGTTGTTTATGTTTAAACTACCTCTCGTTCACTCTTTTTCCATGTAATTTCAAGCAAAATACGAGAGCTTAGGTCATTCATAATAAGAGCTAAACGTGTTTCCATGACCGTAGTGTATACATTTCTAACTTTTTCATCGTATTGGGGAAACCCCTAAGACAAGGCTTGCCCCTGTGCTGTGGTTGGCTTTTAGTTTGAAATCAATGCGAAATGAATTAGCATTTACCATCTATCCTTGCCCCTCCTCGTTCCACAATGCATTTTAGGCAAATATTTCTTAGAACTAGGAAAAGTGGGTGTTTATGTCAAGGACGAATTTGAAAAATTGGGTACCGTTTTGTTCGGCTATTCGTTAGCAAATAATAATCTGAAGGCGTAGGCGACAACAACCGTTCTAGCAGAAATTTTGTTGTAATATCCTATCTTTGCCTTTATGCCCTATAGTGTTATATTCTAATTTATATATTGTATTTAGAAATTCACTACAGTATGGATGATCCAGTGATGGAATACATAGGAATATGACCGTGAAATACTATAATACTCAGGAGCCTAGAACACATGCGTCCACCTGCCTTGAAAAACACACAGCGACTGATCTTCTACAGATCGCCAACATTCGCAGACGGCCACTCTAGGTGTCTGCTACTCGGCCCAAAGGCAATGACGTAACTTCTTGTAACCAAGGGTCACCGGTCATAAACAAATATGACTACTTGTCGAACCGTATTGATATCGACATACATGTTATGAATTAAACTCATAACAAGGAGAGAGAGAGAAATAAGAGAAGCAGAAAAGAGAGAGCGAGAGAGCGAGAAAAAAAAGAGATGAAGAAAAGAGAGAGAGAGAGAGAGAGAGAGAGAGAGAGAGAGAGAAATTAGAGAAGTAGAAAAGAGAGACAGCGAGAAAAAGTTAGAGAAGTAGAAAAGAGCGAGAAAAAATAAGGGAGGCAGAGAAGAGAGAGAAAGAGCGAGAAAAATATAAAGGAAGCAGAAAAGAGAGAGAGCCAGAAAAATTAGAGACGTAGAAAAGAGAAAGAGCGAGAAAAAAAGAGAAGCAGAAGAGACAGACAGCGAGAAAAAATAAGAGAAGCAGAAAAGAGAGGAGAGAGAGAGAGAGAGAGAGAGAGAGAGAGAGAGAGAGAGAGAGAGAGAGAGAGAGAGAGAGAGAGAGAATAAGAGATGCAGAAGAGATAGAGAGCGAGAAACAAATAAGACAAGCAGAAAAGAGAGAGAGAGCGAGAAAAATAAGAGAAGCAGAAGAGAAAGGGTTGATAAATTACCACTACACGCCTACAAAAGTAGATTATCTGGTTTCAAAGTACTAGGAAGACCAATAGCAGATGGATAAACAACGTTATAGAAATTCTACAACAACGCGGTATCACAACAGCCAATTCCACACACTTTGACCAAGAGCACAAACATCAGCTATCCCATTACGCATCACGGCAACAATGTAAAAAGTGAAAAAAAAAAGTAAAGTAAGCTACAGTACAGGCATACATCGGAGATACTGCTGGTTCGATTCCAGACCACGGGACCGAAGACGCAGCAAGAGATGAATGCAGTCAGCGACTCATAGCTTGGCTGCTTGCGTCAGGGTCAGTGAACCAGAGCTGACCAAGACCCTACTCCACCTCCATGTGGTGGTCCTGGAAACAGGCTGCATCGCTGCAGTCTGGCCGAGAGAGTAGGGATCAAAGAGGGAAGGCAAACCCGGTCCCAAAAAATGCCTTGCGGAAGTCGGATGTGTCGGGACGAAAGGCGCAAATATCGCAGCTTCGCTGTAAATGGCGACACAACGCAACTAACGTCCTTTTCTGGACGAACGAGGAAGAAGAAGAAGATCCAGACCATTGCAATAAAGCGAATATCGCAATAAAGCGGCTCACACCCATTTTTTAGGCTTCCAAGTGCATATAAAAGCCTAAAATCATGTATACACTTATGTCCAATTAGTGCGCAATAGCGCTAGGTCTAAACAAAAACAAAAAAACCACAATGTACTGTAAAATTAAAATACTTTATTGCTAAATAAATTCAAATCTTCATTTTCTGAGTCTTCAGTGAATAGTAATCTTTTTGCTGGTGGAGAGCCAAAATCTATCGGAAGTAGAAGGCATGCTCTAACAAATAAACGTGAATAATTTGAAAAAAGTGCAATATCTGCGAAGCGCAATAAAGCGAAGTAAGCCTGTACATACATAAATTAAAACAAATAGATGGGAAGGTCAGTGGAACAAGGTCCGCCATATAAATTATGCTCACGACAATTTCTCTTACGTGCAAAAAACACGACATCGAAATCACACTCGCACGGAGACACATGACCTAATGTATCGACAGATGACCCATAACCCTGAACTTATAGCCTAAACTCTACAGACTTTTTCCCAACGAAAATGCAGATACACACCTAACACGAACTCCTCCCCCCACCAACCACACTCCGAACCCTAGCCGGCACCCTCCCCACCATCTCAAAAATGCCATCCAGAAAAGAAAATGCAGACATAGACCTAAACCCAACCCCCCCCCCTTTCCACTCCGCCCCAGTGCCACTGCCCCCCCCCCCCCCCAAACCCTAACTGGCACCCTCCACCTACCAGCACCCCTTTCTCCAACTATGCTATATTATATAAAAATGCTGCAACTATATACCTTCGCTTTTGCATATATCGTCTCGAACGTAACCGTATATGGCCGGCGTGATGCTGACCATATCACCCCTAGTGTGCTGATGGTCAAGAAAATATGGGCCTAACACCATATTCCCAATATGCCTCAATTGGCGCGTAACGGGATACTTTACCATACATAGCCGCATAACGCAGCAATTATATACTTACTTACTTACTTAGTCGTTCCCCTTCTACCGTGAGGTGTAGAGGTTTGGAAGAGAGAGCGCCAGACTATCCTATCGGCTGTCTTCCTCCTGGCCTGGTTCCATTCTAGTCCTCGGTCCTTCAAAGATTGTCTAATGTTGTCCTCCCAGCGGACTCTGGGTCGTCCTCGGGGTCTGGATCCTTGGCTCTTTGTTTCCCATGCTTGTCGTGGTATCCGATCTTCTCCCATTCTGCAGACATGGCCAAACCATCTTAATTGGGACTGTTCTACTTGGGTCTGCAGGGGGTAGGATTTAAGGCCTTGACGTATCGTCTGGTTGCGTACCATGTCTCTTCTTGTTACTTCAACCACCTTCCTCAGATACCTCATTTCTGAGGTTTGGATCTGGCTTTTATGGGTTGTAGTCATTGCCCATGACTCGCATCCGTATGTCAAGACTGGGACATAGGTGGAGCGGTATACAGCCATCTTCGTTTTCTTACCAACCTCTCTCTTGCTGAGGAATCCTCGATTTATGGCCTGAAAAAGTCTCCCAGCTGCTGCTTTTCGAGTGGCCAACTCTTCTTTGATGTCTCCCTTTCGGTCTATAATAGCTCCGAGGTATTTAAAGTGGTCGACCTGCTCCAGGACCTGTTCTCCCAGCTTAATCTGATGTTTTCTTTCTTCTCGTGATATCACCATGGATTTTGTTTTAGAGCTGCTTATGACCATCCCTCTCTTCTCCAGCTCTTCCTTCCAGACTTGCAAGTTGGATTGGAGATGTGCCTCTGATTTAGCAATTATATACACTGTAATAATTATAGCCCCCTGACAAAAATAGACTAAAATGGCGGCCTCTAGTACACTGACATTTCCATCGGCCATTAAAACATCACAGACCTACATGTGTTGCTAGGCTTCGTACAACGACATCTATTTTTCTGAAAGTTTCGTTGATGTTCTTCCTGCTAATTGTTTCCATGTCTTCTCCCTGATCAGCCATGTTTGTTTTCTTTCGCTTCCATTTTCCACCACACATATTTATGGTCCCGCTGAAGCAAAGGTGATAGTGACAGCTATGTGAAAGGAAGGTGGTAGAAATAGTATTGTTTCACGAGGAGGGGTAAACGTGTAGGGAAAAGGTGATAGTGTAGAGAGAAAAAGGCAGTCTTGGATTGAGTAATTGCTCTAATCCAGTCTATCTTACGACTATTTACTTTCAGACGCCCTTACTCTCCTTGTACAACATACAAGGTACACAACACTTAAGTACACAAACTTCTGTGACATATTTCTACTACGTACAGACGTGAAAACAAACTATGAATAACACACACACACACACACACACACACACACACACACACACACACACACACATATATATATATATATATATATATATATATATATATATATATATATATATATATATATATATATATATATATATATATATATATATATATATATATATCAGAGATATGAAAATATAAATCTAATAGGCCTTCTCTCTTGTATAGGATCATTTAGAAAGATGCCACCCGAGGTAATATACCCAAAAAGATCAAATAATTAACAATGGGAGTAGGGGCAGTCAGGACGGGTAAAGAATAAGTCCTTGATTTAACTATCCCGTGGGCATTCAGATTAGTGAGAGATAAATAAAAAAAAGATGTTATATTAGTAGTAACTTAAGAAATAAGTTCTTTCGTTCTGTTTCACTCTCTACACACATACAGTGAGCTCACTTCAGTTATGCTTACCCCTCTGCCGACGCTGCATACATTCCATGGAATTTATCAAACACATTGTATTTAAGACTATTATGAGTCCTATTATTTGTCCAGTTCAGCCCCAGACTCTCCGTTTAGGCAACTGCTATTTTTTTTCGGAGAGTCGCTGAATTGGTGCGTTGATTATTTTTTTTTCTGGGTATTTGTAACATAGGTTTTATGATCATTAAATTGCCTATATCTTCTTCTTTTCTGTCACCCGTATCCTCTATTTTTATTTTCGCTCTTTACCTTTTTCCTGTGTTTTTCGCATTCGTTCGTTTGCGACTATATACATTACTATTTTCCCATTCTAACGTTTACCTATTTCTTTTCTCAAAACTGAGAACGCAGTTATGACGTAACGTGTCAGTCCCTCACCAGACGATTTGGCGTGAGAAGGCATTCGGTCAATCGCAGCAGATTGACGAAATAACTGTGAATATTTGGCTAGTCTCAGACATAGGGCCGACCTATGGTCTGCATTCTCACCTGTCAAATCGTAGTTTTGGCGTAAGGTGCGAGAAAGCTAAGTGTCAGTTATGGTTCTCAGGATGAGTTTCTCGGGGAGGTGTGAATAACTGTTTCTGCACTGGAGACGGGTTGTCTGAGATTCGCAACTGACACGCGCCCTCTCGGTCAGTAGGTGGCAGTTACGGCATGCGTTTAGGTGTTAAACTTAGTGTTATAGACGGAAACGGGGATTATTTCGGTTTGGCGAAATAAAAGTTTACCTCTGTGTCTGATAATAGATATAACCAGAGTTTGAAACTAGATTTTCATTCTCGCTCCTAAATTCGCAGTAGACAGGACGTTTCGTGCTAAGAGAATAAGCTGTATAGCGAAGTCTTAGTTTGTTCTTGGTAAAATTTTGCCGAACTTCTAGACTACCAATAAATATGAGCATATAATTCCAAATTTGTGCGATCGCCTGTAAATTCTGTGTGGAGGTAAAATATTATACATATTATCTAGTATTTCGTGAAGTGTTTAAAGTGTTATTCGCTTATTTTATTTCACTAGTTAGATTTGGTGCAGAGCGCTTAATACATAAGTCTGTATTATTTTCTAGTGACGTGTTTCAGTGGAAAGCAGAATAAATTATAATTTCTAGCTTAAACAACAATGTAGCTATAATTGTCACAGCATATTTCGACACATATTAGATGATGACGCCACAATTGAGAATATGGGAAATTAAGTGGGGATGGAACTCTCGAAGCGGACACCTAGCTAGTGAGTTGGAAACGGATGACGTAGGAATAATAAATTTATTGTTGAGATGACGTAGAACCATAACGCAGGAAGCCGGCCATCGAACTGAGAGGTCGTATGTCTGATTTGGGTCGTCTCTGATTTTACCACCCTGTGAAGGTTATGAAGCCCGCCATCGAACTGAGAGGTCGTATGTCTGATTTGGGTCGTCTCTGATTTTACCACCCTGTGAAAGTTATGAAGCCGGCCATCGAACTGAGCAGACGATTATTTGTTTTGGGTCGTCTCTGACTTACCACCCTGTAAAATAGTTATGAAGCCCGCCATCGGACTGAGAGGACGGAAATTCTGATTTGGGTTGTCTCTGATTTATCACCCTGTGATAGAGACATGAAGCCGGTCACTGAGCTGAAAGGATGTAATCTGTTTTCGTCCATAACATTACCACCCTGTAAAATGTACTACCATCTATACTGATCATAATAAACGGCCTTCAAACGAGAAAGAACTTCTCTTGTGTTTACGAACCTGCGGTGACATAAGGGGTAGGTAAATGGTGCCATAGTACAGGATTCAAATTTATGTGCTGAGAATAAGGGGTAAGGTAAAATTACCCTTCTTCAATCCATTCTTCAAAACGTTATTATATGAAAATGTGCTGGCCTGCAACGGTCATACGTTGAACATTCAGAGGTCACAAGGACGTGGCTATAAGACAATCCCTTCTTTGAGACTTTGTTATATGAATATGTGCTGGCCTGCAACGGTCACACATTGAAAATTTCGAGGTTGCAAAGACATGGCTGGAGGACAATCCCTTCTCCAGAACCACCGAGAACGTTTGTTAAACTTTCTCATCGAGGAGCCAGAACCACCGAGGACGTTTGTTAAACTTTCTCATAGAGGAGCCAGAACCACCGAGGACGTTTGTTAAACTTTCTCATCGAGGAGCCAGAACCATTGAGAACGTTTGTTAAACTTTCTCATCGAGGAGCCAGAACCACCGAGAACGTTTGTTAAACTTTCTCATCGAGGAGCCAGAACCACCGAGAACGTTTGTTAAACTTTCTCATCGAGGAGCTAGAACCACCGAGAACGTTTGTTAAACTTTCTCATCGAGGAGCCAGAACCACCGAGAACGTTTGTTAAACTTTCTCATCGAGGAGCCAGAACCACCGAGAACGTTTGTTAAACTTTCTCATCGAGGAGCCAGAACCACCGAGAACGTTTGTTAAACTTTCTCATCGAGGAGCCAGAACCACCGAGAACGTTTGTTACACTTTCTCATCGAGGAGCCAGAACCACCGAGAACGTTTGTCAAAATTTCTCATCGAGGAGCCAGAACCCCCGAGAACGTTTGTTAAAAATTTCTCATCGAGGAGCCAGAACCACAGAGAACGATTTAGTCAGATAGCGGAGTTTAGCTAGAGAATTAACTAAGTAGTCAGGTACACCTACTGACCCAGTTTTTTTTTTGGATTGTACAGACAGTCACTGGGTATTATATTAGTTAAACTACAAACAGTCACAAACTAGAAAACTCCGCCTAGTTTTTTTAAAAATATAATTGATTAATTGTAAAAAAAAAAGGCCTGATTGAGAAGAAGGAGAGGTAGGCAATTGGGATGGCGGAAGAACAAAGAATTGACCCCACACAATGGCCTTATTACAGATGACAAGTGCTTTAGAGAGATGGAACTTAGAGGGCCGACACCATAATGTATTCCAAAATGTAGAGACATATCGAGGAAAGGCCGGAGGGTGCAAGCGATGGATAGACCGGATAGAGAGGTACGCCTTTACCATAGGAGCGGATGAAAATGAAAAAAAAGACTTGCCTTTCTGACCAGTGATGGTCTGTTAAATGATTTTATAAGAAGGGGATTTGAGGAAGAGCCTCTAGAACCATGGGAGACCCTATGTTAGGGGACACATAGCCAAGAACTGTGGGCGGAAGGAAGTGCAATGTAACTCAGAAATAGAAGAGCTAGAGAGAGAGGAGGCCCACTTTGGAATGACATGGGGACATAGGGCGCAAAATGCTCCAGGACGAAAAGTGAGATTTGAGGAGAATAGAGAAGAACCGACCAGGTATGAAAGATAGATATACCATTATCCTAGAGATTTCTCCGTAGAGATGACCAGAGGGCGCATGAACCATAACAGTCATAGAGCACCCGAACGGGAGCATGGATGGGGCCAAACGACAACAATGAGCCGGGATACAATCCCGAAACCTCCACACAGAAGAGAAGAATATTGGGGAGCAAAAGAAGATTTAGGGCAATACGCGAGGATAAGGAATGCTCACGAGGTAAGAGGTTCGAATCCAGGCAGAAATGTAGGTTTTCCAAAGGGCGCAGGAAATACTAGAGGACAGTGGATACAGGATAGATATACGGATATAGAACCCCCGAGGAGAAGATATGGAAGAGATTGTGGAAATAGAGCCAGGTTTATGAACCGACGATGGGAAAGAGAAAGGAATGTTAGAGGAAATGATTTTCGTAAACGTAGATTACCAAGGGAAGATAACGGACCGAGAGTTATTTACAAAGGCAGAGTGTGCAACGTTTTGGAAGCACCTAGACACTGGGAAACCCTAAGTAAGAGACGCAATAGAATAGCGGTGCGAAATTTCCTTCAGGAGATAAAGGGTGGAAGGTATTTCGAAGTAAGGGATTTTAATGTTAGGACGGAAAATGGACACTGTGCCAAGATACAAGTGTGTAAAACGGAAGGAACAACGAACAGTAAGATTAATAATGGAGCGGAGATCAATTGCATAAGAGAGAGACCAAGGTTGAACTTGAAGAGAAAACTTGATGATAATAAGATTAAAGTAGAAAAGAAAACAAACACGGTTGCAACGCAGACAGAAGGGACGGACTTAGTGTCTGAACTTATTAATAAACAGAATAACAAAAGATGTAAACATTACGCAGAGGAAAGAACTAAACCAAGGAGAAGGAATACATGGGTATCACCACTAGGAATCGATGGTAGGGAATCGGATCGGGAAAACGAATTGAGTATAACGAACTATTCGGACACAAATACCGATAGAGTAAGAAGTGAGACTGGCAGGAACAATGTAAAATCAGAACTAAAAACTGTAAAGGAAAATAAGGGAATTGAAGACAGAGACGAGGAAGGTGATAAGAGAGCTCGGGAAGCAGTTACGATGGGGAATAAGGAGTTAAATGGGGAACATGAGAATGGAGGCAGAGTCCAGCTGACGTTGATAAACCACAAGATAGAGAGAATTCAGATGGGAGAGAAGGACTAGCAGATCTAGACGATTGGGAGAGTGAGGATGATATTACGTTGATGGAATATAAGACGAGATTTCTGACCGACGATTGGGAGAGTGAGGATGATATTCCGTTGATGGAGTATAAGAGGAGATTTCTGACGGTTAGGGAAGAGAAGAATGAGGACACGGAACTAGAAGGGACCACAGTTCAACAGAAACCACAGGGAGATCCTCTGGACTTTGAGAATAAGACAGAAGGGACTTCGGAGACACAGGAAGTACTAGGCGTTACAGGTATAAGAGGGGATAATAACGACTCTGATGTATCGTCGGATGATTCATCAGATTATGAAAGACGTCTCATAAGATTGAGAGACGAAAAACAATCTGAGATGAGGAAAAGAAGGGAGGACAATGCTAAAAGTTGTAATGTGACAGAAATTGAAGAGTTAACTGCATTGTGTGCAGATGTCGGGAAGGAATTTGCAGAATTAGAAGCCAGGAAGAACCAGGTGGAAGTAACTAATGATACTAGAAAAACAAGCAGAGGTCGATGTAACGACGGAATTAAGTATGAAGAAGTTGAGAGGAACTCAAGAATTGGTAGTAGAAGAGAGGACGAGGAAGAGTTAGCAGCACATTATGCCAATAACGACACAAAAATTAGAGAGTGGGAAGGAGAGAAGAGAGCTAAGAGAGTTAACGGTAGAGTGGAGGAGATGAAGAAAATCGTCAAAGTGGCTAAGCCAAGCGTAGAGGATATGAAAAAAAGCCATAAAAGACGAAATGAAAGGAGCTAAACCTGACTCAGTAGTACTAAAGTATGCGCAGAAACTTCTGGAGAGAAAGTTCATACGGACTTATCAGAAAGAAAAGAAGAAATTCGCAGGCTTGTGGTGAGAGTGATGGAGGAACTTAATTACTGGGGAATCAAAATAGTGGAAAGAGACGTGTTCTCTGATTCGGAGTCCAGTTATTCAGACAGTGTATCGTCAAATGAAGAAGATAATTTAGAATTTTCAGAGGACGAGGACACAGAAGAAAATGTAAGATGTAGAAATAAAGAGAGTCATATGAGGGATGTATGGCCCACGGAGAGGTGCGAAATGGTGGAGAAATTGAGAAAAGGAGTGGAAGAAGAGGTGAATGGCAAGAGGAAGAAAATTATTAAAGTGGATGAACCAAGCATAGAAGAGCTGAAGAGGGTGATAGAGGCCATCATAAAACGGCCTGATTTTAACCTCTGTAGAACCGTGGTATGGAGATTGCTGGAGGAAAGGTATCATACACACTTTCCAGAAACAAGAGATGAAATAGACATGGTTCTGACGAAAATGTTAGATGACGAAAGGATTTTGAGACGACAGAGAAGGATAGAGCAAGCAAATCGTGAACGAAGTCAGAAGAGAAATAAAGGAAGAGGCAAGAATAGATATTGCTAAACAGATTTCGTTGGAAAGGCATAGGGACAAGGAGGTCACTATAGAAAATAGTGGAGACAAGTCGGACGGGCGACGAAGAGCGAAATAGCGGAGAAATAAGAAAAAAAATATATATATAAGTATGGATCAACATATAGTGTCAGAGACGCTTAAAAGTAAAGATTCAATGGTATTGAAGTTTATGGAGTACATGAGTAAATAAGGAGTGAGGAGGAAGAGGCTATGGAAGAAGACATAGCATATTAGGTGGTATAGGCAGCGATAGCTGAAACCTTGAGAAACCTAAGTATAATTGGTCTGAACCAATCACACATGTATTAAACTGAGTACACCTAACCGATAGGGCACTGCTGTAGCGAGGGAGATGAGGAGTAGTGGAAAAATAAATAAATGTTGGAAATAATGAATAAATAAAGGTAGGTTAAGGCCATGGAAGAATGGCGGGGATATTATATGAGAGGTAGAAGAGCCATAGGAGATGGCGAAATCAAGAGTGAGTAATTGAGAGATTGGACGGTGAGGTATTAAGGGCCATGGGTGATGGCGAGCACAAGAGAATCGCTAAAATAAGTAAGTACGGGAAAATTGAGAAGTCACAGAGTAGTGACGAACTTATGAGTTATAAGATAACAGAGAAAAAGGGTAAATTAAGAAATTATAAAGAAAATGGCTGAATTATTGGAATTCAGAAGAGGCCATTGAATATTGGTGAGCAATGGAGGTAAGGAAGGAAGTGGGAGATTAACAATAAAGAACGTGTAAACGTATAGATAGTTCCAGAGAGGGAACGAGGTTAAGAGGTAGAGTGGAGCACAGAGGTGCTGCAGCGATTGCTGAAGTCTTGTGAAAACTTGTGAGGAGATAGGCTTCTCCGAAACCCAGAGGGTAAAGGAAAATTATGCGAGGAGCATAGAGAACGAAATGAGATAGAAACTGAGAGCAAGAGGGGAAAGAGAAAGAAGTGATTCTCTGAGGGCTGAATATAGCAGCTATAGGTGCAAGATGGAGGCGATAGCTAGATCTTGCATAGGGGCATAATAGGGTCCAAAAAGGACTTATGTGCGAGTTGAGCTAGGGAATAATGTTAATGCACACCTAGCGGAGCGAGGGGTGATAACCTAGACGCAATGGCGGAGGGTCAGAAGGTTGACTATAGAAAACAGGGAGCAAGACGGGTGTCGGGACTTGTAGAAGTTGTGTTTCTAGGTAGAGACACATTGGGTACACTGAGCACAGAATTAGACGAGTGTCAGTCGAGGGCTGAACTTGTTTAGGTAGCAGCGAGTGGAAGATTATAAGAAAAGGGGGTTATATATTTAGTACCTTAACGATTATTTTGAAAATGTTTGACTTTAAATTATTGGTGGAAGACATTAGTTGACATTAATGGTTAATAGTTCCAAAGTTTTATAGAAAAGGGGAGCTATATAATTATGTTGTTGTTGAGATTCTGTAAATGTTTTTTTTAGGAGGACTTATTGAAAATGTTGCTATAAGCCACATTTTCTCTGAAGAGCCCAGGGGTGAATATGTCACAGCATATTTCGACACATATTAGATGATGACGCCACAATTGAGAATATGGGAAATTAAGTGGGGATGGAACTCTCGAAGCGGACACCTAGCTAGTGAGTTGGAAACGGATGACGTAGGAATAATAAATTTATTGTTGAGATGACGTAGAACCATAGCGCAGGAAGCCGGCCATCGAACTGAGAGGTCGTATGTCTGATTTGGGTCGTCTCTGATTTTACCACCCTGTGAAGGTTATGAAGCCCGCCATCGAACTGAGAGGTCGTATGTCTGATTTGGGTCGTCTCTGATTTTACCACCCTGTGAAAGTTATGAAGCCGGCCATCGAACTGAGCAGACGATTATTTGTTTTGGGTCGTCTCTGACTTACCACCCTGTAAAATAGTTATGAAGCCCGCCATCGGACTGAGAGGACGGAAATTCTGATTTGGGTTGTCTCTGATTTACCACCCTGTGATAGAGACATGAAGCCGGTCACTGAGCTGAAAGGATGTAATCTGTTTTCGTCCATAACATTACCACCCCTGTAAAATGTACTACCATCTATACTGATCATAATAAACGGCCTTCAAACGAGAAAGAACTTCTCTTGTGTTTACGAACCTGCGGTTTAAAGTGTTAAATCGCTTATTTTATTTCACTAGTTAGATTTGGTGCAGAGCGCTTAATACATAAGTCTGTATTATTGTCTAGTGACGTGTTTCAGTGGAAAGCAGAATAAATTATAATTTCTAGCTTAAACAACAATGTAGCTATAATGAATTTAATTTTACTGCTAAATAATCAGACGAGAGTAATTTTTCTAAAACTAACTTATAAATGCTCGATGCCTCATGAGTGTTGACGGAATCCGTAGGTATTCCTATTTCATGATGATTGATTGTTATATATATATAACTTATTTCACGGGAAGTTTTAAACTATAAGACAAGCTATACGCTTGCAGTTTAGAAATGTAAGTTATATTGAGTACATAATATGTAAAATATTTCATATGTATTTTTCTTTATTCAGTGAATACTGTGGTACCCAAACTTTGCCAGCGTTCTAGTACGTGAACATTATCTGTGAAGAACTTAAGCACTTTCATTACATGAACTGTAACAGTTAAATGAAGTAAAAGGCCTATCGCGCCAGAATTAATTCTTCCAGAATAACACTTAAGTACAGATCAGCCGCTGCGGCAAGCAAAATATCAGTAACACCCGACAGAGTTTTGACTAGTAGTGTGGTGACCAAATATAGTCATATACTGAGATAAGGCACCCAACCTGACATTCCTCATTTTTTTAGAAACCTACGCTAGTGACACTGTGCTCCGCTAACTTTCGTGCCTAGACAAATTTTATGTGACTTAAACAGACATCCGAAAAATAAGAACACCCAAGGAATCGTTCCCTGAGACAGAGAATTCAGTACGTCTTTTTGGAACTGGGGATTTCTTGGTCGAGACTGCATTTACGGGTCTGTGTGAAGGTCCTAGAAAAAATTATGTTCCCAGAGGCAGCGATCAAAGCTGTAAGCATAAATGTGCGCACGTGGCCACGGCTGAATGAATAGAGTGAACGCAGGTCTGAGTGTTATTGTTACCGTTGTATTTTGGCACCTATTTGCTGTCATAACTTTCTTCATGCAAGTTTGTTTTGCTAACAATATTTTCCCTTAAACTAGATTATAGTATCAGGTCTGTTCATACCTTAAACGGGGGAAACTCTTGGACTCAATCATATGTATCTGGGACTCTTTGTGCTATCATCTTTCTCCTAACGGGACTGTGGGCTATCCATCGAGGGAAGATCATAACTGTGGGTCTACCAGTTCTTGTAGCATTCCTTGATTTGTTTATGACTTTGTGTATATGCCTTTTTGATGGAATTTTACATGTTGTGACGTAAGTTTACAATGATAAATAAACTTAATAAATTAATCAGCATGTTGGTCAGCTCGTTCTAAATATCTATAAAATCATTTGTTATAGTTTCCCACGTCTGTGTGTCTACCTGTCGTCACTTGAATGTGCGTGCACGTGAGTGGATATATATATATATTTAATGTATATGTGTTAGACTGTCTGACTACTCTAGATCTGTCGTAGAAGATAGGAGAGAGAGAGAGAGAGAGAGAGAGAGAAGATTCCTCGCTCTCAGAGACAGCCTCTATCACAATTCTACCACCTCACTCGTGGAAATCTATTTTGTATTTCTATCTCACACTGTGACTATCACTCATTCCAACCTATTCAGAAGGGACCAACCCAAGTCTTAATTCTCCTATCAAAAATCTACGACAGTATTCCTCTTCGTACTGCAGGTATTGATCTGGGAAAAGTTTTTCTAGGTGGTGGCACTGTCCTGGAAATTTATAAGTTAATATAGTTTTTCCCGGAGTGGTCTAGCCTCCAGTGGCTGTCTGTCGTAGTGAATGTGTAAAAAAAAACCACAGAATGTTACTCCCAGGCTGTTCTCGGAAGGAAATAGCCGAGTATGACCTGTGAATTCTCTCTGTAGAATTTGGTGGTAGGAAAACTTTACTGTCATATGGTTTTTAAAGAAAATTAGTGCTGTAAGTTCTGCCACATCAGGCCAGTAATATTTATATGGATAAGATGGAAAAATCTTCTGGTATAGTCCCGTTCCAGTTTAACATTTAAAAATTTTACATTGCAGTGTTCTGGTTATTTAACCACTCTCATGGATGGAGAAGGTGGACCGCGAAGAGTCTCCAACATAAGATTTTCACCGACAATGTTTGTAAGTTAAGGAACATATAATTGGAATGCCATAAGACATCTGGCCATACATCTCTATAAGAACCGCTGGATCGCAAAGGTATGATCTACCTATATAAAACAGAATAGATAACAGGTAATCATACTATAATTGTATTCTAACACCCACGTTTTAGGTAAGACCTGTAAATCACTCCGGTATTTAATTATCTATATATAAAAAAACCACGAGTTATGAACACTAGTGACTTAAAATTTACGCATGATGAAAATAGAAATAAATGGTATCAAACAAATTATCGATCGTCTAGCGTCTTATAATATTTTAAGCCTCTTCTACTGGGGAATAGCAAGAAATTAGATTACGTTCACGGCTGAAGAAAATTTAGCTATAAGTTTATTTAATACGTTATTCAGCTTAACACAAAATCCCAGTGAAATATAATGAAGAAACGTTAACGATTAAATCACTCAAAACTCTAATATATTATTACCGCAGCACAAAGAATGAATTAATCTCCACGTATAAAAGAAATCCCAAATTCTTGTTTGGCTCTCATATATGAGCTAGGTACTTTCTTAAAATCTCTGGCGCTATTGATAACTGAATTTTTAAGAGATGCCTATATATATATTATATGAATAGAAATCGTTAGCTACTTGCGAGATTTTTCATCTCTGCCTGATTCTCGGGAACTTTTGCGGTCGAACCGTGAATCAAAGCTATTTTTCACAACTTCGCCGCCAGGCTCCGCCGTTCCTGCAGAGATTTCTTCCCCGCGTAGACGGTTCTCGTTCTGGTGTTAATCAGAGGTGTTACAGAACTCGCTCTCTCTTAGTGACTACAAAAGACGTCGATAACTGACCGCCGGTGCCGCCTCTGGCCCGCCTCTTTGAAGGAATGACAGTAAGAGATCCAGAGATTGCTAATTATAATGGCTCGTGAGAGAAGACCGTAGGCATGGCTAAATTAAAATTAAGACAGAGGGCGAATGACATGGCTTACAGCGCGCTCACTTGGACATGCTAATTAGGGAAGCACGTGGAACCCACGTTGGCGATTTTGATTTCAACAAAATGAGGGGTACCGGTGAGATTAAAGTGTAGCTTCAATTTTCATCTGTCACAGTCGTCCCCGCTTGAAGACATGACACCGTTTTTCATGTTTCTTATATGACAACGAAGCTGCCTTGATCTGTAGCTTCTGGATGATTGTTGTGTTCAATTTCATCCTCCTCTTCTTTTCTCCAATTCCTACTCATGAAGTCTGCTCCCACGTTCTGTTTTCCCGGAATCTATTCCGAGCGTTTGAAAGAGTGTCACCGAGTTTGACATCGTTGAAAGATTCCGTGTGTTTGCAGTGGAAATTCCCTGCAACTATCGTCATCTTCGGTAGTTATGGCGACCGCCAGGAGATGTTCGGAGTACGGCACCGGTCTTTCCAAGTATTTCTTTAATAGATTTACACGATAGACCTTCTCCTTTCCTTTAATAGAGATCTGGTAGTTAGCCCTTGAGATCTTTTTTAAGGACGGTAAACGGCCCTTGCCATCCGATGCCAAGTTTATTGCTTCCGGTTGGAAGTAACAGCAAAACTGTATCCCCTGGTTGCAGTTCTCTCTCTTTCGCTGATTTATTATATCGTTGAGTGCTTTGCGCGTGCTTTCTTAAGATTGGTTGTTGCTAGGTCCCATCCTAGTTGTAACCTTTCCTTCAGCTCCGATACATATTTGCTTGCTGAGACGACTGTCTCATCAGCCTTCTGGTCTGTCAGGGACCGAAGTAAGGCTTCTCGCGGCCCCTTAATAGGTCTGCCGAATAAAAGTGTAGCTGAAAATCCTGTAGACGCCTGGGGAACTTCCCTGTAGGCGAATAAGGCTGCAGGAATGAAAAGGTCCCAATCTTCAGGTTTCCCTTGTCCCAGCTTACGTAACGTCATGGTGAGGCTTCCGTTAACACGTTCTATTAACCCACTTTCGGTCGGATTATAGGGGCTTGTGCAGATGTGTTGGTTCCCCAAGATCTTAACGATCTCCTCCATTAACAGGTTACGGTATGGGGATCTGTTATCCGTCAAAACGTGTTGAGGAAATCCCAACCGTGTAAAAATTTGCACGAAGGCTTCTGCGAGATGCTTGGCATCCGTGCATGTTAGCGGTATAGCTTCTGCCCACAAAGTGCATATGTCGACTATGGTCAGGATAAACCTGTGCCTTCTTTTAGTCCTTTCTAGGGGTCCTAAAATGTCGATTACAACCCGTTCAAATGGTGTCCCCACTACTGGCGTTTCACTCATAAGAACAAAGGGTGTGCGATGCATGGGTGCCACACGTTGGCACTGGGCGCAGGATTTCACGTATCTGATAATATCAGTGTTCGTTCCTGACCACCAATAGTGAGTCGATATTCGCTGAATAGTGGCGTTTTATCCCATATGTCCGCTAAAGGGAAGAGAGTGCCCCACTTGTAAGATCTGGCTTCTGTACTGCTTCGGTACTAGGAGCTGATTTTTTTTCTCTAACCAGCGGCACTCGAGCTTTCCAGCTCTTTTGGCCCAATGACATGTTATTGCGAGGCTGGGGGTCAGTGGACTTTCTTCCAACCCGGTCAGGAGCTTCACTCTTTCCCATCATCACGAGATTTTTGTGCAGAAGCCGGTCAGGTTATTCAGTCAAATTTCCGGTCGTAAACATTCTTTCAAACGCTGACGCCCGGGTTTGAACCATGAAAACCTGGTCGCCAGTACAACGCCGTAGCCATTACACCAGCGAGGAGCTGATCATAACCTTGTTCAGGTTTGCCCGTTCTACGATACAATACGCCATCCTTAGAAAAGATGTCTCCGTTGTGTCTGGGGTGATTAGCCATGGGCAGTTTTCTAAAGCAGGGCTCCAGAGTAGGGTCCTTTTGTTGCGCCTCTTTTAGTTCCGTCTGTCGCAGGCTCCCGTTCTTTCTGGATTTGCCCTCTTGTGGTTACTGCTGCCACAATCATCTCTTTCGGTCTCCCAACAAACACATATCTACATCCCAGGATAACTGGGTAGATAGGATCATCCATAATGGCCGCTTTGATAACACCTCTGACAAAATCAGAGTATTTTCACCAGTGCCATGGGAAGCGTCCTCGGTGCATCACTCTTGAAAACCCCACATAGTTTGACGGTTTCTTCTGTCTCTTGACCGGGTTTGACCAAATGGATTGAGACAATGCAATCAAAGGATAAGCCCTTGTCAAAAAGACAAGATGCTGAAGCACCGTTCAAAATAATAGTTCCTCGCGTTGAGGCCTCTCTCCCTCAGGTTGAGAATCACTGACACTAATTCTTCCTTGCGAGGCTGTTTGCAAGCATCCGATGCGTTTGGGCCCGGTGTGCTTGCCCTGATCAGATGTCCCTGGCGCAGGGGTCTGTCCTTTGTCTTGACCTTTGTGGCCGCGCTGCCATGCAGGCCTTGTGGGTTGATCAGGATTGTTGTTGGTGGGATATCGGGTCTTGTAGAATTTCGATTTTTCCTGGGGAGGTCTCTGGGGTATGGTTTCTCGTTGATTATAGTACTGGGAAGATTTGGAAGACTGCTCTAGATTATTTTTTCTGAGAAGGCTCATCTGTCGGTTTGCGTTTTGTGCTGGGAAGCTTGGCCAACGCATTTACATAACGTTCCGCCTTATTGAGGATGCCATCCAACTTTACTGCGCCCTGCTCAGCCAGAAATCTACGGGTTTCGTTCGACAAAGTGGTTTTTATTTGTTCTGTAAAAACAAGTTCCAGAATTTTTTCATACGTGAGAGGAAGTTCGGAAAGTTCCAGGCACTTTGTCAAATAGCCCGTCAGGCGTGAAGAGAACTGGGGAAATGTCTCCGCGCCTTCCTTCCTGCTGTTTCTGAACAGGTGCAAAAATTTGCGAGCGTTCATTTTGAAACGCTCCAGTAAAGCCTTCTTTAACATGTCGTTGTTGTCTTGGTGGCTGCTTCCCAGCTTTATGTGGACGCCATAAGCGGTACCTTTCGAAGACTGTGAAAATTTTAAACACCACCGGGAACTCTCTAACCCATACAAATTCGCCATTTTCTCACATTTTTCTAGAAATGCGTCGATTTTCTCATTCGGGCTAGGGAAGGATTCCAGGGCAAAAAACATCGCTGTAAGTTGAGAAGATGGGGTGCTGGAGAGATCAGTTAATTGTGATTGGGGTGGAGACTCTCCATTGCTGGTGGAAGACATAGCACCACGACTTTGGACCTCTAGGGCCTTAAGCGCCAACTCGTGCTGTCTCTCCTTCTCTCTATCCTCATGCTGTCTCTCTTCTCTCTTTCATTTGCCCTGCGCACTTCCATCTCTGCCTCAATTTTCTTCTGCTCTAATTGAGATTGACGCTCTACCGCTTCTTTCTTCTCCGCTCTATCTTGCACTTCCTTCTCCCTAGCTTATGCTACCTTCTTCTCCGCGTCATATCGGTCAAGTTCTATGTTGACAAACGCGGTCGCTTCTTCTCCCTGCAATCCTGTCTCCCTTGCTTCCTCTCTTAGCAAGGCCCTAAGTTTAACACGCTCAGCCATGTCAAAGAACTGAATGCCACTAAGTCGAGAAAAGAAGAAGAAAAGAAGGAGAAAAGAAAAAAAAACTCTTAGCCACTTACGAGAAAAAAAACCCAAAAATTAAATTACCTGAGATACCTCCTTCTGTTATCAGTTTCCCAATCTATCGCTGTTATTACCTGGCGCAAGGCTACTAATACAGACGACTAAGCCAAATAAATGGTAGATTAGCTAAGAACTGGAAAAATTTACTATTACTAACGGTGGAAAAAAAAAATTTTATTCTAAAATATGTTAACGAGAAAAAAAATTGTCCTTTATTTCATATAAAATTCCCCCCAAAACTCTCCTCACCTGAAGTCAGTTAAGAGAAGGGACGTAATTAACCTGACTTTATAGTAAGAACGTGGTCCTTAAGTTATCTCAACTCTACTAACTTCAAAAAACTTTAGTGATTGTTAAACAATCACGCGATCCAGCGGCATTGCACAAAATTTATCATATACCATATATCTGACAGAGATATTATTATAAACAAGTTGGAAATAATTCTATAATGCTGTGAAAAAAAAAACCAAACCTATATATGTGTATGGTCAAAACATCCTGTAACTAAGATCGCTGTCTAGGGGTTAATTTATTTTAATGATCCTTAGTTCACAAGACAAACTCACAAACACACTCTATCTAGATGAAAATCTAGCTCAAAATCTCAAACGAGCCGACTCATTTATGTGAGAGATTCGTACCGGATGAGGCCGCATTTATGTCGTAAATTGTGAGAAGATAGGACTGAGATATTTATGGTCCCACTGAAGCAGAAGTGATAGTGACAGCTATGTGAAAGGAAGGTGGTAGAAATAGTATTGTTTCACGAGGAGGGGTAAATGTGTAGGGAAAAGGTGATAGTGTAGAGAGAAAAAGGCAGTCTTGGATTGAGTAACTGCTCTAATCCAGTCTATCTTACGACTCTATTTAACTTTCAGACGCCCTTACTCTCCTTGTACAACATGCAAATCTAATAGGCCTTCCCTCTTGTATAGGAAAATTTAGAAAGATCCCACCCGAGGTAATATACCCAAAAAAAGATCAAATAATTAACAATGGGATTAGGGGCAGTCAGGATGAGTAAAGAATAAGTCCTTGATTTAACTATCCCGTGGGCATTCAGATTAGTGAGAGATAAATAAAAAAAGAAGCTGTTATATTAGTAGTAACTTAAGAAATAAGTTCTTACGTTCTGTTTCACTCTCTACACACAAACAGTAAGCTCACTTCAGTTTTGCTTACCCCTCTGCCGACGCTGCATACATTCCATGGAATTTATCAAACACATTGTATTTAAGGCTATTATGAGTCCTATTATTTGTCCAGTTCAGCCCCAGACTCTCCGTTTAGGCAACTGCTATTTTCTTCGGAGAGTCGCTGAATTGGTGTGTTGATTATAGCTATAAGTTTATTTAATACGTTATTCAGCTTAACACAAAATCCCAGTGAAATATAATGAAGAAACTTTAACGATTAAATCACTCAAAACTCTAATATATTATTACCGCAGCACACAGAATGAATTAATCTCCACGTATAAAAGAAATCCCAAATTCTTGTTTGGCTCTCATATATGAGCTAGGTACTTTCTTAAAATCTCTGGCGCAATTGATAATTGAATTTTCAAGAGCTGCCTATATATATTAAATCACCCGTGTGTTACCGGGGCCCGAAAGGGGAGCAAAGAATAGTAACACTGCACCCTACCACGCATGTCGTAAAAAGCGACTAAGGAGGGTATGGGCATGGGGCTGTTTACCCCATCCCGTAAAAACTTCGCACAGTGGGCTGATCACCTGCTTGCCAACCAATCTGATTACGGAAACAATGATATATTGTTTGGTCTGTTTTTGTTCCACAAAGACGCCACTAGGCGTGGTGGAAACAGTGATAGATTGATCAATTTGTTGTTGCCCTAAGACGCCACTAGGCGTACTGGCCACATACTGCTTTGCCGGTTGATGGCTAAGGATGGAAGAAAGAAGAATATATATTAAATGAATAGAAATCGTTAGCTACATGCGAGATTTTTCATCTCTGCCTGATTCTCGGGAACTTTTGTGGTCGAACCGTGAATCAATGCTATTTTTCACAACTTCGCCGTCAGGCTCCGTCGTTCCTGCAGAGATTTCGTCCCCGCGTAGACGGTTCTCGTTCTGGTGTTAATCAGAGGTGTTACAGAACTCGCTCTCTCTTAGTGACTACAAAAGACGTCGATAACTGACCGCCGGTGCCGCCTCTGGCCCGCCTCTTTGAAGGAATGACAGTAAGAGATCCAGAGATTGCTAATTATAATGGCTCGTGAGAGAAGACCGTAGGCGTGGCTAAATTAAAATTAAGACAGAGGGCGAATGACATGGCTTACAGCGCGCTCACTTGGACTTGGTAATTAGGGAAGCACGTGGAACCAACGTTAGCGATTTTGATTTCAACAAAATGAGGGGTACCGGTGAGATTAAAGTGTAGCTTCAATTTTCATCTGTCACACTGGGAAGTTATGGAGTTGCTTGGAACTGTGAAGACGTACTTTTATTGGACGATATTGAAGGACAAGAACAAAGATTTTGGACATGCCTTGAAGATGGAGTCTAACTAACCAGGAGCACAGGGATTTTAAATAAAGGGAAAAAAAGTTTAAACACAAAGTATCCCGTTCAACCCTTAATGGGTTATAATTAGGATATATAATGTAGTAAATTCAAGATAATAAAATCTGATTTCCGATATCTAAATATAGTATATTCTCCCCTGTCACGTGATTTGCCTCCCCTTTGCTCTGAAGTAGTGGTCTACCAGTCGATAACACTCAAGAGTATCTAAAATGGGTCTTCAAAGGTGTCTACCTTCGCACAAGATTACTCTTGGCGGAGTTGTAGATAGAAGGATAGTGATGCTTCTATCTCAAGGTAGTGTTCACAAGATAATTCAGAAGTCAAGAACAATGCTGCATAGGACAGAGCACTATTAACTTATATCTGATCCGGCACATTTTGTGAAGTTTTAAGCAATGGTGTGGCTTGTTCGAGCCTCCAGATAGTTTAATCCAGCGAAATTCCTGTTATAAGTATTTTTGGCTCTATGGCTGTAACTATAAGTATATGTATTAAAGATTTTAGATCATACGTGCGCTCTCTTATCTATAAGAACTGAATCAACTATGAATTTGTAAAATAACATATAACAAATTTAATAATCAATTAGTCTTTAAGAAATTTAAATAAATATGGATGAAAGTGACTTTAGAGGTTTTTAAAAAATGTCTTCACTGAGACTTAATTGGGGACTGATGGTTACTGTCCGTCGCTTGCACCTGTACAAAATAACTTAACTGACTGAGTACTGCAATGGGTTGTTGTCAGGTCTTTTGTGATGAGGACTCTTCTCTAGAGGCGTCTAGATGAACTTCACTCCCAATGTCAAGGTGGGTGTCTTCCCAACGTGAACACTGTAGGTAGTTGTTGTCGACCCCAGCTTGAATCGCAAGATTGTGGCGAAGACTCTTACATCAGACTGGTCTTTTGTAAGTGTAACTTCGTACCACGAACAGTAGTTTAGTCTCGTACCACGAGCTTTAGGAAAAATAAAGAACAAATGCCTCTGCTAAGTCCATTTGTGGGCTGCAGATTAACAGGCGCATTGTCTCGCTATCCACCCACCAATGTTAGCCTCTCTGAATAATTATTCTTCCTGAGTATACATAGGATAACTCAGGGAATATGATTATAAATCACCGTTATTCTTCTGGTTACTTAAATGGGGAAAATGTGTCTGGACAGCGCGAGTGCAATGATTTGCCTGAACTAACATTATAAAAGTACACATATCTCACAAAATGATACTGTACACCCTAGGCACATGTGAGGTAATCATCTCACTGCTACGTTCAGAGTATAAGGTCGCTTCTGCTTTCGCTTACCTGAGCAAACTAGCATAAATTAACATCTGTGCTTGCTGTAGTGGTTTATGAACGTACTATTTTCATATGTTGAAGTTGCCAGCTTCCTATGACTGGTATAACCACTTAGCAAGTACATACAAGACAAATTCAAAGTTTTTTCAATATATGTTTACACTCACCCAAATGGGATATACAATCTCCTGGCACAGTAGAATGGACACAGCAACTTTGATTTGATGCTTTGAACACTCGGTCTGAGTTAGTTTCAGAATCCCTCTTATGACTTGTGTTTTTGATTCCTTAAGTTTCCAGTCTTTGTATTTAAAATTACGGGTTCTCTTTTAAGTTATAAAGACGCCCAAATACTTCGATCTGTCACTTTTAATTTTGGAATTCTTTGTCCGATCCTTCTCTCTGGCTACTGGGAGTTGTTACTTGACGTTTGTTGAAAATGCAGTCTGATTTGTGTCTCCGACTTCGCTAGATTATATTTCCATTTCTCAATCCAAGTCCCATATGGTATTTTAGACAAACTTGCCAATTAGAACTAAAGTTTTTTTCAGGCTCTCGATTTAGACCAATACTGTCTCTTTAGAATTATGGGGGTAGAGATTTTAAATCATTAATATCCCCCGCGTGTTTTCAAATATCAGTTTTAAAATTTAATCTCGTGACCTCTTTCACATATGACAGTAATACTTCCGATTGCATTTGTACAAACTCACAAACACATCTGTGAACTTATTTCTTGGCTAATACCTTTCCCAACATAATCTCCCCAGACGGGTTATCTGTATTATTGATACAGAGATGGGCCATCGGAAGCGATTACATATTATCACCTGTGTTTACGTACATCTCCAAGACGGATTTCCAAGACTGACAATCTGGCCTTCTTTCCGTCGACCGTACGATACCACCTTGTGTCAACAATGACCGTCTCTATCAAAGGTGGCTAGACGACTTAAGTGATAGAAGTAATATCCGCTGACCTGTCTAATTAGCCTTGTAATACTACGATTCACATGGTGAAACGTAAACAGGTCTGGGAGCGACTAAGCAAGAATGTAGGTGCATAAAATATGACAAATAATAGGACGATGAGTGTGAAAAATGAAGAAATAAATCGGTAGTGCAGGAGAGAACGAAGAATGTAGAAGGACGTACAAAAATATCGGCACACCCCACCCACCACCCCCCCCCCCCCC
The DNA here is from genome assembly GCA_024509875.1 of Oreohelix idahoensis. Taxonomy (NCBI): domain Eukaryota; kingdom Metazoa; phylum Mollusca; class Gastropoda; order Stylommatophora; family Oreohelicidae; genus Oreohelix; species Oreohelix idahoensis. The sequence goes on from JAMPIV010009273.1 coordinate 46,115, forward strand.
CCCCCCCTTTTCCACTTAGTCCAAATATAGTAAGTCAAAACTGTAAAATTGTGTGAATATATGTGTGTGTCATCCCCTTCCCCGCCCCCCCCCCCAAAAAAAAAGAAGTAAAGTCTCTCATAACTAAACTGTTGGGGGGGGGGGGGGGGGAGACAAACTACGAGAAATGGGTCCATCAAATTTCGACTAGACACAGTAATGAACCTGCCAAAACTAAATTCTCCGAATTGTTTGGCCGAATACCAGCATCGACGAAGAACTGCTTTGCTTAATCGGAGAAATCAAGAAAATATCCACGCCTTAAAAGAGGCAGACGCTGGAACTGGGTAGGCCATGTCCTCAGAAGAGACTCTGACACCAACTCAAGAACTGCTATACTATGGACACTTGAATGAAAACGAAAGAGGGTTTGATCAAAAACAACTTGAGGGAAACTGAAGAAGCAAAATGTTAACCAGAGTAGGGGCACTGAATGAAGAATGGCCATGGACCGAGCAAAGTGGAGACAGTTTGTCGCTGCTCTAGAAGACACCACTAGGCGTGACAGTCAATAATTGCGATGTCAGTCAGAGGCTAAGGATTAAAAAAAAAAGACAGTAATGAAGATTTATTTGGAATTCCACACACAACTATACAACAAGCGGTAAACTATAGTCAGGAATGGTCTCGAACGTCAGCAAAATGCACTTCAGCCTTTTTACTGCCTTGACACTCTTGGGGATGGGCCCATTTGGGTCATGACTCCCAAATATCATTCTCATGTTGATTATTTTTCCCCCGTACGCTAGGATTTGAACCCAGTTTACATTGGTTACCATTTCCAAATTAGACAATGTAATGCAGTATTTTTTTTAAAGGCGCATCTTTCATGTCCGTCTCAAGATTTCTTTTCCTCGTGTTGTTCGATGTCCCTCTAGCTCTTTTACGATAGGGATTCCATAACAAGTAATGCCTTGTGAGTAATCATTATCATCATTATCTTCCTTTGCGCTCCTTGCGGAGCATGGAGCACTGCAGCTGGCCACCTTGAAGGAAGCTTACATCAAGGAGTGACACGCTCTTGCAGCAGTGGTAACTCGTGTTACATGATAAGGTTGCCAGCCCCAACCTCATTTGAGTCGCCTTAAACGATATGCCTGAAGGTCTTCTTTTTCTCTGGTCCTCGACCGCTAACTGACAAAGCAATCAATGACCATCACGCCTAGTGGCGTCTTGTAGGGCAGCATCAAACTGTCTCCACTTTGCTCGGTCGGCAACCATACCTCGTGTGGTTCTCTAGCTCTGGTTCATGCTTTACATATCTGCCTCCACAGTTCTTAGCCAGGTAGCTCTTGGCCGGCCTCTCTTTCACTTTCCTTCTGGAGTCCATAGCAAGGCAGTTCAAGTGATGGTGTCAAGTTCTTTTCTGAGGATGTAGCCAACCCAATTCCAGCGTGTACCCGCTATAATGTTGCGCATGCCCGAAGGTGCAGATAGTCTTATTCTTTCCTTACCTCTCGACAGACACCCCCCCCTTCTCCCCCCCCCCCCCCCCCCCCCCCCCCCCCCCCCCGGGGAACTACAGGGGACCTTGTAATCAGTGATGTCATCCTTCCGAGTCTGTCAGATACTGCCCTATTATTCGATTAACTTAACACCTGACGACAGCAACGAGAAAAAACTAATCAACGCGATTCCTATTCTTACAGTATACAAAATATTAGAAAATTGATGTCTGTCACGAGCCAAGTGTGACATATTGTCACGGGATTGCCTATCCTTTGCTCTGCGGTGATGGTCTAGCAATGGCCAAAACCTAGAGTATCTAATATCAGGGAGTAATCACAAAGGTGGTCCAACGTCTTCAAGACCGGACTGATGATGATGTCTAGCGTTGACCGCAGGCCACTTAGACCATACACTTGGTTCTAGAGATAGCACCCTCAGCTGGTACCACCGACTAGTATTATGAAAGAAAAGAAACAAATACTCTCCTGAGTATTGGGTTTCCTGACACACAATCATGTGCCTCCCTTTTCATTCCACCATCCCATCTACCTCAGAACGTTACCCTCTCTGAGCATTAATATTAATCCCAGTGAGCGAAAAACCTTCCTACATTAAAACTGAATATCTTTACATTTGCACTGGTTGAAAAGGTTAATAATATAATAAGTATGTACATGTACATCAGTTCTATCATCATCCTCTCCCTACTTTATATGGATCTTGGGAATACCTCTGCTTTTGGTTCTTTATGAGAAACCCGCATAAAGCAGTCACCCGCTGTTGCAGTGGTTGCTCATGAAACCATCATTCTATATGCTGATGTTGCCAGCCTCACGATTTTTACATGTTAATAAGTGCAAAATACAGAATTTAAAAATGTACAACTCACCCCAAAATCTCTTTAGGAATATTGACTCCTGGCTTAGAAAAATAGTTAAGGCAACTTGTTTAAGATGCCTCTTACACGCGGTCTGGGGCATTACTTTACACTAGGCTCCCACTCTGACTTTGTGTTCAGATTCTTAGGATTCCGGCTTTCCGTGTTAATGTAGGTAGAGTTTTCCTGGGATATAAGTCCACTAGATGCTCAAACAAGGTTCGGTCCGATACATGGAATTCCGATCCTATTCCTTACTCTGGCTAGCTGGCTGTCTTATTGACGAGGTGAATTTCACCACCTGGATAATTTACTGCACGGTACCTGTGCAAACAAACATTCATCGTGTTACCATCTGGGTTGTGTTCTCTCCACGAGAGAAATTAGGAGGTTACAACTGCCAAATCAGCGCTAACCAAGCTCGCGGGGCGATCGTCGTGTTAATCCGGCGCGCCAATATCTGGTACACGCAATATTACATCCCCTGTCTACTCTCAGCAGGGATGATCAGGTAAACAGACATGACGAACTATTATAGGAAGAAGTGTAAACAAGTGACTGGAAAATACCAAATATTGTCCGAGGAAGGAAAATAGAACGCGAAGAGCACAAAATGAATTACGGGATGGCACAAGAAATGAAACGTTTCGAGGTCATTCTGTGACACATATGACCCAGTGTCACGGCGTATTTTCCGCCGTGCGTTTAGCACGCTTGGCCGTAAGCCAGGCGAATGGTACTGGGCCATGTACGAGTGTAACTTCCGAGTGAAGGCGTAATCGTACGATCGAGTGTGGTCATGTGATCAGCTCGAATTTTAGCGCAAAGGGCAGTCTAGCGTCACTCGAGTTTTTTTTCTGCCGCCTAGATAGGGCGTATTTTGTCGGCAATGTTCTGCCATGGTTTGGCCTCCTTAGTAGGACAGCGTTTGCCATTAATGTTAAGTCCTGGTATCTGCGTGATAGAGAAATAGAGTATTTCCTCGGTTTGTTGGTTTTGCAAGCTGTAGCTGCCTCACGTATTGTAGCTATTGTAGTTGCATGACCATTGTTACTGTGATGCAGTTCGAATCATTTCCACTAGAGTGAGCGGTGGTCACTGTGACCGATAGGTTTTTGATAGTACCTATTTATCGTTTGCTGTTTTGTAGTGGTAGCATTTTATTTGGTGTATTTCACTATGGCAACGTGTGGCCAGTTTGCTATCATCTTAATAAAGGGATAAGAGCTGTGTGAAGCCTTGATGATGTTGTGTCAGCCATTGTTCGTGTGCTCCATTGGGGTAAACGAGCCTGTGTAAAGCCTTGATAATTTCTTGTCAGCCAATGTTCGTGTGGTCCCTTGGAGTAAACGAGCCTGTGTCTGTCTTGAGATTAAAGCCAGCACGAATAGTAGTAGGGTGTGATAATAGTAATGTCAGTTATGACGCCTATCATACTTTGACACCCAGGTTATATATAACTTGGCTTGTGGTACTCACGTCGGGGTATGATAATTAATGTATGCTCAACACAAACACAGTCTCACTTGCGACAATGGTTAATGAACTTCACGGAAGGCTATTTTACAGTCACATACATATATAATTCAACAATACAGAGTCCTGGACAATTGGTAACATCATGAATGACATGCTATCAAGCTGATGTCACCTAAATAAATAATACACACATAAAGGTATGTTTCGGACACGGGTGAGAAATTAAGAATTAGAAAACTAGACAACAGAAAAACAACAGAAGTGATAGACTTATTTAAATGATGTCACATTACAATGGCTTCTGAAGCATGTCATGATATACTAATCATCGTATCATGACTTAAACTGGCATCCAATCTATGCTGGCATTCTTTCACACACAACCTGGTCACGTCGCCAATCTAGTCCTCCTCTAGTGCGGCATGCACTTCGCACCAGGATACTCTTAGTCAGATAACTACTAATCGCATAATTAATTCTGACTAGATATATTTCTCATAAAGTCAGCACAGACGAGGCACTCTTTCCTCGCGTCAATAACAACATTTGTAGCTTCAACAGCAAGATAATGCAGCATTCTCTCTTCGCGTATACAACGGAAAAGTTTCTGTGTTTCGATTTCGAAACCAGCTGCAAATGGGTACCTGACTCTGTTTTTTTAGTTAAAGAAAGCAAAGTGTCTGCTATGGGACTATCTTTTTTTTTAAAATAATATTACTCGTTTTTTAACTTAAACAAATTCAACAAGCGGCTGAATAACATCATTGCCTAGAATCTAATCAACAGGTCTACTCAGAGTGTGTCCTATATATCACCAGCGTGTTCAGAGGCAACGACGAAGAAGTTCCACACAGTTAAGAGTCTGATTCAGGTACTTTCAACCCCCAGAGTAAAAGATGAAGGAAACCTGAGGTCTAGAAGTAGTAAATAAATAACTCTCACCTGAGGGACGACGGCATCTTAAAAAGTTGCCCGACAAATTACTGATTTCTGTGCATCAAGTCTGTGTATTAATTCACCCAATTTCGGGGTAAGTTGTAACATGTACATTTTATTATTTTATGTTTGAATTTTGCATCTATAAATTGTTTGTTGATGTACAGTTGCACATGAGGCTGGCAACCTTATCACATAAAATAACTTGTCACATTAACCACCACTGCAAAAGATGGTGACTGCTTCGTCCGGATTTCCTCGCAAGGAACTAATAGCAGAGGTAGCTCCAGGCTCTGTAGGGAGCAGGGAGTGGATGATGCTATCATCATTATGTAAACATTTATTATGCCCACCTTTTATATCAGATTTGTATTTATATTTATATATCGAGTACATTTGTCGTCTTCCGCTCTCCTAAAACACTTTCATCTGACTCGATGGATTAAAATTTAATGTTCAGCGGCATCGAGCAACATTCTGAGGAAGATGAAATGGTGGAAGGAAGCGGAGGTCGTCTTATGTTAACATCAGGAGACATATGGCTCAAAAGAGGCACTTGTTTCCTCTCAGTCTGTAGTAGCAATTGCCAGAAATCTGTGTTAGATACCTACATCAGACGGGACTAGAAGACACTTGGGACGGCAACCTTCATGGGAATTTACTTCTGAACAGCACTGAACATGATCCTGAAAACGACTCGACTTCTGAAGAAAAGGAACAGTCAAACTCCACTGGGAACCAGCAGTGAAGTACCCAGTAATCAGTGATAACCTTGTTTACCACATTTCGAGTTAGGTAATCAGTACAGGTTCAGCTCATAAACTTGATTTTTTTCTAACGACCATATCTTCCCATGAGTACAGAGTTAACTGTTAGTTTTCCTTTTTTTTTTACAAAAATCAATTTTATTCATTTTTACCTTGTTAAGCGAATAACTCTATTAAATCCGTTTATATGTAAATATAAATATAGAGTTGGGTTAATCACGTATTGAGTGAGTTGTATGTCTGCACCCGTATGACTCATTAAAATAAAATACATACATACATATAGAACTACTAAATTAATATTTTGCTGAATCACATTCAGCTGGGGGCTCATAAAATACGAGTCAAAACATATTTTCTCACATAAATGGGCGGAAGAATACTAAGTTTATGACAACTTAGAAGACTCAGTTGTTATACTTGCCATTCTATAAATCCCTGAGACTCCACGAAATAGAAGCATCATTCTTTTATTTATATCTCTGCCAAGACTAATCTTGAGCGGAGGTTGATACCTTTGAAAACCTTCATTCTTTTACTAGAAATCTGGCCATTAGTGGGCCACTACAGCAGAGCAGGAGAGATAACCCGCGACCCGAATCCAGAACATTTGTTTGCTTTACCTGCACATAGAGAAGATTGTTATTTACGTAATAAATGCAATTTTTATTTTTAAGGTTATCGGTTTTTCCCAACGAGCGTGATCGCTGACGTCATAGATCCGCACGAGGCGTGGTGGTTATTTTAAGAGCATATGTTCTAAATTCAGCTCTGTTATGTTTTTTTCTTCCATTCGAGAAACAGAACCCCTTCTTACAGCAAACCCGTGATTCATATATTTATTTAAGAGGTAGGAAGGGTGTGGAGATAAAGATAATGTACCTCAAATTGTTCTTTAAACCACTTGTGGCTTCCACTTTTTTTTATCGTAACATGTAAAAGGTGAAGGTAGTAAAATATCAGATACTGTCGTAGGAGAGTTTTATAAAGTGCTTTTGGTGACTGTCATTGAAAATGCTAAAAATATATAGCGAAGTGAAAATTCCCAGTAACAATAAACTTTTAAGACTACAGTTGGGAAAAGGATATTTCAGAATAGAAGAACCTTACTGTACAGAATGTCTTCAAGACAATAATATAGAACATTTCTTGTTAAAATGTAAGAGGTGTGAACAAATGAGAATCCCAATATTAGATTATTTGTAGGCTTCAAATTTTCCCATAGATATAGAAGCGGTGCTAAGAATAGACAGACCTAGGGAACTGCATAATATAGTCAAACAGTATTTAACAAGAACAAAAGTTAATAAATAGTGATTTGTGGGTATACGGCAGGGAAGGTGAAGGTCTGGTGATATTCTAATAAAACATATGACAAATGTAAGTCTATAAAATATCTAACTAAACACCCCAGGCCTTTACACCCTCCCCCTGTTTATTATTTTTGTTTGGTGATTATGTTTGCCCTTTTTTTAAATCTCCGGTTTTTTGTTTTGTTTTTTTTACACGCACGCAAATTTGGTAAGTTTCCACTGACCCTATTTGCAATGACTGAACAGGAGATGTGATGCGACTTTCACATATGAAAAATTATTTATATTAGTTGGGATTGAAAACAATATATGTTCTATTCATTACCCATCAGAGGTTTAACGGAATATTTCTCATCCCTATATTAAAAAAAACACACAAAACAAACAAACAAACAAACAAACAAACAAACAAACAAAGTAAGCTAAACTCGGGAAGACTTCTCTTCACTCTATATATAAGAAATACTGAAGTTTATTCCAAAGCACTGTACATCTATCATCATCATGTGACGTATTCTTTCTAGAACGTTGTCTCCATTACAGCTGCTCTGAACGCATCACGATTCTGGGCAAGTCGATCTGCATGAGCCAAAGACAAGTTCAGACTCTCTGTGATGTCCTGGGTCCACCGTCGTTCTAGGTCGACCCCTTCCCCTTTTTCCAGGGACCATGCCTTCCATCACTGTTTTTTTCCAGACTACAATGTCTTTTTATATGACCGAAAAATTTCAGCTTCCTTATAGCGATGGTATTTAGGAGCCAATTTTCCTCTATGTTTAGTGAGTGAAGTACGTCTCTGTTGGTCTCTTTTTCTGTCCAGGGTATTCTCAACATCCTTCTGCCGCATTTCATTTCGAATGATGCATCTGTATGTCTGTAAAGTACATTTGTGTTATAATGGTGTAACATCTATTTAATTTTAAAAACAATATTTGTCTCCATTCCGCTTGTACAAAAAGCCCTGATCGTGTGCATTCTGTGAATTCCTGTAAACCCCGCCCCTGTATATGAATTATCGTTTCTTATGTACGCCGGAAAGTTGAGCGTTAAAGCGCTGGTCTCTCGCGACAAAGGATGTCGGGTTCGATTCACGGTATCGACACGCTCCGGTCTACCCAGCTGTAAATAGGTACCGGACTTTGCTCTTGAGTTAAGGAAGGAAAAGGCAGCGAGAAAGGGAACTGATCATCCCCATCCCTCGATGTTAGACCTAGTATAGTGAAGTCTCTAACATTTAACTCTCGTAAGGCAGTATCTGCTGTAGTGAGCACCTTTACTTCTTGTATATACTTAACATACTTAATATGGTTTCAGCACCGTCTTACACTATCGTTTACTGTACGCTTTCAGCGACCACCTTTTCTATTCTATTATTATTAATTTTTTTTTTTTTTTTGCTCTTGGCTTGGCATTCCGGTTAATATGCATCCCGGTTAATGCGATCCCGGATAATGGAGAGTCTACTTTACAACGAACCAGAATCCTAAGACTTAAACAACTAAACGTGCTCGCCCCACATAGCCTTCAAAGTCAGTACAAAAGGTATAATTGTTTACATAATTACAGAACAACTCCTACGAGATACGAAACTAAATTTCGAAAACAACCGGAATCAACCGACGTGGCGCATGTCCCTGTCTAATTACTTTCTAATCTGTGCTGACCTATCCGCGTGTCTGTCAGTCTATATTATCTCCTTCAATCTGTTCGTGTTTCTAATCATCTTAACAGAAAACAATGAACTTTAGTTCAGGATAACTGCAGCTCTAGCTAATCGTGAACGTATGTAAGTCTGGCGTCTGTCCTGCTCAGACAAAGATGCCGCTATTACGGACAAAATTATATTTTAACGGGAAAAAAATGTTTATTTTTGTTGCCGTTATAACGTAGAATTTTTGTAACAGTGAATAAATAAGGGAAGAAGGCGCTTTGACATATTTTCATAAAGAAATATGTATTTCAAACGGCGTTTATAGTGTACACTTTTTTTTCGCCGCTCAAATGGTAGGA